>CM076578.1:1776120160-1776177381 GCA_034641835.2 Pinus albicaulis | reverse complement strand
TTGTATGTAAAATATTTGTAAAATTTTAATTTTATTAATGTGAAAATTTTAATTGTATTAATGTGAAATGATTTTATTAAAATATTTAAATTTGTAAATTTGCAAATAATTGTAAAATAACAAATCTAGAATAATAAGAATTTTTGTCACATAATAAAGTTTAGAAAATAATGAAAATAAATTCATGTACTTTATAATTATCATTATTTTATTATGATCTTACATACAAAAAAAAATAACTTTATACAGTCCGGTGCGCTTATTATCATAACACGCACCAATGCGTCGTATCAATAAGACACACCGGTGCGTCACAACTCTTCTGCACTGGTAACGAATAAATGCAAATAAAAAAAAACACAACTCTGTTTTCTTTAAATGAAAAAAAAGAGCAGCAATTTGAAAAATGGGCGGAAAAATATTTTCAAAAATCTAATTTCATAAAATAATTCTTTAAATACTAAACACTTTTCATTATTTCACTATTTTTGCTAAAATTTTCAGCCATATATTTGCAGGAGACAACCTGGAGCAAGAGAATAGGAGGACACTATGGAGCAGCGAAATACGTTCGAACAGAAGTATTCAGCCAATCAGAAACCAAACCTCTGGTGATTCAAACCCTGTATCATAGAATTTCAAACCATCTCGTGATTAAATTTGATTATTTTTTTTTACTTTTTTCTGCAGTTTATCTATTTTTACCCTAAACCCTTCATTTTTTTGTTTTTTCCCTTTCTTCTCCCTGTTTCTGTGATTTAAAAATTAGGGTTTTTCCTTTTAGATTGACGTCCAACCCACAGGACAACTTGCATAGTCAGATCCCAATCCATTCGGCCATTGCGTGAATTTTTGAAAAAATGGATTTTTCTTTATCAATGCGCCCTGCGTACTATACCGCACTGGTGCTCTGTATTATACAGCGCACCGCAAAAGTACTGTAGTAAGAAAAATGAAAACATTTTTTCTAAATCCGTGCCCCAAATCTGAAATAGGGCACTAGTGTTCCATTTAACTAGGAAAGCACCCTACGGTGTATTACATCGTTTTTGCGGTGTGTTTATAATACCCCATGCACCGTTAGGTCTATTACACTGTTTTTTGCGGTGAATTTACAATACCCAATGCACCGTACGATGTATTATATTGTTTTGTGGTGTGTTGTTAATATTTAAATGCATCGGCGGTGGTGCGGACCTCGTGAAAGGCGCATCGATACCTTGAGATTTATTTTCTACTTGAAAAGTTGAGAATTTATTTATAAATATATTAATGAATGATATGGTACAAGTTTCAGATTGCTAAATAAATATCTGACAAGAGATCAAGTAACAAAAATATTGTTAACACATCAAGAAAAGAAAAAAAAGACAAGTTCTTTGTAAATTCTTTATAAAAAATATTATTTTTGAAATATATGTAAGTTTAAATAATATATATTGTCTACTGTGTATCATGCAGAGCCACAAAATGACGAAGCTCGATATGATTATTTCTGATCTAGGACCAGAAGAGCGTAAAAGTTTAATGGAAAAATTGCAAAAGGATGAATCAGGTGAATGAAAAAATACTATCGATCCAATGTGCGTTTATTTTTTTAATTATCATTAATAATATACTTAAAATTATTAGATAACATGTGTCAAATAGTCTACTAATTCACATTTGTTTAGTGTTGTACAAGGACCAACAACTCAGAAAAGGAATGTTGTTCTAAGAAAAGAAAAAAAATAGAACATGCAAATGAAAATCAATTGCTCCTTAGCTCATCTGGAGTGGTGTTGGAAGTTAACAAAAGGGGGAAAACTTTTACAAAAGTTTTAGGGATCTAGTGGAACGAATGTATAGACATTCTTTCGAACAACAACAACATGTTTCAAATGTAATATGTAATCATTGAATTTTTCGATCATTAGGTACAATAAATAAACAATTTAACATTAAATATTAATTTTCAAGAATTTTCTTGCAGAAAAGAAAAGAAAATGGAACCCATTCAGCACATAAAACAGGACAACAAGGAAGAAAATGGTTGATCTCTAACTTTGTGAGTAATTGTTACTTCCTTATAACAACTTAACTAAATTTCATTTTTGTATTTTTTAAGTTGTTTTACAAAAATCATCATTGTCGAATGTCTTCAAAATGTGCTAACATACAAAGAAGAACCATCAGATGAATTGATTGAAATTGGGTTAAATATGGGTTGTGAGTATATGTTGGCATATCAGAATTTAATTGTGAAATTTGTAAGTATCTATCGATCTTGTTTTACATAGCTCCGTCTATAATTAATAGAACAAAAACATTTTTTATATTAAATATACGATTTGTTATGGGGTATAAAACTTGCAGGAAACAAAGTATGGAACTGCGCCAACAGATGAAATTTTAAAAGATGGCATGCTACATGGTTTTGAAATAATGTGTATAATTTATGAGTCAATTGTTGCTATGGTACGTCATTTTTCTTTTCGATTTACATTGATGTATTTTTTTTTTTTCTAAGTAAAACTGATCTATTAACAGTAAAAGTAGTGTACAGCGGGCCGAGGCCTTAACATTGCCCAATTTTGAGGCATTTTAGACAGACAAAAAACGAGGTTTGAGACTGCCCTACAGGAGGGAAACTAGCCTGTAGAGTTCACCACAAAAAATCCCACGTAGGGGATCGAGATACTGAAAGTACTGAGGACTGTAGCTAACAAAAACCAAAACATATTTTGAAACAGCAGGAAAGTAAAAAACAAGCCCATTGGGTAGGGCGGAAACATAGTAAAGAAACCATGACCGAAAAGCAGAACTACTCATCAGGAGCAACTTGTTCGACCCTGCACCAGTATTCGTCTGGTTCACCATGCTCATTGTACAGGTCTTCGACAGAGTGGAAAAATTTCCTGGAGGGAGAGGCGACCATCTGCTCCACATGCCCTTGCTCCTTACTTCCTGCGCAGCGTCCTTGCTTCCTCTGGGCTGCCCCACCAGATCTTGTGGCGCTTGGTCCTGCTCAGTGTTGCCATTTGTACCCTGTCCAGCCGAAGGATTCTGGTCTATCTTCTCCTGGGGCTCCTCAAGAAACACAACCGAGATAGCAGCAATGACTCTCGGACGATTGAGGGAGAAATCGAAGGAGAAAAGAGCAGTGTGGGATTGAGCCGGGAGAGCAGAAGACGAGGGAGAGTCCAGTCTGCGGCTTGAACGGAGCAAACGACCATGGAGAAGTCTGGGCAGGCTGTCTGAGGGGGAAGAGGTCTCATAAGGCGAGCTGGAGGAGGAAGGAGAACGCCTCACAGAACGCCTGGTAGACCCGCGCCTACAACACATTCTTTGCCTAAGGCGAGGCATGTTAGAATCGGGGCTGGAGTGCCAAGGAACTGGAGAGATGACCGGGGACAAAGTCGAGCTGGGATTCAGAAAGACAGAGGCCAACATGCAGGAACTAGAAAGCGAGAGATAAAGGTTATCCCCGAGCTCCAGACAGCAGTTGATGCGGCTTCGCTTACCAGTGATGGTGCGCTCATTTGCAATCCCAGCAGCTGGTCGACACCACCAATTCATCCGTAAGGGAGAAGACGGGTCCATGGTGTTTAACAAATCTGCGCTGCAGCGGGAGATCACTTGCAATGAATGGAAATTAATGTGAGCCGAAGGTTGATCCATTACACAACAATCGAAATTGCATCAAGGAGCGGCAATCTGTTTGTGAATTGCACCCAGAATTAATGCAATTAATCTCAGCATTAACATGTTTATGGCTGGAGTGACGTTTCCCTTGCGGGAAGGCAGGTGGCCTCCTGTCCGGCTAGACCTCCGTCCCATCACCTTCATCACGCCCGATAGCACCCGCATCCGGGATACATTGACGTATATTATTTAATATTGCAATTTTCATTATTCTCACCAATGTATATACACTCATTTTGGTTTATTTTTATATTTGAAGATGGAAGGTGAAGAAGAAGAAAACAATCAACACCATGAACAAAACATTCCTGAAAATAACCCTAGTCATGGAAGTATCTCTAGCAGTGATGGCAGTTCAAGCGAAGAATGATGATCACTATGTTTGGATATCAAAGCAAGGCATTTTATTTTTTTAAATATATATGTCTGTGAAATCAGACATTTTATTTAATATAATGGACATAATGCTCCAATTGAAAGACAAAGGGATACCAATAACTGCCCATTTTGTATGATAAAGATCATCTTATATATATATATATATATATGTGTGTTTTAATTTATTCTATTGTGTTCTCCATTGTCGCTATTGCATTCTCCATTGTCGTTCTCAAATGCACTAATAAAAATTTAATTCATATGAATATTGTTATAAGATATATATGTGTCGACTTTTGATGAATAATGAATTTTAAAAAACCACAATAATTATGATATGATATAGCAAATTAATCCAAACATCACATTAAAATGCATTAATAAAAATGTAATTAATATGAATATTGTTATAAGATATGTCGAATTTTGATGAATAATGAATTTAAAACAATCACAATAATTGGACTGTCATAGGTCGATGTTTCTAAAAAATACAACATGAAAACCAGTGTGTGTTAGTAAATGTACACCGATTCGTTTATGTGTCTATATGCACCGGTGCCATTATATGATCTATGGGCACCGCAAAAATACCGATACCAGTTATCAATATCGGTGCGTTTGTGTGATACTGTGCACCAGGGCGTTTACGTATCTATAAGCACTAGTGCATTTTTACGATCTATGAGCACTGCACGAATACCGATACCAATTATAAATCTCGGGGCCTTTCTGTAATATGGCACACCGGTGCGTTGATACGACCCATGGGCACTACACAAATCCCAATACCAATTAGAATGGCCCTGTGCATTGTATGACTAACACTATGCCCGATGCGGTTTTACACCTAAACGTCCCGGTGCGTTGGACTAACATAGCCCTGGGGCGCCGTCGGCATGTACGCATGGGTGCGTTAAAGGCATAATAGCGCATTGATGAAAAAACATCCGTAATAACCTCCGACTGCCCATTTTTTTTTAGTTGTGTTGAATTTCCATTAAAAGCTCTGCCAAAACCTCTGTAGCCATAAACGGATGTTGTAGCAAATTTTTTTTTGACAATTTTGGCCAAGTTTATAACACTAAAAACCTCCTTTATAACCTCAGCTAGAGGGTCTTTTCCTTGTAGTGAGCAGAGAACCAAAGTGATTGGCAGATCAAGGTATTAAGATCAGATCATGGTGGAGAATATGATTCGAAAACATTCAATGAGTACTGCAAAGAACATGGAATCATAAGACAATTTACGACCAGATACACACCACAACATAATGGTGTAGTAGAGAGAAAGAACAAAACAATCATGAACATGACAAGGAGCATGTTAAAAGAAAGAAACTAGTCAAATGAATATTGGGTATAAGCAATTGCATGTGTTGTTCATGTGATAAAAAAATATCCTACAAAGAGTGTCATGAACAGAGTACCAAAGGAAGCATGATCAAGTTTGTCATGTAGCGTATCTCATTTTAGAGTTTTTGGATGTGTAGCCTATGCGCATGTGCCTAAGCAGATAAGAGGAGAATTTGATGATCAAAGTCAAAAATGCCTATTTATTGGATATAGTGAGCAGTCAAAAGCTTGCAAATTGTATAACCCTGTCACCAAGAAGACAATAATTAGTAGAGATGTTGTGTTCAAATAACAAGAGTCATGGAATGGGAATGTAGACAAAACAGTCGATGCACAAGCACCATTGATGGAAGAGGACGATTCAGTAGAAAAGGAGTAGCAAGAATCAAAAGAGCAGACACCAAACAGAGTCACACCAGCAAGGACTCCAAGATTTTCAGAGCCGCATGGATCTTCAAGCAGATCAATAGACCAGAATTCTCCAAGCAGCCAATCAGGTGATGAATCAAGCAATGGTAAGAGAAATATGAAAAGTTTGAAAGATATTTATGATGATTTGGATGTTAATTCAAATTCTGCATTGTTGTCATTCCAACATTCTTCGTTTGAAGAAGCAATCAAAGATGAAAATTGGGTGCAAGCCATGGATGAAGAGATTGATTCTATTGAAAATAATGATACATGGGATTTGATTAATTTTCAAAAGGATAAAAACCTCATTGGTGTGAAGTGGGTGTACAAGACAAAGTTGAATGAGAAAGGTGAAATTGACATATTTAAAGCAAGGCTTGTAGCAAAAGGATTCTCATAGAAAACGGGAATAGACTTTAGAGAAACATTCTCTCCAATAGCTAGATTGGATATTGTAAGAGCAGTTCTAGCGAGAGCAGCTCAGAACAAGTGGAAAGTATATCAGATGGATGTCAAATCAACCTTATTGAATTGAATTCTAGAAGAAAAAAATTTATGTGCAGCAGCCTTCAGGTTATGAAGTTGAAGGTAAAGAAGATAAAGTTTACAGGTTGAAGAAACTGCTATATGGACTTAAGCAAGCACCTAGATCATGGTATAGCAGAATTGACAGCTACATGTTCAAGAATGGATTTTGCATAAGCAACATTGAGCCTACATTATACACAAAGGTAAATGATCATGGACGGATTTTGATTGTTTTCTTATATGTTGATGATATGATATTTATAGATGATCTTGAGTTAGATGAATTTAAAGCAGCCATGATGAAAGAGTTTGAGATGAAAAATCTTGGTCTCATGAAATATTTTCTTGGCATTGGAGTTGAGCAATCTAAAAAAGGAATTTTTATTTTCCAAAATAAATATGCTAGAGATTTGCTGAAAAGATTTAGGATGGATAATTGCAAACCTGTCCCTACAATAGTTGCAATAGGTACAAAGTTAAGCAAGGATGATAAAGGATCAGATATCAATCCAACTCTATTCAAAAGATTTTTTAGCAGCCTCATGTATCTCACAGCTACAAGACCAGATGTTATGCAAGGAGTAAGTTTGATTTCCATATTTATGGAGACTCCAAAAGACACACATTGGTGTGCTGGAAAAAAATAATTCTAAGATACATAGCAGGAACTAGAGATTGCAACATAATGTATGCAAGTATAAAAAAGAAATATTTGATTGGATTTACAAATAGTGATTTTGCAGGTAGTTTGGATGATAGGAAGAGCTCATCCAGTTATGTGTTCCATCTTGATTCAGGTGTGATTTCATGGGCATCTAAGAAGCAACCCATTATGACACTATCATTGACAGAAGTAGAATATGTAGTAGCAACATCAACAACATGTCAAGCAATATGGTTAAGAAGAGTATTGGATGGATTCAAGTAGAAACAACAAGGATCAACAACAATATATTGTGACGACACCTCAGTGATTGCACTATCCAAGAATAGTGTGTTTCATCAAAAGAGCAAGCATATTGATAATAGATATCATTTTATTGGAGAACTTGTGAGCAATGGAGAAGTTCACTTAAAGCCTTGTAAATCTAGTGATCAATTGGCTGATATATTTACAAAGCCATTAGCAATAGATGTGTTTGAGTTTCACAAAAGAAATTTGGGTGCTGTAAGCCTAGCTGAGACATAGACCAACATGCATGTTTGAGTTGTCATAAGTTATGTTCTAGTTTAGTTGTCATAATTAAGGAGGAGTGTTAAAATAGTTAATTAACTCCTGCATGAAGAGTTAGACATTTAATTAAGTAAGCGTTGAGTAAGTCAAGTTGTGTGATAGATGAATTTGGTAAGTGAGTTAGAGAGTCAGTTATGAGCATTGAGTAAGTCGAAGTTATGTGATAGATGAGTTTGGTAAGTGTGTGCATATCAAACGAGTCAAGATAAATATCAAGAGAGTCAAGATAAATACCCTTCACTGGGTTCATTGTATTCAATGAGATTGAAGTTCGTGTGATTAATAGAAGAGCTACATCTCGTGTGTGAGATATTTGTGTTATTTGTGTCTTTGCTCTTCGTCCTTTCCAACAAATACGAATGAATATGGATGAAAATACCTTCCCAAATCTCACGCTCTCACCCTTTTAACAAATTTCATGCTTTCTCCGAATTAAAATGATGTAATTAAAATGAAATGTTAAGTTTTAATATTTATAATTTCAATTTATTAATTTTGTATTAAAGTACTTTGATTTGAGTGGTTTAGTAAATAATTAGTTTCAAGTCTTCACACATATTTAAAAAGTAGTTATGTTTTTTCTATTCTTTGAACTAGAGGTTTACACTCCATTCCAGTGTGAAGAGATATGTAATTTGTCTATGGTATAATAAAAACATAAATAATTTAACATATTATATTAGAAAAATAAATTGTTTACATTTTCCATATTAATTATTTATACTATCACAAATGTAAAAATAAATTATTTATACTTGTTATTTAAGAAAAATAAATAAATATATAATAAATAACTATACCGAACATAACCAAAAAAAAATATTTTACTCGCAAAGATGAACCAGTTGATAGTTCTAAAAAGATCCACCAGAAATTATAAATGTGATTTTATATTCAAAAATAATTCTCGTAACAACATAATCATAAAAAGCCCAAATCAAAAGATAACCTTTAAAAAATATAAAACATATCCTTGAAATAAAATTTGTTTATAGAAATCTTTTCAAATTTAAATATACCAATTACCATATAACAACTTTTCTTTTCTTGGAGAAAAAGAAGAATAACAATATAAAAATACCATTAAATTCCTCCTTTTCAATCTAGTTGATATAAAAGTGGACTTTCCAATATCGTTGATATAAAAGTGGAAAGCAGGACAAGATAATTAAGACGACCATTTACGTTTGCATGATGTATGGACTCATTAGTATCTCACAAAAAGAAAAAGTCGGAGAGACAACGGCCACCTCACGTCTCACGATATGGTTATATATATATATATATATATATATATATATATATATATATATCAATCATGTGCAGGTAGTACATGTCACCAATTGCATTTAAGCAAATACAAAATGCCCTCATTGTGGGAAGAAATGGAAGAAATGCAGCTTTGGCCGTTCATAATTATCACAAAAATCGCCGAAATAATAAAGGAGGACAGCATAGAAAGAGGAATCCCTTTGTGAACCAGATGACTCTCGAAGCATATTTGTTTCATAGTTTATGAATATAATTCCAGCCTTTGCAGTGTTATGAAACCGGAGAACGAGTCGAACTAGCAGGGAGGCAGATCAGGAGGCGGAGGAAGTAGAGATTGGGCAGGACCAGTTCCATTTTGTACGAGAAAGGCCATGGACAAACCCCAAGTCGTGTGTATTTCCAAATGACAATGCATGTACCACATACCTGCCACAAAACAAAGAAAAACAGAGTCAGTAATCAGAGATCTTCACAACTACATAGATATAAACGAGATATATGGGTTGGTACTGAACTGAAAAACAAAATTGCATAGATACCTGGATTATCAGCTTTAAAGCGCAAGGCTGCCCATCCTGCTGTTGGGACCCCTACTGTGTTCCGTAGGGGAGGATCTACAAGATTAAATGAAGCAGGATGTTTATTTGGATCGTAATTTCCAAAGCCTTGCCCCACAACGTAGACATTGAATCCGTGTATATGAATTGGATGATTCTCAAAGCCCATGATGCTTGTGCCTTGGAGAATCACCTCCACATTTGCGTTGTAAGGAATCACTGCAACCCTAGTGCTGAAGTTGGGATTCATATTCTGCGCTGCCGAGATGGGAGCTGTGTAATTGTATTCATGGGGCGGTCTGCTTGGAAAATCTTTAGAGAAAACTCCACTGATATTGTAGTATGCCGCCTGAAGCAGAGCTGTCTTTGGATGAACGAACGACTGGTTATTGATGGATGCAGAAAATCTGCCTCCAAAGTAGCCTTTACAAATGCTGTTAGCAGGACAGTCCTCGAGATTCAGACTAACTGCCAGAAACAGATTATGATCGATTTTTTGGGGGACGTTTGAGGGATACTCTCGGGAATTGAGACTTCGCAAGGCTGTGGCAAATTGTGTTGCATAGTCTGAGTCTCTCATGGCGGGAAGATCTGGCAAGATAACTGGCAGCTGCAAGCTGGATTGTGCAGGCAGCTTGTATTCCATGATTGCTGTAGCTGTGGTCTCGTCGAAGGGTACGCTTGCAGTTACGTAAGGTCTGGCAGCCATGATATACCTTCCCACGGGCTGATCGGTTTTCATGAGAATGCTCATGGTCTGCCCTGGAGTTATCATTATGCAGTCGGTACTGTACGGTTTTGTATAACAACCGTCGGTTTCCACGACTGTGAAATTGTGATTTGCGATGGCGAAGAATAACTCGTCGTTTAACGCTGCATTGATGAGACGGAGAAGATACGTCTTTCCACCATCCACGCGTTGAATGAATATATCTGCGCGTTTATAAAAGTTAATAAAAGTTAATATAACAATGCTGATATTAAGGTGGAAAATGAAAAACACTTTTTTTTAGATTGTTAAATATTTATTCACATGGGTTTTCAATTCTCTATCATCACTTATAATTTTTTTGGGTTACTTATGGTCAACAACATCTCCAATCTTTTTGACTTATTAAGTCAATCCAACTATAACTATCTTGGAAGACTTTTTACCCTTCTTCTCGATCACATAAACAAAACTTCGAAAAATGACAATTAAACCTTACATAAACAAAACTGTGAAGAATGACAATTAAACCTTCTCTTGAAGACGTTGAAGAATGACAATTAGACTTTCTTAGATAGACCACATTAATTATAAAAATACAAAAAGTAATTATCAAAACATTATTACGACATTTTTATAATTTAAAATATTAAAACTTTGTCCGTATTTAATTATCAAATTTAATTGTTAAAAAATATGTAATACAAATTTAGTTTTAAATTTTTATTTATAACAAAGAAAAAATGTGAAATATATATTTTCATACTTTTTTTTTTTTGTTGTTATTGATTAATTTGTCTATAAGTAAATTTGATGCACATTAATTTGTCTCTGCTGTATCATGCTTCCAGTCCTATTATGTTAAAAAGAAGAGATATAAATACCTTTATCAGAGCATGGATAGAACAGGCCTGGTTGTCCGTTGATGGTATATGCATCAGACACGTTCGGACCTCCGCCCAATCTGATGCTTTCTGCTTCCACAGCATCTGGATCACCGTTCCACCATTCACCTATAGTTTCAGTACATAATTTCAGTATACTCCAACATCGAAACAAATATTTTGCATTTGTTCGCTCTAAACCCAATTGAAACAAAATTTAGCAATACCGAGAAGAATTGGTACTTCAAAATCGGGCTTTGGGAATGGATATGGAATCCCTTGCTTAGGATAGATAATAAATGCTCCATGGACAGATGCTCGTTGCCATGTAATGTGAGCATGCCAAAGCAGAGTACCCCTCTGTTCAATGATCTTGAATCTGTAGGTATAGGATTGCCCTTCCTGTATTGGACACTGGGTAATATAAGCTGGACCATCAGCCCATCCTGTCCGAAATTGACGAACACCATGCCTGCAGAGTCATGTCAATTAATACAATTATACTCAGAGAACCATTCAAATCTAAACTAGTGAGTCCCATAGCAGTGAATTGTGGTATTGTGGTATTGTGCCATACCAGTGAATTGTGGTATTGTGGTTTACATGATTAGTAACCTTCACGATGACATTATCGCCCTCATTTACTGCAATCGTAGGCCCAGGAAATCGCCCATTCACTGTTAGAAGAGGCTTGGACTGGCACAGGCGGGTTGTATTCTGATATTGTACCTGTCAAATTTAGTAGAATCAAAACAATAATATGAGTTAAAATTAAATTATATATATATGAATATCCCCAAATTAAAAACCTGAAACATAATGATATAACAATACACAGATCTGTATGTTACATGGAAGTCGAAGTATTTAGTGTTGCGTCTTTGAGCGGCGCATTGCGCATCTCCGAATAGGAGGAGCAATGACAAAACGAAGGCGGCCCAACCACAGAAAAACAACGTTCTATTAAGGAATAAAGCCATGACATATATCATATCATGCGGTGGAATTTCTCGAGAACTAAGAAGTTTACTGTACTGCGACTGAGAACAGAACCCTGAACAGAGCGCGTCCAAAGATCGTGGGAGAACTGAACCCTGAACAGAACTCCACTAATACGAAGCATATATAATATTTGCTGACAGGCATCAAGATCGCATCGGTTCAGGTTACGGATGGCTAATGTACAAAAAGGTTGGTGAACTCCTAACTGTAACGACGTTCTCTGGATTCAAAATGGCTAATTGTCGTTGTCATATCATGCCATTCCTGAAAATAACTTTTGTCGAAATGCATTATTGATGAATAAGAAGAGATTTGATTGAAACATGTTCCATTAATGAGGATCCATTTCATTCTCATCATTTGCTTCTGGGTGGTTCTGAATTAAAGTCAACACCGCATTAATAGCAGAATTCGACTTTTGCTTCTGTTTGCAACTTTGTATTAAATATTCAGAGTTCATTACCGGCATTATCTGGACTTGTGAGTATGATTGAGAAGGTGCAGCTCTTACTACCACTTTACCACTTGTGGTTGGAATTTGGACTCAAACATCGCCTGGTCAACACCAACCACCAAGTTTCCAGCACGTCCAAACGTGATAACAACACGTTTATAGAACCCACCATACCCGAGCAAAACAAGCTTTGAAGTTATTTGGTTGTTTGCATGGACTCTTTGGACCTATTTGGAGCATGCCTTCGTGGGCGAGTCCCCTTTCACAAATGCGCCTACTTAAAGTCACACAATGCCAAGCTAGATCGAAAAAAGCTAAGCCATTCCAATGTGTCTACCATTCTCACTTTCATTCATTAATTTTGAATGTACTCTCGCTTTTATTTTAATTATTTTCAATACGTCCATAATGTATATTTTATAAATATAAAATTATAATTAATTTTAAATATATATTAGTATAATTATATAAATTTAATGGCTAATAAAATTTATAGATATTAATAAACATCACAATACTTATACTTATGTTATTCTACATTTTACTTATTAAAATTAGAAAAATGGTTAAAACTAACTAAATTATATTCTTATGTGAAATTGTTATATTTCACACAGAGTTAAATTATTTTTAATTTTACATAGAGTGAAATTAATCTTCATTAATTATTAATTGTATTATTTTATTTTATTAGACCAAGTAAAATGTTTACATAATATACCATTTCTTGTATATTGGGCTTGAGAGTACATTTATAGCAATAATTTTTTTTTTGGTGTAACGAGGGGGATTTGAACTTTGAATCTCTTGCTTTACATATGACTTCATAACAAGGCAATCCCTAATTGAGTTACACCTCGTAGCCACCAATTATTATTATTATAAAAAGAATTAATATAGAAGTTTGATATATATAAATTAAAAAGAATGGAATACAAATTTTAACCATGAAAATTTACCCAATAAAATCTATAGACATTAATCCATATAAATATCAAAATACTAGTTAAGATACATTTTTACATTACTAAACTTAGAAAAATCTTAACATTATTATTATTATTAAAAGAATTAAGGAAAACATCTATAAATTTAGGAAAACATGCAACAAAATTCTTAACCATGAAGATTTGCCTCATTTTACTATACATAAGCTTTGTTATAATACCATGAGCCAATACCATACCTTATCAATATCACATATTTATAAAATCATAACTCATTTCATATGACACTTGTTTGTATAACCATTTTTTTAATTAAAAAGGAAAAAGGCCATAATTACTTTAAGGATAAATTTCAAAATTGATTTATATATATTATAAAGAATATTCTAGAATAAATTTGAAACTTTATTTATGTATATTATAAAGAATATTCTAGAACATTTTTAGAGTTTAAATTCATTTCATATTATCTATTTAATAACTATTGATAATTAATTTCAAAATCTTATATTAAAATAAATCCATCTATCAATTTAAATAAATTTCTAAAAAATATTTAAATATATATAAATTTATTCACAAAACATTTATATCATTTTATTAAAATAAAGAAGTAAAAATATAAATAGAAAAGAGGTTATTTAAATTTAAAAGGTATATTTTATTACTTATTGAAATATTCACTTGAGTATACATAATTATTATATATGTGAATAATTTTATTGATATAAAATTCAAATTAAAAAGATTTCTGCAAGGTGCCCATCTGATCTTGATAAGCAACTTAGACTTCTTAAGGATTTTTGCTCTACCATGGGTATGTCTATTAACAATGACAAAACAAAAGTTATGATTATCAAATCCAAGAAGGACACTTACGCTAATTTTATGTATGACAATAGTAACTTGGAGGAAGTGTCTTCTTACAAGTACCTAGGAATTGATATTCATCACAAGCTCAACTAGAACTATAGCATTCAGAAAAGGATTAATGGGGGGTTGAAAGCTTATTTTGGTCTTGAAAATAATTGTAAAACGACAAACCTCGTAATGTGGGATAGAAAGAAGTTCCTCTTTGAAACTTTAGTCACTCCTGTTATCTTATATGGATGTGAGGTTTGGGGTTGCAGCATCTCTAGAGAATCTTGGAGAAAGATTGAGCAAATCCAGAAGCGTTTTATAACGTATAACCTTAAAATTAAAAGCAATACACCCTATCCTATTCTCCTTATAGAAGTGGGTCTTTCCCCTATCGAGAGCCTAGCTATGACTAGGCTTCTGTTGTACAAGCACAAGCTCAATAGCATAGGAGACCATAGACTTCCTAAGCTAGCTTTAAATTCCAGCCAAAACCACGTAATGCTTAAACAAGGTTGGTATAAAGACACCAGGGCGTGGTTAAACCATTGGGAGATCGACGAGAATGTTGCATTGCAAAACATTAAAAAATTTAAAAAAATTGTTACTTCTAAGTTCAAAGAAAAAATGTGGTGTGAGAAAGATCTAGCAGCTAAAAGAAAATTAAGATATTATAAGGAGGTCATCAACCCCACCCTAGAAGATCAAAAGTATCTATCTGTTTTAACTAGCTCAAAGAAGAAAATTAATATAGCCAAGATTAGAACAAACTCTCATGAGCTCCATAGTGAAACAGGTCATTGGACAGTTCCTAAAACACCATGGATGGAAAGGATTTGCCATCTCTGTGAGAATATGAACATCGAGGATGAAAATCACTTCCTCTTAGAGTTCCTGGCGTAAAACCACATTAGAGCTCAATTTCATAATCTTTATTGCAATACTGACCTTCCTAGCCTTTTAAGATGTCAAAATTGTAGTGAGCTCGGGAGGCTTCTCTCCAAGCTTTTTGAGCATAGGAATAAAACCTTAAATCAAACTAAATAACTCTTTTCCTTAGGTCCGATACACCAAATATTGGTCTCAGTGAACGTTAACAACCACCACCACCACCACCACCACCACCACCATCACCACCACCACCACCATCATCATCATCATATCTTTTAATTAATGGCTTATATAAATTTTAAGAATTTTTATAAGTAATAAAATTTATATAAGTAATTTTTTTAAATGGTAAATAAATGTTTAAATAATATTAAATTTAAATTTAATTGATAGATAAATTATTAAAAATATTTTTGTAATAATAATTTTTGAAATTATAATTAAATTTGATGTTTATTAGCAACTAAAAATTATTTTTTATTAATTAGAAGATTATAAAGATAATTTTATTTTATTGTGCTTATTCTGTGAAGAGGTGTTCTATAATTTAGTATAGGGAAATTTTTTTCTATAACTTTACATTTAAAAATAATAAAATAATACTTATATTAACGATCTTAGATCCATTTTAATTGAAAATTTATCAAGGGCTCAAAGCAATTAAATCTCTCAAAATGTAAATTACTTCTTTTTTGAGAACAAAACTTGAGGAAATGTTTGCAACCCTAAATATTTAAACCTTCTCCATGATTAATAGATTTAACGTGTTATATATATATATATATATATATATATATATATATATATATATATATATATTTCACTTCAACTTTAAATATAGAGATAAAGTAATCAACATTTAAAAATAGAAAATATATTTCTTATAATTGCTTTTTACTTTTAGTATTAAGGGTGTTAGATATTAAAGGTTCTACCTAAAATTAATAATGATATTGGGAGATTAGGAATGGAAAGTAAATAAAAAAATCTACTTTTTATATTTCCATATGAAGTATGAAGGATGTATGAAATTAATTTTATAAGGAATTGAAAGTAAATAAAAATAAAAAAATCTACTTTTTATAATTCCATATGAAGTATGAAGGATGCATCAAATTCATTTTATATTTAGACATGTAGAATTTAACAATATATGGGGGAGTTGAGGGAGAAGGGAAACGTGGTTAATCCTAATAGCTTTTGCCCTGGTTTGTGCTGCCCTTTATCGTCTTTCCTGTCGGCATTCCTTCATTGTGGTGTGGCTCTCTAACATGCAACGACTCTCGGTGTGGACCTGGATTTTGATTATGGTGTGGTGCTTCTTGAAAATTGTAACTAGGCTCAGTATTGATTATGATATAATTGTAATAATGACATTGTATAGTCTTTATAAAGAAATATATATTTTTTTTTGGAGTATGGGTTTCATACTCAAGTTTAATTCAAAAGCATGTTCTTTGTGCTTTTAGGTCAGGTCTTTCTAGGATAAAGAATAATATTGTTCATGTGTCATAGTCCCATTTGGAACTTATTGTAATGAAGCAAAATATTTGTTTTTTCAAGAAAAAACAATGGATAAGCCCAAGACCAAGTCGGCCCAAGGAGCAAATAAAGTCAGCCTAATGGGAGGGAATTCGACCCTTGAGAAATTCAACTTATATAAATGAGAGAAGTCCGGCTCATTTGTCACACACATCTCAAACAAGTTGAATATCCAATAGTGAATAAGAGAGAGAGGAGTTGGAGGAAGAAGAAGAGGAGCAGAAGTCGAAGTTTTCCAAAAATTCTCTTTTCTTGTCTTGTTAGGGTTTGTGAAGTAGTTGTAGTAGGCCGAAATTCCAGGGCCAAAATTTTGTTGCAAGGGTCGAATTTGCAACATTAAAGAAGTAGTATTGAAGTTCTGGAAGCTGTCAAGAAGAAGATATTGCTGGGGTTGGCTTGGGGATTGGAGGGTTTGTTCACTTTGGTATTTGTGTCTTGTAAGTCTCTTTGTAAGTAGATTCTAAAAAAAAAGAGAAGCATTTTTTGGGTTTTCTCAATGGAGGGGTTTTGCTATGGCTTGAAGCTTATACCTTGTGTACTTTGTCTTGTTGTGATCTTCATTGTTTTGGTAATTTCTTGATGAGTAAGTATCAAGATAAGGAAAATAAGTTATAATCTACAAGTCTCCAAATTTTCCAACAATGGTATCAGAGCTAAGGTGAAAGGAAATTAAAGACCACATCTTTGTTGGCACTATTTCAAGGGTTACAAATAAGGGTTTTAAGGTTCTTGGAAATATCGCTACATCCATCAAGAACTATCTATTTAATATCATCTCCAAGCTCGCAAAGGAAGTAGAAAATGGAATGTTGTTCTCCATCTTACACATTCAAGGACGAGAATGTATGGGTTATTGATAGTGGTGACTCCAGACATATGATGGGAGAATGCATTCAAATCCAAACCTTATCTAAGGGTAACTCATGTGATTCAATCGAAATTGGAGACAAAAAGAGTTATCCATTGAAATTCATTGGATCTACATCATTGGAGCTTGATTCAGGTGGAAGCATTCACCTCAACAACATCTTATATGTTCCAGGTTTGAAGAAAAACTTACTTTCTATCGCTTTTATGGAGGATAAAGGTGATAGAATTGATTTTTTTGATGGAAAGGTTTTGGTTTTGGGTAAGGGGTCAAGTATTGATAATGCTAGGGTAATCAAGATTTTTGAGGGGACATTGTATAGAATCTTTAAACCTCTATCTAAAGCCCTATTCCACTTGGAATTGAGTCCTTTCGAACTTGTTAACACTCCAAAATTTCCTAGGATTGTTATGTGTGTTAAAGAAATATTAGAGGTAACTATCAACCACTTTTGGAGATTAGGATATAGCCTCTCTAATGCTCAGAGAGGGCTCTCTCTTTATTAATTAACTTTGTTGTTTTAATTGATTTTAGGCTATTTATGTAAGATTGATTTGGTTTGATTTTGGTTTGTTGGTGGAATTACTGATTTAGATGGATAGTTTTCCTTTCTACTTTTCCATTAGGTTTTATGGAGTCAAAATATCAAGAAAATAGGACAGAATCAAGTTCTAAAGGAAGTGTTTGCAGGGTAGGGTAGCTGAGCAAAATCAGATCTTTAAAGGTTGAATGGTGAAGTGGTTTTCAATCGGGATCAAGGAGCAGTTAAGGATTCCTTAAATTAGATGATGAAGGAAGGTGAAAGAGGTCAATCGGGATGGGAGAGAAATTAAGGATTCTCAGATCTAGATATCAGAGGAAAACATTAAAATGAATAACAGTTCAAAAAAAAGTGTATTTAAACAAATTTTGCAATAATATTCCTGTTATAACACTTAAATTTGGAAAAAAATACAAGTTTATGGAATACTTAAGAAAATAACAATGAACAATTGAAATATACTTCACTAATGTAGCTCAACACATCAATCCTGTAATTCAATGTCTTTATTACTTGTCTTGTCTGTGAACTTGAAAATGGTACAATAAACCCTCAGGTATTTAGATCAATTACAACTATAGGAATGTTCAGGAATCCACCCTTAATACTTCGAATTGCTGAAGTATTTATACAAAACTTAATACAGAATATCCTAAAACTGATTTAGGATTTATTCAAGGGAAATAAAATATCTTCATGCAAGAAGATAGAGACACCTATGTAACTAAATTCAAGTTGTCCCTGTTTATTGGATTTGTTGTTTGCTTCTTTGATATTTTGCTACCTTATCTCTCACGCTAGCTGTATCTTTACGCTAGTTGTACCTTTATGCTGCTTGTCATCTGACTTTTTCTTTTAACTCTTTTTTGATCTTTATCTGCCTACTCTATTTTTACCTTACTATTTTATCTTCCTGCTCTCTTTACTATTTTACCTGTTTCTCTTTTACATGACTCCTCTGTTTACCCTTTTTTACTTTTACCAGTCAGAGTGAATCACATAATTTCTCCCAGGATTCTTCATCTAGAATTTTGATCTTTACCATCCTCCTGTAAATCTCATCTGCTTCAGTATACTTGGTAAATGCAGACTTGTTTACAAAGAGATGATTTACCTCATGCTGGAGGTAAAAGAGATTTTCAAAAAACTGAAAGAGTACTTTGCCTATAGGAATTCCTTTCAACGAGGAATTGTTGGAATTTTCTTTAGCCACTTCTCTGATCTTTTTTTCATAATCGTCCTGCCTCATTAGTCTATCATTGATCACTAATGGATTAGGCAGACCTTTTTGTCTCAAAATATCGAATTTTTTCAAGAATCCATTTACTGCTAGCTCCATAGTTTGACACTTATCTTCAAGTTGTGTCATCATATTTCTCTTGGAAAATACCTTTTTAACCTCTAATATTGTTTCTATTTTGTCACTCATCCCAATTTCTTCTAATTCATGCTTGTTCTTAGAATTGAGAAACTTAATTATCTCAGTGGCCTCTTCTAGTTTCTTTTCAAGTTCTTCTTTGACTTTTTGAATAGCTTCAGTAGCTTCCTTTATCAAATCTTTCTACTCAAATATAACTTGGATAAATGGTCAAATATCATTGACATAGTTAATGATATTGGCCCACAGTTGTTTCTTTTCTTGGGCCAAAGGCTCTGCTAATGTCAATTTTTTTTCTAACTTATGTATCTTCTCAGTCAATCTATTTGATTCCTGTGTTTTAGCCTTATGCATTGCCTGAGCCAATTTATTTTCATCTTCTATAATTTTAATTTTTCTTTAAGTCTATTAATCTCAGCTATTTGGATTGACACATCTTGCATGGCTTTAATCAATTTACTTTCCTCATCATTGGGATGGGCTACTGCTATTGCTGGTGTAGTAGTTGGTGTTGCTGAAACTTCTGTTATCATTGAAAAAGTTGTAGTAGTTGGGAATACTATAGCCACTGAAGTTGATGTTGAAGCTATGGGAATGGCAGTAACAATAACTGCTTCCATGATGGCCATATTTTCCAGCACTAATTTGTCAATTTCATTCTCCATCTCTTTCGGTTGAGCTATCAAATGAATGATGAGATTCTTTATTTCATCCTTCTGATTTTTTTTTTTTAACTGTAACGGATATGTTTTTATTAAGTAAGAAAGATTATGGGTCTTTGCCGAGGCAGCCCCTTTTACAAAGCAGAGATCTATCTACTGCATCTAACAATCAAAAAGTACTTTCAAGGCATTTGGACGGAGCTTATGTTGTTTACAATGATCTGCCCTTTCATGAGCGAGCTGCCTTTGTTTGCCATCTCATCTGCTTCATTGTTTGACGTTCTCAAAATGTGATGAAGTTTACACTTGTCAAAGTCTCGGAGGACTCTCTTCAATCTGTCCAAAGTTTTGTTGAGGCTGGCATTGCCGAACGGAGTCTCCGTGTTTATATGTTTTATTATCAGTTCTGAATCACCAAAGACTTGGAGCACTTTGATTCCCTTATCTCTTGCCATAAGACAAGCTTTTAGGAGCCCTAGGATCTCTGCGTGATTGTTGGATTTCTTGCCAAGTCCCCAGCAGAACCAATCTTTGGAAAACCCACCAGGAGAGTAAATAACTCCACCCGCACCAGCAGCACCCGGATTCCCCTTGGATGCCCCGTCGAAAAAGATAGTGGAAATGTTTTGGGACCTCCACCAATTTTGAAAAAAAACATCCTCGTCTCTTATGCGCCATTCAGGATTGTCACCTTGCGGGTGTTGAAGGTACTTGCGAGGATGGGGCGCAAGCATACCAAGCCAGCGCTTTTCTTCGGGCAGTAGCAAATGATCTTCTTTAAAATACTGAATTTGAGCCGCTTCCAGGAGAAAGGATTTAGCTTTTGCAGCGACTTGCAGAGGGGTATAAAGCAGCTCTTTAAAGATCTTCTGATTGCGGGCCAACCAGATCTGCCAGCATACATATTTTGGGAGCGCTATCCAGATTCTACGCCATAAAGATTTGGAAGGGATTCGATGGGGATAGTGTTGAATCCAAGAGGCAAAGAGGTCTGCTACTGAGTTCTGCAAGGGGGCTGGAATCTGCAAGTCCTGAAGCGTGAGAACCCAAACCTCTTCAGCAAATCTGCACTACATGAAAAGATGCTGGGCTGTTTCGGAATTGTTACAGCATAACACACATCTGTGAGGCCCAGCTATTTTCCTTTTTTTCCAGATTATCCCCCGTAAGCTGCTTGTTATGGACCAAGGTCCAGAAGAAGAAGTTTACTTTTGGAAGGGAAAGCGGCTCCCACACATTCTTCCAAAACTCCTTAGTTTGACTACAATTCCTAATGACCTGTAAAGCATTATACCCAGCTGCGGTGGTATAAACTCCAGACTGTCCCCAGCCCCAGCTATCTTTTTTGGATCTGCAAACAGGTGCAGCGTCATCCAACAGATCGACTAGCAGTGCTTGTTGATGGGAAAACCGTGCTGGCACTCTGTGGAAATCCCACCCGATCCAATCTCCACGCTGGTCCCAGGTCGAGATATCATACAATCTGTTTACACCTGCGCGCTCCAGCCAATTCCTGAGGTCTGCAATGTCTTCCATCTGAGAAAGTGGCTCACTTCCCATAATACTGTCAATCCATAGATGCGTACGCTTGCCGTTCCCTGGAATCCTGTAGATTAATTTTTTGAAAAAATTGCTGCTTTTACAACATAATTTCCAGACCAGCGTGCTATTGGGTGCACTAGCTGTCTGTAGGTTGGAGAGCGCGTTAATGGGACCATACTTTGAGCGCAGGGTAACACTGATTGGATGAGAGGGTTCGTTGAACAGCTTCCACAAAATCTTTCCTCCCAAAGCAAGATTGACAAGCATGGGATCTCTAATTTGCAGACCGCCTTCAGACAATGGCTTTTTGACCACATCCTAGTTAACCAGATGCATTTTTCTCTCATTGCCTTTCCCTCCCTGCCAAAGAAAATCTCTGAGCAGCTTGGAGATCTGCTCCATCACATTTCTTGGAGCAAGGAGGAAAGCTGCCTGGAAGATTGGGAGTGCAGACAGCACCGTTTTTATTAAGATTACTTTACCTCCCTTAGTTAGCCAGTTGCCTCCCCACGCAGCAATTTTGGATTTAATTTTTGAGATTATGTCGCTCCATAACGATCTCTTGTTAACTCCAGAAGTTATGGGAAGACCAAGATATTTAAACCTGTCCCAGTTTGCCTGACCTTTAAACCCAAGAAGAGCAGAGATTGCAGAGAGTTCATTCTGGTCTATGTTCCAGCTATATATTTCGCTCTTACTCTCGTTAACCAAGGCACCTGAAACTCTGCAGTACTTTCTGAGGACTGAGTCGAATTCTCTGGCTATTCTGATGGAGGCTCCTCCGAGTAGAAGAGAATCGTCGGCAAAGAGAGCATGGTTCAATGGTTCAGCTCCGTTAGAAGGTTTGAGGCCCAGAATATGACCTGCTATTCTTTCAGCAGTAAGCTTATGACTGATGGAATCTGCCATTATGATATACAGGAAGGGGGAGAGTGGGCAACCCTGCCTGATACCTCTCTGAGCTTGGAAGAAGTTAGCAGGTCTGCCATTAACTAACGGAGCAATCCATGGACTGTCAATGCAGGCTTTTATTAAATGGACAAAATGTATCGAAAAACCAAAGGAGAGCAGGACCTTAGATAGGAAGCTATGATTAACTCTATCAAAGGCATTAGCCATATCTAGTTTAATCAACATACCTTTCTCCTTTCGTTGCTTACTTGAGTGTATTGTCTCCTGAACTTGGATCACGTTGTCCAGAATGTGCCTACTCTCCACGAAGCCACCTTGGTTGCTGGAGATCAGTTTTTTTAACAATGGCTTGATCCGACTCGCCAGAAGTTTTTCCAGGATTTTATAAGAAGCATTGCACAGCGAGATGGGTCTAAATCTAGCAAAGGAGTCAGGATTGGTGTCCTTAGGAATTAAAGCCAGGTAAGTGGACTTGGTTCCTCCACCAATCTTGGCTTTCTGCATGAATCCTCTTGTCATTTTAAGCAGATCTGCCTTGATAATGTGCCAACAGGATTTGTAGAAGTGGATTGTGAACCCATCCGGCCCAGGAGCCTTATCTGATTCCATGGACCAAATAACTTTTATGATTTCCTCCTCAGTAATGGGTCTGTAGAGGTTTAAGTTGTCTTCAGGACTGATAAGGGAGGGAACACAGGAGAGAAAATCATCCACCTCCTCATCATTGCTTTGAGTTTCTTCTCTGAACAAGTTCCTGTAGTGGTTTTCAGCAGCGGCTTTAACTTGATTGAATCCTTTACATACTTGACCCTCGGCTGTTTTGATTTCTGCTATGTAGTTCTTCGACAGTCTAGCTCTATATTGCCGGTGGAAGAAGGGAGTGTTCTGATCCCCGGCCTTCAACCAAAGGCTTCTGGATTTAAGCCTCCAATATTCTTCTTCCTTACGAAAAGTTTGGTACGGTGCTCTTTGTGCTTTTACTTCCTCCTCGAGCAACTCAGATGTGATATCTCTATTTTCCATATCAGTTTGCAGATCCGACAAAGACTGCACAGCCTCCTTTCTCTGATTGATGGGGTTGTTATCCGGTGCTTTTATCCAGTCCTTCAGAGCTTGCTTTGTAGCTTTCAGCTTTTGCTCCCATACGTAGCTGGAGGATCCGGAGATTGGTTTGGCCCATGCTGCCTTGACTGTCTCCAAGAATCCATCTCTCTCGATCCAGAGAGCGTTGAATCGAAAAGGAAGCGGACCCAAGTCTTATTCATCTTCCAAATGGAGCTGGATGGGTTTATGGTCTGAGGAGAGCTTGGGCAGAATTTTGGTGGTTATTTTCTTGTTCATCATAATGGAGCTTTGAACCAAGAAACGGTCTAAACGAGCAAAAATGTGCTCCGTACCAACCCGATTATTATTCCAAGTGTAAATGCCACGAATGGGCCTGAAATCAAGAAGGTCCCAGAGCTGGGTGATCTCCTCAACCTTGGCCAACATAGGGTCACTGGAGCTGATCCCCCCCCTCTTTTCTTTTGCTTTCAGAACAATATTCAGATCCCCGGCTAGTATGATATTGCTGGGATTGGTCTATTCAAGAAAGGCCTCAAGTGTAACCCAACATTTTCGCTTTTCAGAATAAGTCACTGGAACATAGAGATTGAAGAGAGAGATGGTCAACTTACTTGCCTTATGCTTCATCTCCATGTATATCCAGTGCTGGGTTTCATGGGACCTAAGCAGCTGAAAGAGGTCATCCGTCCAAAGTGTTGCCAGCCCTCCAGAGGTTCCCCTTGCGTTGACTGCTTTTCCTGCTTTTTTGTTCCACTTTGTTCTACCTAACTCTAGAAGGGCCTGCCCTTCTATTTTGGTCTCCTGGAGCATAAGAACGTCTAAGGGTTCTGATTTTAGTAGGTCCCTGACTGCTTCTATTCTAGAGGGGTTCCCCTGACCTCTACAGTTCCAAGAGACGAGATTCATTATTTACAAAGAGGAGGGTTGGGGCCTCCCTTGGAAGGCCTTGGTCTGATATTTCGCCCAATAGACATTTCTATTGTGGATTGACTTCCTTGAATCTTGAGTATTTCTACCTCTTCTTCCCTCTTCTCTTTACGAGATTTCCTTCCTGCTTTTTTGGAAGGGCGCTCGTAGAATTCATCTTCGGAAGAACTAGAACTAACCACTGGTTTTTTCCTTGCTATTTCTGCGTAGGAAGGATTAGTGGGAGAGCCTTGATTTTCCTCCAACTGAATTGTTTCCTCTTTCTCTTTATTTCAAGGGGAAGGGGACGGTTGTTCCTCGTTCTCTTGATTTGGGTTGGCTTGTATGTCCTGCTCTCCTTCTGGTGCATTTGGAGGAGCTTTCGCTTCTTGGTTGCTTTTGGAGCTTGGTTGACCTCCAGTCATATTTCCTTTGCCTGCGCCTTTTTTTGAGCTAGTGTTTTTTTGGACTAGGGTCCATTGTTCCCCATTTTGTTTATCCGCCTGTTCCTCCGCCTTCTTCTTACAGTGCTTTGCGAAGTGACCGTGCCCGTGGCAGTGCCTACATTTAAAGGGCAGATGTTCATAGTCCAGCTCTTGGACATGCGTCCACCCAGCAACAGTGAGCTTGATAGCTTCCGGTAATCCTTCTTCGAGATCTACTTCTACGCAGATGCGGGCACATGAGTACTGATCCTTTCTTGCCGCCTGATCTATGTATTTTCCCAAAGCATTTCCTATGGTCTGGAGAGAATTTGGATTCCAACAGTGGAGAAGCAAGTGAGGGAGTCTAACCCAAACCGGGACAGCTGAGGGGACATCCTGAGAGGGGTCGAAGTCAGGGGACCATTTGTTTAGGTAAAGGCCCTGAGGGCCCATGAAGTATGGCCCGTTTCTGAAGATTAATCCTTTGTCTTCCGGGTTTTCAAAGACAAACACAAAGAAACCCTTACATACGAAGTAGCTATTGACTCCCTCCTTGATCAGAGGCTTCCAGTTCCTTTGAGTCCAATCCTCAACAGATTTGGGAGAGGGCCAGAGGCCCGTGAACTGGCCTATGAGACCCCTCTCCGCCAGATTCAGAGCCGATTTGCAGGTGTCTCCTTCGGGAAGAGCCACTGTGGGGATTGAGTCCAGTTTTTTCACAAATTTCTGTTGAGACTGAGAAGGAGGGCGTTTGGGAGCATTAGCAATCATTGCCCTAAAAGCCAAAACCTCCGGAGGCGGAGGGGGATCGGGGGTCCTACGGTCTTCCATGGTTAGATCTGACACAGGGCAGGCCGAACAGGACAAAGCTGGGGCGCGCTGGAGCTGCCAGCAGCCCAGGCACGATCAGAGGGCGCAGTGGGAGGCAGAGCGGAGCCAGAGCCAACGCGCGCGAAAAAAATTCATCCTTCTGATTTTCATTCTCCAAAACTTCTTTAGTTTGTGTATGTTCAGTTGTACGTAATTTTAGCTGCTTCTTCAATGCAGCTATGTCTGCATTCTTCTTCTTGATAAACTCTTCAGCTGCTTTGATATTCTTTGGATCATATCCAACCTCCATGACCAATTCTTCAAGTGATTTTATTTTATTATCCTTGGCTTGTGAGGAAGCATTCTCTAATTTTAACTGTGCTCTGATATTTTCTAGAGAATTCTGTAGTTTTTGGACACTCAAAGCCTTGTTTTTCACATTGGAGTAGATCATTTCTCTTACTTGTTTATGAAACTCAACTTGATCTATTGGATGTACATCTTTAGCCAGAACTTCAAAGGTTTTTTTCTTGTAGTCTGCTGATGATTTTGGAGCCTGCATTGTTGGCTGCAAAAAGGTCATTTGCATGTTCCTGGTTTTGTAATCAAAGCCTGAAAGTAACATGTTCTAGTCACTAGGAGTTTGTTTCTAATATTGGGCATAATTCATAGCTTTCAATGCTTCATTCTTCATTTTTATTTCTTTGTACTTCTCCATTATATATTTTTCTTTATTTACTGGTTTAATTGATGAAGAAACCTCTGCACTATGTTGTTTCTGAATAATTTGAGCACTAGAGGTTGATGGCTGATGTGTTTCCTCTGAAACTGTGGGAGGTGCATTATCTCTAACCGCTATATCTATATCAGTGAATTCAATTGTGTCAACTATCTCTTCTTGTTCTATCATTGGATTCAGTTTGGCCTTTTTCTTGTACATTAGCTTGAATTTGGTGTCAGTAGTGGTCTCTGCAGAATAAGAACCTTCCTCTCTTGCTCTCTTTTAGTTCCTCCCTTGTGGGGCTGGAGTATGCAAGATGGAGCTATTATCAAATTGCTTCTCCACAACTTGAAAAGTATTTTTCAACCACTCTGACTGGTTGGAATACTTTTCAATCTTTTGTTTTGACTCATGAACAAAAGGATTTGATTTGAATTTGGCTCTTAGTTTACTAATAACTCCCAAAGGATCATATTTCCATTTGAAACTATTATTGAACTTGAAATCTTGTAAGCACTTATCTGCTTGCTGACCAACATTCCTACTATTGCAAATGAAAGGACCAAGCTGATTCTTAATCTTAAACTGAGTTTTCTTATTTAATGACAGGAAATTAACTTCATCTGAGTTTAGGATCTCTCTGTTGTATTCTAATGCAAATAACCTCATTGGGAGGTATTTGGGGAATTTGCATGGAATAAGCTGGCATCCATACAGCCTAATTTCAGTATGATTTTGCTATAAATACCAGTCTCCTTTTCTACTTTGATCTGACAATTGAAATACTTTCCTTATCTCTTCACTGACCCTATGTTGAATACTACTGCTTAGCATGTTGACAACTAGATAAACAAATGAATAAATGAAGTCTTTGTAGCTAAACTATATGGAATCATTTTTGATCAAGGATGTCCAGAAGAATACATATTGGGGGTTACCCTCTGTGTGCAGTTTTGGAGGCTAACTACAAACCTTTCTGATTGGAAATACAAGAACAAATGAAACAAAACTGATGAATATTTAAACACTCCTTCCTTTGGTAATTTGACTAGTTTCTCATGGATGGAATCTGATAAATATTGGGCAAAGTTAAATGTTGAAGCTGGAGGTTGTCTTGGGAAGAATATGGACATAAAACCGAAGATTGATGCATCTACATATTCATCAGTAAAATACCCTAAAATGCATGACAACATTGTGACAATATGTATGGTTCTCTCTAAAGAAATGGAAGCTGAGTATGGAGGGTTACTCTTTGGGGTTTCTACTGATGGAGGAAGGAAGGTTTGGAATATTTGGAACCTCTTGGGAAATTCCAACTTCAGATATAGTTCAGTGAGGATTTCAATTGATAATGTGGCTTCATCAGGCTTGGGTTGGATCTATAACATCTGATTTATGGATTCTGTAGTGACTGTGAATAAAATCTCTTGGCTTGGGGTTATTAGAGCTCTTTCATTAGGCAAATAATTAATTTGGCATAGTCTGATGATTTTTGTAAACTGAAAGGTCTGTGGGAAAATGTACCTAGGTAGGTTTGAGTCCCAGAGGTGGATATCATCATCCTGGTCTATGAATTTATCATGGCTCCAACAATGGAGCTCAAGAAGGTTAAAATCAATGACTGTATCACTGATTTTGAAGTCTTTATCAGCAAGAGGTGTGTGATCAACATCTACCACAGGTGATTGTAGAGGTTTAATGGATAAAATGCTCCCGGAGGCCATTGTTTCGTTTAATTTAATCAATTATTACTTTTCTGTGTTTACACAATGGATTCTGGAGGCTTAGGATTACTTGGAAAAGTTTTAATTTGGTCTACATAAGGGATCCTAGTCCGCAACAGGCTTTAATAGTATATAAAGCTTCAAATTCTTAGTCGACAATGGTTCTGGTAGCAATACACTTGAATTCAAGTCTGGACAAGCTTCAAAATAGGTCGGCAAAGGCTTCTTTTTCACAATTTTCAACAGAAATGGTGGAAAAATGTTTTAGGGTGGGCTTTATTGCTTTTAACCAAAGGTAGTTAATCACATTAGTGTGGGGTTGAAATTTAAACAGTAACTGGTTTCATCGCGCAGCTAGATGGTGGTATGGCGGGTTATCGCATCCAAAAAGGAGGTACGGTGGTTTTGGGACTAGCGGGTGCGATGAAATATAGGACTGTCGTGTGGCAAATGGGCGGGGGTGAAAAACCACCCATTTCGCACCCCCCTCGACTTTAAAAATTGAACTCTTGGGGGTGTGAAACTTCTCATTGGCTATTGGATTTGATGAATCACGATCATATGGATGGATAAATTGGGGTGTTTTGATAGCTGTGACCCGGGTTTGTATCTGCAGAGGTGTTGATATGTTAGTGGGAGGGGATTTTATATGTGTGATGGGTTAGGGAATATAATATGGGGTTTTACAATGATAGCGGGGAGTAATATGCAAGGTAGGGTTAATTAAAAGTGGGCCCAAGAATATATTATAGCGGGGAATTAATATAATATGTACAAACTATAGGTTTTAAAAATAAAGATTTAGCTAGGATATATATGAGTGGTAGGGGGGTTTAATGTAATATATTAAGTGGGGGGATGTTAAAAATACATTAGGAATAGGTGTTTAAAAGGGTATCGGGAAGGGATTTTTACAGTGGGGACCGATACATTTTAAACAGTTAAAACTACGTAAAAAATGGGTTTTTCATGTTTTTTATTGGAAAATGGAATTAGTAAAAGGGTAAGTTAATTTTCAAAGGAAAATGTGTTTTTTAAATAGGGAAAGGAGTTTTAGGAAGGGAAAAGGGGTGAAATAAGGGGAAAAAGGCTAGAATAAAGGGAAAGGGGTATTTTACAAGGGAAATGACTTCCAAGAGTGGAAATAGGATTTTAGCAAGGGGAAGGGGGTTAGAATGATATTAGTGATATGAGATGAACCAATTGATTCTTTCCATGACTTGTGAAAGTAATCTACCTACCCTTTATTTATCCTAACATTTTTTACTTCATTTATTGGGTGCATTTGAGCTTGCTGACCCTTTTATTTTCCTTTTATAAGCAAACTAACCTACTTCTAACCTTATAAATTCCAATGGCTTAGATTAAAATGATGAGCTCATATTTATTCTCTACCTAACTACTGATCTGCCAAGATTAAATGGTTTGGTCAGATCTTATTTACTAACTATCATTACATGAAATTTAAAACATGATTGAATCAAGATTAAGTTGTTTGATCATCATGAATTGTGGCATTTTGGACAAGCTGCACACAATTTTATTTGCATAAAGTAAACTAAGAGTAGTGGAATTTGAATGTGAAACACTTTCATGATCTATTTTCGTTTCTTTTTGTGTGGTTCACACTTTATCTTCTTTTTTTATCTTTTTCTTTTATTCCTTTGATTTTTCTTTTAGGACATACCCTCTTTTCATTTTTTCATATGGGAAAACATTTGGAGAAAGAAAAAGTATGTACAATATTACAAGACTTAATCAAAGTCAATTCAAAATTATGATCCCTATTATTATAGGACCCTAACAGTGGCTCCACATGGGGATGGCATCTCCCAATCAGATGTCAAGAACTTTAAGATCAGTGGCCTTGGAACTTTAACTTTGATTGCCTTGGAACTACTTTCTATGATCTCCTTTATTCAATCACATGATGTTATACCTTTCAAAGCTTAGGGCCTTCTCTTTGGGCTTCAACTTTAGAAGACAATCATCCAATCCAATCTAAACTTTGCAATGTTATTTACAATGATCAAATTAAAACAAATGAACTAATGGCTAATATGGAGACAAGCGGTGCTTCAACATTCTACCATTGACTAGTCCACATGGTAGATATATTCCATGTAATTCCTTCAAGAAAAATGCATTGTTACCTCTGTAAACATAAACGATGTATGGGCCTTTCCATAGAAAATAAAATTCACCATGTTTACCTTTTTCTTCTCTTCTGGAATCCCATTTGAGTACTTTGTCACTTATGTAGAAATCGTCTTCTTTATTTTTCTTATCAAATATATTTTTGATTTTGTCTTGGATCACTTGTGATTTGATATACACTTCTTCCCTTGTTTGTTGCAAATGAATTGTTTGATTTATCCTCCTTTGGATGTCATTTGGTTCTACTTACAGCTCTTGAATCATTTTCATCACTAGCACTCCCAATGAGGATGGAAAAACAACATCCATCCCATATACCAATTGATAGGGATATGTACCAATACATTTTTTGGTAGTTAGTCTATCTACCCATAAGGCATTAACCAACCTTTTATTCTAGGTCTTCTTGTTATCTTCTAACAGTTTCTTGATGATATTAACTAGGCTTTTGTTTGAGGATTCTGTTAGTCCATTACCTTGAGGGTAATAGGCAGTGGAATGGCCAAGATTGATATGGTATTTATTGAAAAATTCTATCATTTTCTTGGATTTGAAGGCAACAACATTATCAGTAATGAGCTTTTGTGCGCATCCAAATCTAGAAAGGATGTTGTTTTCAAGGAATGAGCTAATGACAGAATCAGTAGCTTGTCTAGAAGGGATGGCTTCTATCCACTTAGTAAAGTAATCAGTAGCTGTCAATATCGATTTATGCTAGGTTGAGGAGGGTGGGTGAATTTCACCAATGAAGTCAAAACCCCATTGTTGAAATGGAATTTCTACAAAAATAGGTTTGAGGGGTAATGGTAAGAGTTTCTTTTTTCCTTCAAATATCTGACACTTGTGACAGGAGGTCACATACTTTCTAACATCTGCAAAAAGAATGGGTTAGTAAAAACCTACCCTCAAGATTTTACTAGTAGTTTTTTTCCAGTATAGGTGTCATCACAGTCTCCTGCATGAAATTCCTACATTACTTTATCAGCTTCATCTTTTAATAAACAATTCAATAGAATGCCATCATGATCTTTCCAAAATAAAGCATTATCTATGATACAATATTTCATTGCTTGCATTTTCAAGAATCTACCTTTAGTTCTAGATAAACCAGGAGGAGCTTGTAGATTGAGTAAAACAAATATAATATTTGCATACCAGGGTGAATATATGAAAGCTTCACTAATCTGTGGATTCACCATCTCGTCTTGATCAGCTAGTTGAGCAATGAAATTTATATCTAAGGCCTGGAAATTAGATTTAGCCATGAGTTTGGCTAAACCTTGGCCTTTAATCACTAAAGAAAGTGCTCGTTTTTCCATAATATTGTACTTTAGTGTTGCATCTATTAAGGATTTACTGAAAAAAGCAATAGGTTGTTCATAACCCTGATCATTATTTTGCAACAAGACTGCTGCAATGGTGTGTTCTTAAGAAAAAGAACAAATTATAAAATATTTTTTGAAATAAGGACTTATGAGGACAGGTGTTTTAGTGAGAGCTTATTTGATTGCTTCAAAAGAATATTTAGCCTCTATTGTCCACTTAAGTGATGAATACTTTTTTAACATGTTATTCAATTCTCTTATTAGTTCTACTAAATTAGAAATGAATCCTCTGAGAAAATTTATTTTACCTAAGAATGCCTATAATTCTTTGATGTTTCTAGGATGACTGATGTTTAAAATTGCCTCTATTCAAGATGGATCAATTCTAATACCTTCTTTTGAAATTATGTGTCCCGGGATTTTACCTTCTTCTAATCCAAAAAGTATCTTTTTAGGATTAGACGAAATGCCAAATTTTCTACATTTAATAAAAAATCTTCTCAAATGATCTAGATGTTCATTATCCGTTTTGGAAAATAATGTGATATCATCTAGATAAATGACTAAAAAGTCATGAATTTCCTTTGCAAAAGCTATATACATAGCTCTTTGAAATTTAGCTCCTGCATTCATTAATCGAAAGGGCATTTTCAAGTACATGAAAGTTCCCCAAGGAGTGGTAAATGCAGTCTTTGCTTGATCTTTAGGTTGGACTAGGATTTGGTTATACCCAAAAAATCCATCAAGTAATAACATTCTGGATGATCCTACTACTATTGTACAGATTAATCAATCTTGCGGACAAGACCGATCTCCCTAGTACCAAAAAGGTAATCTAGCAACAAACAGCCAAATGAACTAATCTTTCTATAAGCATATATGATTTACAAAAAGCACTATAGAGGTGTAAAAGACTTAGCGTAGGTCCAGCGCTTGTTTGAAGTCGTTGTTGTCCCTCATGCACTTGAAGGAGTTATCCTCGTAAACCTGCAGTCACAAACAAGCAAATATTAAATAGCACTTGTATAGTAAAGATTGTGAATAATGCTTATCATGGTGATCAAGGAATCCATGAAATAAACAGTTTAAATAACAACTTATTGAGAAAATGAATTCATTTGTATTAACTTTAACAGAAAGAAAACCTTATAACCTTAGCCTTGATGTTGATCAGGCCTTCACGGGGTTCAAAGCAGGAATCTCCTCTACTATGATAAGCTCTGCACTCCTCCAACCGAGACAAATAGAGGTATGTGATCTCTTCTCCCAAAAATATCAGTTAAATGAGTCTGAATCCCAACAGCACTTAACCTCAAATATTTCTAAAGCTTGAACTCCCTTTGAGGCTACCCAATGCCTCTTTTTATAATGGAAAAGAGGAATTTTTTAGTTCCAACTATGAAGGGATAGAATCCTCCTTCAAAGGGATAAGCTCCTCACATCAAGGGGTTAGCTCCATAAGGTAAGGGATACATGAACCTCATAAGAGTGGTTCTGCCACCGCAATATCTTTTCTAGAGGCTTCTAGAATTTACTGAAAATGAGCTTTTTTGAGTTTACTTGCGCCTTTTTAATATTTACAGGGGTCCTCACCTATAACACAGAGAAAGTGCGTTCAGGTACGTAGAAGACATGAACATTAGGTGCGGGACCGCAGGAAAGATATAGAGAAAGTGCGACACCAAATTTAAGGAGATTTTAGGAATTTTTCTCTGATTTTCAAGGCTTGACATGAAGAACTGATATGTTAGACTTGAAAAGGAGGAAGTATGAGTGATAATGAGCTCATACACATAGTAGAATGTCAGGATGACAATTTTCAGTGTAACAGATTGCCCCCTAAAGTGAAAAGTCTAGAATAGATGAAGCTGAAGTCTGTCATATATGAAGAGTGCAGTACTTTTTCATTTCAAGGATCATCCTGTGGACACCCCAGTTGGAACCTGTAAAAAAAATCCAATGCAATATATATATATATATATATATATATATATATATCATCGCTGAGGTAGGCATTCCCATACTCAAATCAAAACTAACTAGAAACTGATTCAAACTATTCTGATACAGGAATGATTTTGAATACATCACAGTATAGACATGTGTAGACATAGTATGGACGCAGCCATATGTTTATGAATAGTCCATTGTATAAATGATAACAAAATTCCTCGCAGCCTGGATGGTAGAAACTAGATCCAGGGTCTTGATTTCCGCATCTCAAACTGGTACGATTCTATCCATGTGAATGAATGTGTCGAAGTCGAACATGGTAGAAACCACTTGATTACAATTCAATGATGTAAACTGTTAACAAGTGTGAGAGTAACCACCAATAATGTCAATGGTTCTCAAAGTACTCAATACAATCCATGAAATGTGAATGAATGAACTGAAGTCGAACACATTACGGAATCGTTCGATCGAAGGTCAATGATGTAACCTGTCTTCGAAGGCGAGAAACTTGCCATTGAGGCATGCAGATTTCAAGGTACTCACGATTTCTAGATCAACTTCCTAGATAATGAATTGTTGTCGATAGAAAGTGATCCATCGTAGGCAAGCCCACAACACGAAATCATAGATCAAGTTTTGAAAATATATTGGCAAGGACTAACTCAGGGATGGTCAAAATGAATGACAGATATTTTGCAGATGAATGGTTTATTTGACCTGTCCTCTTGAACACATAACAACACTGCAGATGGTTTGGTGACAATTAACCCAAAGCGAATACCCAAAATCCGGCTGGAGACTTTCAATTTGGCTTGATTAACTTTTAGGTAAACGATTTCCCAACCCAAGTGGATAAAAAGTGTCGTGTTCAAGAGTGGTTAACTGGATTTTCAAAAAATCAAAATACAACAAACAATTCCATTTTTCTCTCTTTTCCCCCACAATTTTTGGCAAGTACCTCTTTATTTTTGACAAGCTTGAGGAGGATAACATTTGCTTGTTTATAAGCTCATCCTTCAGATGAGTCCAACTTAGTTTAATATTCGAACCCTAAGAAGGAGTGGTTTGTTCCTGTTTTAGAATTGAACAGGTCCTTTACTGTTAAATTTTAACAAGTCCAATATAGGAGAAACTCGGTGTTTTTCAATTTTAGGGAGTCAGAAGAAAAACTTAAGAAAACTCTGTGGGTGTACTTTTTCGTAAATTTAGTCTCTCGAGCCCAAAAAAGGATAAAATAATACGGGAGAGAACTCTATTGACCGTAATTAGTCAACGTATGCCTTTTTCGTAAATATTCCATTTCAGTCCGTAAAAGGGGTAAACTTATACTGAAAGGATGATCATTCATTTACTTTAACGAGTTCGAATAATCAAGTGCTCGGCAATATTTTCATGTTTAGAGAGTCTGAAAAGGGCTTAAAAGAGGACTCCAAGTTTTCTCTTTTTCATAAATTTTTGAAAGAGTCCGAAAAAGTGATAAAAGTATACTCTTTGTTGAAAAACGATCAATTCTCCTGAAAAATCCAATTTCTGCACAAAAACTTGAAACATTACACATACATATTTAAGATAAATAAAAATGCTTTCGAAAATAACCTTTTTAAAGTGAAAAATAAACAAATTAGAAACTCGTTTATTCGAAAAAACTTATAAAAAGGGATTTTCTAACTTCATTTTAACCGTTCAAATTCAAAGTGAAAAGTAAAAGCTTTTGGGTAAAAAAGTTCCTGTGAAGATTCTGGAAGATTCGTCCGACGAAATCGAGAACTGTCAACTTCAGGTAATCCATGACCTCCTAATCTTGTATTTCATCCATTTGCATTTCATTTTTAGGCTTTAGATTTCATTTTTAAGAGAAAAATATGTTTAAAACATCGCCCGCGGGGGTCCGCAGGCATAACACACGGGCCCTGCGGACCCTAAATTTTTTCTATGTAGAAAAAGGTCGTGGGTCACACTTGTCACATAGCGCGCATGCGTTCCTACGCACTGTGTATGAAAAAAAAGTGCGGACCCCGCGTAATTAGATTTCAAAGTTAAATTTCTCAATTGCCGCCCAATTTTTTTTAAATTAGATTGTTCTAATATATCTTTTTATGCATTGTAGGATAAACAAGATGCTAATTTGGAGATAACATGAGCATGAAGACGTGGATGACACTGCAATGCTCCATTTTCCCACAATGCAAGCATTAAGAGCATGCGGTTTGTATAAATTCTGGGCCATTCAGGGCATGAGGGCACAAGTAGACCTCCTAACATGGCTGGTGAATAGGTGGAGCGTACAGGACCAATGTTTCATTATTGGTGGCCACCGGCTCGAAATTGAGCTGGAGGATATTTATTTTCTGACTGTTTTGTCCAAAAGGGGCGAACAAATTTCTCTGTTTGGGACTAGGCCAGGTGGCCAGACTGTCGCTAGTCTTCGACAAGAGTTCTGTAATGATCAGGCAAACCCAAACGGATTGACATAAAAAATATCATCCGTACCGAGCTAAAATTTATTGCATTTACTATTACCAAGCTATGTGGGAGTGCAGTGCTGCATGTGGCTACCGGTTCCCAGATGCGCATTGCTGTAGACTGTTTTCGAGGCACCATTTTCAATTGGTGCGAAGCTGTGTTGGCCAATGTAAAAGTCCAACTAACCAGAGTGAAGAATGGAAAACTAAATAACTTTGGATATGGATCCATTGTAGTCACCTTTGCTCTAGAGAGGATCCCCATGTTAGCTCCGCAGAACATTCCTGTTGATGTCGTTCGACCTCGAGAACCTAGGATGGTTCGTTGGGCTACATTGATGGCCCGTCATGGTATTAAGGGAGTCGAGATTGTTCGATTTCCTCCTTCATATTTTCGTTGGCTAGAGCGCCAAATTTTTGTTATAGAGGATTTTCCATACGCCGGGATAGATTTCCGCGGCGACCGAGAGATGACTCTCCTAGTAGGGGAACAGTGGGATGAATCAGGTAAAATCATTTTCAAAAATTTCTAAGTTATAATTTTTTTGTTTTTTAATCGTCTCAAAACTAATAACCAAAAGTTTTAAATGCATATGTGGGCCCACGATGACCAGCCCATCTCCAGCCTTATGAAAGGAGACAACCAGCTGCAGCCGCACCAGCCCCAACAGGCCAATCAGCAGAGATCCTGTCTGACTTAGAGCATCACCTAGAGCGCCTGACTCTAGACATTCCAGAGACAGACATAGATGATATTCCTCTCAGATTACAGAGATACGTGATTGTTGTCCCAGGACCTTTTAGGAGGTTCCTATGTAGGGTGGCTCGGGCAGTGGTCTCTTATCGTGATCACCATCAGTGATGGGATGATCATGTCGTAGACTCATACTTTTGACCTTTTGTATTACCATTTTTGCCGATCATAAGGTGTTTTTAACCTATGATCGAAGACAACGTATACATTTTTTGAAAACACTTCTATACTATGATATATCACTATTTACTGGCTATCTATGTACATGTTATGAATGCTGTTTAATTTGCTATTTTGATTATTGAAAATGTTGATTTATCATACTAGAAGCAACTGCATCTGCTAATGTATTTAAATGTCTTGGAATATGCTGATATTCAATGTAATCAAATTCATGTTCCAAGAGACAAACTCTTAAAAATAACCATAATAACACTGGATTTATAATGGCATAAACCCTGTTGAGCTGTAATATAACAAGTTCAAAATCCAACCTAACAATCAAACTCCGAATTCCAAAAGATATTGATTCGAATAGTAACTCAATCACTGAACTATACTCTGCAATGTTATTCGTTGTTTGACCAAGGCTTACCCCATGCATGGATACTAACTCGTCAGAGGATGAATAAATAACCCAAGCTGCAGAAGAAATGTTCCATGTACTATGACAAGCACCATCAGCAAAACCAACGTAGGTTTGAAGAGACATCGACATCTGCAATATCAAGAGTAAAACTCAGATAAGCAAGAATAGTGACAAAACACACTTCTAAACTAGGCATACTTTTCTAATCTAAAACACACCAGCTGTAAAGAAATCTAATCTAATTAAATCTCCACACCACATTTAAGCATAATATCTCTTTAGATAAATCCCATTTCTAGGTTTATCTAAAGGGACACCGTCAAAATCTATCAACTCATAGGCCCCTTTTTCCAGTTTTCGCTTAACAATGAAAGGACCATGCCACATAGGCACAAATTTTCTAACTCCTAGCTTATCGTTGGCTTGATCATAAACTAAGACTAGGTCTCTTTCTGAAAAATTTCAAGGGGTAACACTTCTATCATACTGAGCTTTAATTCGTTTAACATGAGCCTTGTTTGCTATTGCAGCACTTCGTCAATTCTCATCTAGCTGAGCCAAGTACAAAAAACTTTTTTGCTCTTCAGACGTAGCTAGAAGTAATTCTATGGCTAATTTCAAAGATGGAATTTTACATTCAATCAGCAACATAGCTTCCAAACTGTAAACTAATTGAAAGGGAGTGAAACCAGTTGATGTTTTTACCGAGGTTCAATATGCCCAAAGTGCTGAAAATAACATGGAATGCCAATTCGACTTACGGATACCAATAATTCGTCTGATCATAGTGACTAAAACTTTATTGATAGCTTCAACCAGACCATTAGCCTGTGGATAATATGGAGTGGAACTATCATGGCGCAGGCCAAGTTGATCTGTCAGTTCAATCATCATGATATTTCGAAAATGACTTCCATGATCTGTAACAATGGCTTGAGGAACACCAAACCTAGCAATTACGTGATTGAATACAAAAGTTGTAGTAGTCTTACCGTCAGCTAAAAATGTAGGCATCGCCTTGGCCCACTTAGTAAAATAATCTACCGCTAAGATAATATACGCATGCCCCCCGACCGAGTGAGGGTTACATGTAATAAAGTCAATACCCCATTTTGCGAAAGGACCGACAACAATTATAGGGTGAAGTGGAGTGGGTGGCGCACGCATCTTAAGATCAAAGAGTTGACAATTGTGGCATTTCCGGATTGCATAAATACAATATTTAAATAATGACGGCCATATATAACCAGCGCGTAATATCTTTTGGGCTGTGGCATACCCAGACATATGACCGCCACATGCTCCAGAATGGTAGTCATTTAAAACCTTCTAAGCTTCTTCATGAGTAAGATAGCGTCGAAAAACAGAATCCACTCCACGACGATAGAGTGTATCACCAATAATATTGTATTGCTGAGATTGGAAACGTATTTTCCGTCGCTGAGATCGTGAGATTTCAGGCCGAAAAGATTGGGTTTGGAGATAAATGATAATATCCCCATACCATGGATCAATAGTACTGATAAGAAACAAGGATTCGTCCGCAATGGGCTCCTCCACCACAGTTTCAGTATCAGTAGAGGGGAAATCACACATCAATTCGACAAAAACCAAAGATTTCTTTGCCTTGGATTTTTCAAAATCCAAGTCAAATTCATGCAGGATAACTATCCATTTGGAATACTTGCCCCCTAGCAATTGTTTGGTTAAAATGTACATGATAGGGTTACAGTAAGAAATTACTGTGGTTTTGCGTAATAAGATGTAGTGTCTAAATCTTTGAACAACTTGAATAGCTTCAAAGGCCAATTTATCCACATGTGTGTATTTTATCTCAGTTGGATGCAAATTTCGACTAAGATAGTAAATCACATGTTCAGTTTTAGATTCGTCTTCCTGAACTAAAACCATCCCAATTTTGGAATGAGAGGCAGCGAGGTACAAAACGTAGTCCTGGTTGTAGTTGGAAGGATGCAATAACGGTGCATGGGTCAACACGTGTTTAAGTGCATCAAAAGATCGATCAACGATCTCATCCCAAAATAATGGAATGTTCTGTTTCAGCAACCGGGTACAACCCTTTGTTAGCTTGGCGTAGTTAGGAATGAACCGACGTAAAAATTTTGCTTTCCCCTGCAAACTTTGAAGTTGGTGCAGAGTCAAAGGAGGAGGTAAATTGACAATAGCTTCGACCTTCGACGGATCAACGCGAATGCTTGCTTTCGAAACAACAAATCCCAGTAAGCGACCCGATTCTACACAGAAAACACATTTGTGTGGATTCAACCTAATTAGATAATGCCTACATCTCATAAAGATAGCTCGTAAATGAGTGAGATGGTCGGCCCTACGTGATGAATGAGCAGGTAAATCATCGAGATAAGGCTGCACAATGTGCTTAATGTCATGAAATGCGTAAGACATAGCCCTTTGAAAAGTTGCTCCAGCGTTCTTTAATCCAAACGGTAGTTTGCAATAAGAAAATGTCCCCCATGGACAAATGAAAGCTGTTTTTGGCTGATCAGTAGGGAGTATGTTTATTTGATTGTAACCGAAAAAACCATCCATAAAGGAAAACATTTCACTGCCGGCACAATCATAAATTATTTGATCGATATAGGGTGTTGGATAATTGTCTTTAGGACAACCTCGATTAATATCCCTATAATCGATACATACTTGTATCGTTCCTTATTTTTTAGTAACAGGAACAATATTCGATACCCAATCCGTTAAAGGAATTGGATAAATGAAACCTGCACGAAGTAATTTTTCAACTTCAGCTTTGATAGTAGTAGCTTTTCTAGGATGTATTTGACGTAGACGTTGATGAACAGGTTTGGCATCCGGGTAAGTCTTGATTTCATGTACGACAATTGATGGATCAATTCCTGGCATTTATTCATAGGACCAGGCAAACACATCACAGAATTCTTGAAATAGGGCTTTATAAGTTTGAATTTCATCTTTTGTACAACAAGCACCTGTATGAATGTTTTCAATTATTCCTGTCTTTACTGAAATGTCAATTGGAATCGTTCGAGAGATATTTTCCAAATTTAACTCAGAATCAGGATTTTGCAATGGATTTTGCAGTTCTTTGACATATACAGAAGTAAAAATAGAAGCGAAATCATCTTCAAAATGATCCAACTCAGGTAAAAATGAAGATCGATGATGTAGATCTTCCCATGGTAAATCTTCAATAGACAAAAGTTCGCGAATTTTCTCATCATTATGAAAAAGATCAGGAAATGTCGTTGTGGCTGAACTAGATATAGAAAGTGATTCCTCATGGATCCCATTCATTGGATCAGTTTCGGTTGAAGAGGGGTCAGAAAGTGACTCTACAGCTTGATACGCAATTTCAAATGGACTCAAAGGCATCATGCCATCAAATGAATCTAACTCGAAGTCGGAAGGTACGACCCAAGGATCATCAAACATAATAGTGTCTGATGAAATCATATGAATAGTTGCGGTAGAAGGCGATACGTTAGGTGGAGGAAAGGAAAAAGTTCCTAGTAAACCAAAATCTTTAAGAAAACCTACTCCAACATCCTTGTAAGGGATAACCGCTTTACCAACATGCTGGATTGTTTCTGTAGAGGCTGGATCGAAAGAAAAATAAGTTAATTGATCTATTGTAATGATCCTTCCTTGATGTGGAAATTTTATGAGCTGAAAGATCGAAGAAACAATAGCAGTCATAGCATAAGACCAACTGCGACCTAGAAGAAGGTTGTAATCTAGAGGGGCATCAACCACTTCCACATCTAGATTTACAGTTTTACCTTCGACCCCTATGGGTAAATCCTGCAAAATACCAAAAGGGTGGAAACATCGGCCATCAAAAGCCTTTAGAATTTTCGGAGACTGATTGAGTGTAGGAGAACCAAGCGATTTCCAACACTGGATCGACATAATACACGTTGAAGCTCCCTCATCAATCACAGTCCGAAAGATCGGTCTATTTTTTACTAACACTGGAATTTGGAAAGCCATTTGGTGAGGTAGGCGAGGTGTACTATTCTCTAAATAGAAGATTATAAGGTTTGAATCCTTAATATCAACAGCTCCTATGGTAGACAAAAGTAATTTACGTTGTGCTGGGCATGATTGCAACACTTCCAAAGCTGACATTGCTGAAGGGGAAATAGCTAAGTCTTCAACAATGTTGTAATTCTGAGCAGCTCTCGCATGTGGATTGAAAGTTTATTTACGAAGAACACCTTTAGCAGGGGGTTTGATTATTAAGTCTGGATTTGGTTTCTCGATCTGTAGTGGACCAGAAATAGGAGGAGGTGTAGTTATGTGTTTGCACTAGAAGATTTTGCTTCTTTACCATCAACAAGATTCTTACTACCATAATCTTGCGATCGCGTCGCAATCCTGACATGAGACATCATCAAAATAGGTTCTTTTGAGGCATTCGAGGTAGAACCAATCATATTACTATCTTGAGTTGAAAAAGGATCCTTCAAGACAGCAGGTTGTTGTGAACCTTTAATGAATTTCGCAACCTCTGCTCGATGTGGGCATTCCTTAGTAAAATGATCCTCGTCACAAATGTAACAAGGATAGCGAGGTTTGCGTTTTTCGTCATTGGATTCGTTTTTATCAGTTTTCTCTTTTGAATTCTTTTTGTTTTTATTCTTCCCTTTCTTTTTACCGCTGGATTTAGATTTGGTAGTAGATGTTTCTACGACATGAATGTCGGCAGAAATTTCAGGGGAAGATTCTCCTTTCAGGGAATCAGGTAAAGTTATAATAAAAGAATAATTCTTTGAAGATTTCTTCTTGCTTTTAGTATTGACTGTACCAATCATACCATCAGCGACATGAGACCCTGAAGGAGCTGCAGCTATTTGACCTTGTTTTGGAAGATCGGGGATTTTTTCATGTAAAGTACCTGACTGTGTATAAACGAGGTCAAGGTACTGAGCTTGAGCAATTACTTGCTCCTCAGTAACAACGCCAGCCTTAGCTACGTCTTCAGTGATATTGGGTAATAATGATTTAACAAACCATTCTGCCAAAATTTGATCCGGAATGTAAACTTTCACCAAACGCCTTCTACGTCGCCATTCATGAATATGATCAGAAATATATGTGGACGTGGATTGCTTTAGTGAAGTTAATAGTTCCGTGCCATTGTCGTATCTGACAGGCAACTGAAAATGAGTTAAGAAGGCAGTTGCTAACTGACTGAAATTATTAAAAGAGCCTCGTGGTAACTCAATGTACCATTTGGCGGCAAGACCAATAAGAGTTCTTTGGAAAAGACGTAAGTGAATTGAATCATCAATTATTGAATTAGACGCACACCAAAAGTGATAAGTCATCACGTGATTTGATGGATCCTCTCCTGGATTACCTTCGAATTTGGGTATATCACTGGGCAACTTATGCGGCATTGGCGGCCAGTATGGATAATAGAAAATTGGATCATTCGTAAGGCGCGTCAAATCAGGTAAATCCAAAGTTGCAATAAATGGTAACTGACGGTTAGGGTCATGAAAACCTTGAGTAGCCAAAGCAGTTCCAGGAGGCGGATACCCAAGATAACTGGGAATCAGATTTGCATTAGGAATTGTGTAACCTCCCGGGTAACCAGGATTAACCGGACCAAAATGGGGTTGTTGAGGCTGTTGATAAGCATAGCCAGGGTATGGTTGATACTGATAATTTGGATTTTGTGAAACGGGACCGAATTGAGGCTGTCCCTGGTACGGTTGATACGTGAATTGCGGTTGACTTGTGACCACCGTACTTGTACCAGCTTGTCCTGCAGGCATCTAGACCGAAGTCTGAACTGAAGGTCCTGAGTGGGGTACAGAGACTTGAGGGATTTGCACGGATGCAGGGATAGAAGAACTCGGAGCTATAGATACTCCAGAAATAGGTGTTATAGGTTCAACAGCCGTTGCAGCAGTTGTAGCAGTTTGAGGCGGAGTCTGAGGTGTACTAGGCCCAGACTGCTGAACAGAACTAGGTGCAGGAGTTTGAATAGTAGGCTAGACGAGTTGCTGGGTTGGACCATAAACCAAAGGCTTTCCAGGTTGAGCAGGCAACTGCACATTAGGCTGCATAGGCTGTTGATATTGGGATGGATCCCACACCATATTCATTCCGGGGTATTTTCCCGTAGAAGGTTGAACGTAAGGACCGTAGCCTGGTTGAACGTAGGGTTGATAAGTAAGTGGCAAATTTCCGGTTCCTTGAACAGATGATTGACCAGAAGGCTATTGGAAACCTTGAATTGGGTACTGACCTTGAGGTTGATAACCCTGAGGCGCGTACTAAAGCTGGGGTTGATAAGGACCCTGAGGAGCATATTGAGTTTGGGGTTGACCCTGGGGCATGTACGGTCCTTGAGGTTGATAACCTTGAGGTATGTAATTTCCTTGAGGTTGTCCTCCAAAATAATATGATTCCACAGTTTGTCCTGCGAAAAAGCTACCTTGAGGTTGCCCCCCAGGTGGTAACTGACTACTTGAAGGTTTCCCCCCAGGCGGTAATTGAGTACCCTGAGGTTGCCCCCCAGGCGGTAACTGATTTCCCTGAAATTGTCCTCCAGGCGGTAACTGATTGCCTTGAGGTTGAGGATTCAGAATATTACCAGACATCATAAAGATTTGCTCTGCGTTCGACGTTTCAGTTTTAATTCCACTTAGACTAGATGATAATACATGTTCAATTGGTTGAGGAGCTGCTCCAGAGAAAGTACCAAAAAAATCCTGATATCCCGCAGGAATAGAAGGACCACCGTGTAAAAATGCTTCTGGTGTCTGGGAAAACATGGATGACTCTCCTGCCATAATAGATGACAGATAGTAACCTCTGGGTGTAGGATGAAATGGAATTCGAGGTGGAGAAAAAGCAAGACCCAGATTCTCTAAAAAGTTTGTCAAAGATAGATACCAAGCGTCAGTTCGAATAGGGCTGTAGAAAATAGATTCACACTCTGTAAGATTTAAAGACTGGGGGGATTCGGGAAGAGATAACTCTTCGTCTGGACTAGTAAGTTCTTCAATAGAAATAAGGCCAAATGGAAGATCTTCAGTGATAATATTTCTTACCCTAGGCGAACCAGAATCGCTAGAAGTTGGTGTAATAAATCTTGAGGATGTTTCCAAAATAGAAGGTTCAGTTTTAGGTTCATAAATTTCAGGTTCGTCAGCAAGTTCACTGGAAGGAGAAATACTACCAGTAACTTCCGAAACTAAAATTAGCTCAGAAATATGTTCTGTTATGGGTGTTTGATGATCAGGATGAACAACTATTGATGAAGTTCCAATTTCTGTTGATCTAATTCTACTGCTACTAGATGATACTAGAGCATGCAGCCCTTCAAGCTGACCTGGTGTATATTTAGGGGGTTTCCCTTGAAGTCTTCGGGATTGTCTCGACAATTCTGCCATGATTAAATATTAACTAATCACACGCAAACAAATAAAATTTCAATAAAAACACGTAAAGTCTCTAAAGAAACAAACAGCTGAATCACACGCTTAAAAATCTAAGAGTTCAAACCACACACAAATAGTAAACTTCCCGTACTAAAAACAGTAGTTGGTGATGAAATCCAACTTAGTAGAATTTTAATACAGAAAGGGTGGTTGGAACAGTTACCCCGACAACCTGCTTGATGAAACAAAATGGCACAAGTTTCTTCACAAAACCATCTCGTGTGAAGAGAACCCCCCAGAGAGTCCAAGTGAGTCTAGTCGACGTCCGCTCCAGGTACAGTGAGATCTTTCCTTCACCGTCACCTTAGGAAATAATATTAAGTTTTTGGACACTAAGGTTACCAACAATAACAGATACAACTGGGGGAACAGTCTACGATCCAATCCCACACGCAAGGGCAGAGTAACAAAGCTCAATCCCCTTGAAGGCTCCTCGACATGGTTAATCCGAGGTTTACTGACAAGTGACCCCAGGCTCCTCGAAAATGGTCAATCCGAGGTTTACCGTTTGTAATGTGCGCAAAATCTTCTATCTTCCCCAATGAAACAGAATTGATTGTCTCAAAGGTTCGGGCATGATCTCGTGATTGACTTCTTTAAGAGAAGCTTCCCAGATTGTACCAATTATAATTGGATTTATTTCCTACCGCAAGATTTATCTACTTGTTTTTTTTTACTATCTTGGAGAGTTAATTACTCCCTACTCCAAGATACTAGCCTAAGCTATGTTGGTGATAAGAGCCCTAGAAAATAAAAAAATTTCTAGATGAATTTTAATTAAGCGTTACTTTTATGAGCTGTTTATTAAGTCAATAGGTATGGAAATGAAACTTTGATGGTGTGAAGACTTGACTTCCGAAAATACTAAAAATGCACCTAAAAATGATAATCAATTCATTTTCTTTCAGTGAAATTCTAGCTAAAGAAAGAGTTTGAGAATGCAATTCTTTTAAGAAACAATTCTTTCTTCAAACATAAAGAATAACCAAAAGAAAATATTTTTGTCTTTTCAACAATAACTCAAAATGAGACAGATTATCAAATCTCACAATAAAATCCATTCACTTTCAAAAAATTGAAATCTACAAAACAATTTTCCTTCAAAAGAAATCTACAAATTTTAAAAGCACTCAAAACTATAAAACTAATTTCGAGATCTACAAACTTTAAAAATCTAATTGAACAAAAGCTTTAATATTTTTTGAAGAATGTTTTACTTAGTTGTTCAGTAAACTAAGGATATATTTGTCCAAAATAACAAACAAATAAAAAACACTTAGATATGTTTTTATAAAAATGAAATTCAAAACCTATAACAAAGTTTTTTTCGAAGATTTGCAAAGAAACAAGTAGATCTATTTCTCAATAAAGGATGGATTTCACAATCAAGTCAGAATCAGCAAAAAGGAAAAAATACTAATGTAATATGAGGTATTTCAAACTGCCAATGCTTCGAATCACTACAAAGACCAAGTGAAAAGCAATCCAAAATGCAAAGCTTCTAGAAAATCATCAAAACACAAATACCCTTGGAATTCATTCACAAAAGGATTTTGACAGAAACAACGTCAATATGGGCAGAAACTAAAAAATCTAAACCAAAAATAAAGATAAACTAAAAATAGAAATCTGGAGTTTTTCAAAATTTTAACAGGGTCCGCAGGCTTCCAGAAGTAACAGGTGTGGTCCCGCACTGTGCAAAATGACAAAGTGCGGTCCCTAGAAAAGTTAAAGAAAAACATAAAATATTTCAAGATTTTCAAAAACAGAGAAAACCTAAGCTACCTAGGCAAATATCTATCAATCAAAAAACCAGGAAAAACTTTTCCTCAAATCAAAATAAAAGAGAACCAAAAACAACAAGTTTTCTTCCCCAGTGGAGTCGCCAATTTGTTGTACGGATTAATCAATCTTGGGGACAAGACCGATCTCCCTAGTACCAAAAAGGTAATCTAGCAACAAACATCCAAATGAACTAATCTTTCTCTAAGCATATATGATTTACAAAAATAACTATAGAGGTGTAAAAGACTTACCGTAGGTCCAGCGCTTGTTTGAAGTCGTTGTTGTCCCTCGTGCACTTGAAGGATTTATCCTCATAAAATTGCAGTCACAAACAAGAAAATATTAAACAACACCTGTATAGTAAATATCGTGAATCATGCTTATCATGGTGATCAAGGAATCCATGAAATAAACAATTTAACTAACAACTTATTGAGAAAAATGAATTCATTTGTATTAACTTTAACAGAAAGAAAACCTTACAACCTTAGCCTTGATGTTGAACAGGCCTTCCCGGGGTCTGAAGCAGGAATCTCCTCTACTCTTATAAGCTCTGCACTCCTCCAACCGAGACAGATAGAGGTATGTGATCTCTCCTCCCAAAAATCTCAGTTAAATGAGTTTGAATCCCAAAAACACTTGACCTCAAATATTTCTAAAGCTTGAACTCCCTTTGAGGCTACCGAATGCCTCTTTTTATAGTGGAAAAGAGGAAGTTTTCAGTTCCAACTATGAAGGGATAGAATCCTCCTTCAAAGGGATAATCTCCTTACATCAAGGGGTTAGCTCCATAAGGTAAGGGATACATGAACCTCACAAGAGTGGTTCTGCCACCGCAAGATTTTTTCTAGAGGCTTCTAGAATTTATTGAAAATGAGCTTTTTTGAGTTTACTTGTGCCTTTTTAATATTTACAGGGGTCCGCACCTATAACACAGAGAAAGTGCGTTCAGGTACACAGAAGACATGAACATTATGTGCGGGACCACAGGCAAGATATAGAGAAAGTGCAACACCAAAGTTAAGGAGATTTTAAGAACTTTTCTCTGATTTTCAAGGCTTGACATGAGGAAATGATATGTTAGACTTGAAAAGGAGGAAGTATGAATGATAATGAGCTCATACACATAGAAGAATGTCAGGATGACAATTTTCAGTGTAACAACTACCCTCTGTAAAATGTGGTTCATTTTGGGTAGAGAATAATTATCTTTCAGTGACACTTTGTTTAAGTTTCAGAAATCAGCACCTAACCTAATTTCCCCTGTTTTCTTTCTAGTGGGAACTAAATTAGAGACCCAATCAGAATACCTAATAGGTGCTATGATTTTTTCCTCAAACATCCTTTTAACTTCTTTTTCTATCAATGGCATAAGAACTGGATTAATTCTCCTAATATTTTGTTTAAAGGGTTTCTGATTTTCTTTGATGGGTATTTTATGTTGGATAATGCTGGTATCATAAGACTTGAGGTCTTCATAACTCTAGGCAAAGACATCTTGAAATTATTTAAACTGACTTATGTACTTCAACTTTTAGCTGGAGGTAATGCTTTGGATAATTTGACAAGCTTGGGTTTTTATTCTGTTCCTATGTTACATTCTACTATGTTTGACCTTAAAGGCTCCATTTTGGGTTTTCTAGTTACATCATTGGAGTCAAAAATATCTTCTAATGGCACTAATCCCTTAGGAAAAATGTTATCTTTAAGGTTTAAAATCTCTGATTCATCATTGGTTATTTCTTCTATTTCTACAGTTTCTAATTTATCTATTTCTACTTTAGTGAATTTAGTGGGTTATATTTTATCTATATAGCTTATATCTATCTCAATATTTATGGTGTAGTCTAATGTACAATCAATATCTATATTACAGTTTTGAAACTCTCCCTCAAAATTCATGAAATTATAGATTTGTGAGTCTTGTGAAAATATCTACCAATATTTCAAATTATCAGGTATATTTGGCCTATGTCTTACCTCTGCATTGTACTGGTGATTGGGCTGAAAAGGTAATCTGCATGTGCTAGTAAAAGTAGCCAAACTGTGTGCCTATATATTCTTCTTTCTTGGAATAACAACAAAGTCAGTTTCAAGAAAACAATTAATCAAATCTAGAATGGTTTCTTTGTATTGGCTAATTCTAGGATTGTTCACAAGATACTCTCCTTTGATCTATTTTATGATTAATTCTGAGTCTCCCATGATAGAAACTCTCTTGGCTCTAAGTTTTCTTACAATTTTCAATCCTAAGGTTAATGCCTCGTATTCTACCATGTTATGAATGCATTTAAAGTTTAACCTAAAGGCATGTCCTTCTGAATGATTATTCTCTAAGTTATAAATCCATACTCTAGCTCCTACTCCTAATATGTTCACATAACCATTGAAATCGAAATGCCACATAGACTCATGAGTTATATTGTCACTGTCAATTTCTTTATGTTTTTGTTCTACTGCTGTGATTTTGTCTTTGCTAGTGTCTGAATTGCATAAGATAAAAGAATCCATATCAGAATGCAGAGAATAGATAGGATAATTTTGGGGTTTTTCTGCACTACTGACCATGTATTTCATCAAAGTTTCCCTGTAAAGCTTTTTTGGCTGATAAAATATATAAATTGTAGAATATGACATGTCTAACTGTAGTGATCCCTATAATTTTTCTCCCCATGAGCGAGATAATAACATTCCATACTTTGGAGGGATATCAACAACTACAATATCCATGATAATACTTTTTGCTCGGTATTGGACTAGGGTTACACACAAATCTTTTATCAGGCCAAGACATTTAACTTGACTAGAATCAAATGATAACAGATCTTTGTATGGTCAAGTAATGTCTAAATTCAGCTTTTCCATGACAACTTTTGGCATTAAATTATGAGATGATCTAGAATCTAACATTGCATTGTGTAAGATTTTGTCATGAATGTTCAAACTAATGTAGAATGGAGTGACACCTCCTTGTTGATGTTTGCCATTAACTTCAGGACCAAATAATAATTCTGGTTGATCATCATTTAGGTTAACAACAGCTTCTCCTTCGCCTATATTCAGTGTTTCAGTGATTTGTGTTTATACGAATCATTTTTTACTAGTTCTGTTAAAGGAACTGGTATTTTCAATTTGGCTAACTCTACTTGAATATTTAATGGTACTTGAGTTTTTCCTAACTGAATGATTTCCTCTTTACCAATTGCAGTTTGTGTATTTTTGTATTTTTTATCCACAGTTGGTATTTCAGTTTGTGTTTCCATTGTTTTACTTTCAATTTTCTTATCTGGGACAATTTGAGTGGAAGATGTAGTTTTAGCAGCAGTTAAAGTTTGAGTATCAGTATATGTGATGTCTACAATCTTTGGGCTTGAATTTTTCAGAGTTTCTCTAGGGAGGATTTGTAAAAAATTTCTCACAAGAGCTTATAATGTTTTCTTGGTTTGAGTTTGGACAGTTTTCTTAGTAGGGGCTTCTGTGTTTTTCTTACTTCTAAGGCTATATTGTTTTTGAACTTCATATATTGCAGACTCGTAGCCTTGTTTATAGTCAAAGGACTCTCCAGATTCTAACTGTAAATTTTGTAACATGTATAATTCCTATTCTTCTTGGGTAATAAAAATAGTATTTTCATCATTTATTCCCATTAAGTTTATCTGGTTGTCCTAGTCTTCATCATTTTGTTGAGAAATTTTTGCATAGTTCTCTTGGAAAGGTGGTCTAATCAATTGATCAAGTGCTACTTCTCTTGATTTACCTGTATTAGGATTTCTCCTAAAGTTGGGATTTCTGAATTAAGGACCTTGTTGATTATCCCATTGAGGTTTTATTTCCATGTTTTATAATCTATCCATTATTCTTTCCATGCTATTAGCTAACTATCTATCTTAGTATCTGATGTGTATGATTCATCCTTAATGGTTACTCTTCTTTCATTTCTCATCCTAGCTCTTCTAGCTAACAAGTGAGCTTCTACATTAACTGCATCACTTTGCACTTGTTCTACTATTGCAGGGTTTCTTTCTCTCAATTGATATGACATATCAGTGTCAAAACCATATGGAAATTTGATTAGGGCCAAGTTTGGTGGAGGTTTGATATTGGCAGGAATTTCGTTATAAATGATGTTAAACCTAATACAATAATCCTGAATAGATTCATTAGGAGCTATTCTAATGTTTTCATATTCAGATAATATTTGTAAAGGGTTTTTCTTTCTTTCCCATTTATTGATAAACAATATATGGAAAGAAGCTAAATCAGCAATATGACCAGCAGGTAAAACTTTAAACCATTTCTTAACATCTCCTGCTAATGTTTGTGCAAATAATCTCATTTGAACATCAACTTCATCAATTTCATGTAATTCAAAGTAATCAGTCATTTTATTTATATGTTGTTGAGCAGTATATTTACCAGTACCATCAAACTGAAATATTTTACTTTGGTAATCCTGTGGCATGGCATGTAATTGAGCTAGTAAGACCAAAGGGGAATATTTGGCTACCATGGCTAATATTCTAGCTTGTCTAGGAGGTAAAGTGGTAGTGCTTGGAGATGAGCTTGAAGTGCTTGCATATGAAGTTGGAACACTTGAGGATGTAGTTGGAATGATAGAAAATGTACTTGGAGTACTAGAAGATGGGAATGAAACTTTAGGTTGAAGAGGAAAATTGGGAATGAATGGTTTTGTGGAATGAACTGTAGTGAAGATTATGGGTGAGGTGAAACTAAATGGATCTGTTTTTACAATTTCTGAAGGAATGGTAGAACACTTATGGGTAGCAGCAACTAGGGCAGCTAACTCAACTGATTGTTGAAAAAATGCTTCGTCAATATCTTTAATCAAGGTTGGAGTTAAAATATCAAGTTTATCAAAGGTCTCTAGAACTTGTTGATCTGAATCAAGTGGGGTAGTTTCCTTCTTTTCTTCAATGAATTGAATAAAATCAAGGTCTATTATAATATCATAAATTTAATTTTCAGATTTGGTTATAAATAATGAATGCTCAAATGATAAATCAAATTGGATATCTTTGAAGCTTGATAATTCTTTTGGGAGTGAATTTAATTTGACTAATTGACTACTACTTCCTAAACTTTCTACTTTTTTATTTTTTCTTAAAATAATGTCAGGATCATCAGCAATTATAGCATGTTGTGGATCAATATGAGCCCTGGTATAGTATGTTCTTTGGAAGCCGAAATTTTAAATTTTAATGAAAATTTTAACAACCCTAAATAAAACTTAATAGTGAAAATATGAGGAAAGGTGTTACCTTTAAGATTTATTTAACTAAGGAATGATTTCCCTAGCGGAGTCGCCAGTATGTTATCACTCCACTAGATTGCCAAGGCTAAGGAAGGAATCACAACAGAGGTAACCACAAACCAAACTTTTGACTTGACAACTAGCCCTATAAAGCCGGAGAGGGCTCTCTCCAAAAAGGGTAACAGCTAGGAGGGTTGGAGCAATTAGGGTTTTAGGATAGGTATGATATGCAGGGGTTGTTTTGATTTGATTTTGGTTGGGTAAATCAATATACAAGGAAAATAGATCAAGGAAAGGCTAGGTCAGGGAAAGAAACAAAGAGGGTTGCAGGGATGAATGGGGAAAGGTAGGTACAATGTCAATCACTTAAGGAAAATGATTATGGGATGGTTCAAAAAATGTAAGAAGGCTGAGGGAAGCATAAAATATGAATTTCTCTCAGACATAAGACATGAAACAAACTATGACTAGTTATCCAAAACAGAGCATGACTAGCATGAATTCTGAATATCACACTTATAAAAGATCATATCATACAAATGGAAAGGAAATGAACAATACATTCAAACATATGTAAATAAAGAGGAAACAATGAAGAACATTTAATGCCACAGGTATCCCATAAATATATCTGCAACTCCTCTTGTATTAATGTCCAAAACTAAATACAAAGTCTTCTTGATCCACAAAGAAAAATGAAACTAATTCCAACCCTTGACTCCTATGAAGATCTGAGCTAAATAGACCTCAAAACCACCTCCACTCATCCATAGCGGTCGAATTCATGAGATGAGGGAGATATTACATAAAAATATGAATTGATAGCTAGAGTGTAGGATGAGAAAAGTGACTCATTCCTATCTATAATGAACTGATTCATTACACCTCAAATGGTTGACTTCCTAATGTATTTACCCTAGGTAAAAGTAAAAACATTATATTTACATTCATCTTGACCATTTACATAATTAAATTCCTCATTTACTAAAATAAAAGTCAAACTGGAGTGAAAATTCAAAAAATTTTGAAGACTGTGTAAAATACATTTTTCTTGTGAAACGCACAGCGTCTAGGTAGAAAAATTGACCTCTGTTCAAGGATGATTATGAGTGCCTTCCTGGTGTCCAAATTAGCTCCATGATAGCTCATTGGAAATCCCTTTGAGTCTGTTTTCCAAAACTACCTTTTTTTTTTCCCTGATTGGAGTTTATTTTATTTGTCACAACTTAATGTTTCCAAAAATGGTCAAAATGTGCTGAATGAGGGTGCAAAAATGCAGAGTGTTGTTGCAGGAAACTTTTGGGGGCCTTCCTCAACTCCAAATTGAGCTCATGATATCTCATTGGAAATATTTATTTGTATATTTATCATTTTAATTATCAATAAAGTGATTTGGACACTCCAACTATGAGAAAACTTTATTTTTCCAAGGTCACTCCAGAAGTACAACAACTCTCCTGTGGCACTTTTGTTTTTGAAATTTCTCTAAAACCATGACACTTGTGTAAAATATGAAGGAGGGTTTTATTCCTTGACCTATTATGGACAAAATCCACTCTCACTTTTGCCAAATTCATCTTTTTTTGGTTAGAAACACATTTCTAAGAAAAACTGACCCCATGAGTGGAAAATGACTTGACTCTTGGAATGAATTCTCAAAAATGATAGAGACATGATGTTTAGGAGCTAAAATGACCTCATAATTAATGATATGACCTAAATTATTCCTCCTCTGGTCAAATTCTCATTTCGATAGAAAACCCTAGCTCATTGGGACAAGGAATTAGGGTTTTGTGCTTGTGAACAATCATGACTTGGGCACCCTTGGGAAAAATGGTTAAGAAAATGAAGCTAGGTCAAAGATAATGATGAAGATGAGGTGAAAGAAGATTAAAATAAGGCGGGATGGGTGGGATTCAAATACCAGTGCTAACTAAACTATTACATAGAATGTATGGACACCTTCATTTTAATATTATGTCATCTCTAATTGAAATGGTCAATGGAAACCCTGAATTGAAGGAAGAACATGAAGGGACCTGTAAGGGATGTGCTCTGGGAAAGAACATAAAGAAACCATTTGTGATTAGTGACACCAAATCTAAGGAAATTTTAGATGTCATACACTCAGATGTATGTGGACCTATGGTAGTCAAGTCAATGAACTTTCAATGATGATTAAACCTTCATTGAAGGAACTAGTATTATATAACCTTCATTAATTATTACTCAATGAAAAATTGGTTATACCTCCTCAAGAATAAGGATAAGGTATTTGAAAATTTTCAAGATTTCAAGAATGAAGTCAAAAACCTAACTGAAAGAGATCAAAATGAGGTCCGACAATGTCGGAGAATACACCTCCAAGGAATTGATAGCTTTCTACAAGGAAGCATGGATTAAGAGGGAGCTCATTATTCCCTATAATCCTGAATAAAATGGTGTATCAGAAAGGAATAAATGAACTATTGAGGAATGTGTTAGAGCTATGCTACATGATAAATATCTCCCTAAATTCCTATGGGGAGAGGCATGAATGACAACTATCTACCTACAGAATTGAAGTCCTCATAGGATTCTCAACAAAATGACTTTGGAAGAAGAATTTACAAGAAATAAGTCAAGTTTGGATCATATTTGAATATTAGGGTATCATGTATGTATTCATATACCTAAGGAAAAAAGAAAGAAGTTAGATCCTACTAGTTAAAAAGGCATCTTTGTGGGATATAGTGCTTCATTAAAACCATATAGAATTTATATTAAGGAGGATTATCGAATTGAAGTAAGTAGGGATGTCAACTTTAATCAGATCATAGCTTACAAGATATCAAGGGATGTTCTGGTTGACTCTAATGAAGAAGAGATATCTATATTTGAGGTTATTTATGGGACAATGATGGTCAAGAGCATACATCTACTCAAGAAAATGTTGAAGTTCCTTGTAAGCCTATAAAATAATTGATCATTCCATAAAATCAGAAGAGACATGTTTGGTTGAAAACTACTCTTCAAGAAGCAGAGGGACATACAACATCAGGGACCTCCAGGGTAACTAAAATACCAAAAAGGTATTCAGGAGATGTTGCATACATAACAAAGCTTATTGAAGTGGAACCTTCCTCCTATGAAGACACAACTAAACATCAAGAGTGGGTGAATGATATGTAGGAAGAATACTATTCCATAATGAAGAATTATGTCTGGGAGATTATCCCTAGGCCAAGTGAAAAATCTACAGTCACTTCAAAATGGATCTACAAGATTAATAATGTTGCAGATGGGAGCATCGACAAATAAAAATCAAGGTTTGTGGCAATAGGTTTCTCACAGAAGGAAGGAATTGACTATGAGGAAACCTTTTCTCTAACAACTATGCATACAATAATAAGATCGCTTATTTCATTGGCTGCTACTATGGGATGAAACATACGTCCAATGGATATCTAGACATATTTCTTGAATGGGACCATTGATGAGGAGGTTTACATTGAGCAGCCTCAAGGATTTAAAATAAATCATAAGGAGACTCATGTCTATAGATTGAAGAAGGCTCTATATGGCTTAAAGAAAACACCTAGAGCTTAGTATGCAAGAATGGATGCAAAATTATTAAGACTTGGTTTTACCAAGAGTATTATAGATCCTAACCTATATATCAGGGTGGTCCGGGGTGAACCAGTTATTATAATCTTGTATGTGGATGACCTAGTAGTTACATGTGTAGAGCTTCAAATTTAGGAATGCAAGAAGAAATTAGGAGATGAGTTCGATATGAAGGATCTTGGGATCATTAATTATTACTTAGGACTAGAAGTATGGAAAAGGCTAGGAGAGATATATCTTGGTCAAGGTAAGTATGTGATAAAGACACTTCAAAAGTATGGCATGAAAGATTGCAAGCTATGGAAACTCCTATTATTACCAATTTGTAGAAGTCAAGGAGTTCAGAATCTAGTTTGGTGGATCCTACTTGCTACAGAAAATTGATTAGGTCCTTGATGTATTTGGTAAACACCATACTAGACATGTTGTTTATAGTAAATGTCCTAAGTAAGTTTAAAATGGAGCCAAGACATGATGATTGGATTGCAATCAAGCATATCCTAAGATAATAAAATAAATCTTATGGGAAATCACATGAGAAATTTTTGAACCGACGCGTTTCGAACTACAGAATGTGGTTAATCCTGATGATGAACTACATTTTGTAGTTCAAAATGCGTCGGTTCAAAAATTTCTTATGTGATTTCCTAGAAGATTTATTTTAATATGATATGGATCACATAAGTTTACACTCTCACATATCCTAAGATATTGATGTGGTACTATATATCACTTCCCTCAATACACTGGTAATGAAATCCATCTCGTGGGATATACATATTCAGATGGGGTGGAAGTGAGACAGACAAAAGAAGCATGATAGGTGGATGCTTCAGCCTAGGATATTAAAAAATAGGATACTGATGCTTTGTGTAGTGCTGAAGTTGAATATGTTGATGCAAGAAAGGTCTGTCGAGAAGCAATTTGGCTCAGGAAGTTGTTATAAGATTTTTTTGAAGGATTTCTTAGCCCTACCTAGATACATTGTGATAATCAAAGTTGCATAAGATTTATAGAAGACCCGATGTTTCATGCTAAGACAAAGAATATAAACAATAAGTAGCATTGCATCAGAAGCTTGGTACAAGATGGGCTTGTGGAGCTACACTATCTACCTATAGATGAACAGGTAACAAACATACTGACTAAAGCATTACCAAACAAGAATCTTGAGTACCTGAGAGGTAAGCTTGGTTTTGTGGATATCTCTTCCCTAATTGTGAGGGATTGATATCAGATAGTTCTTGTAATTATGGGTTATGCACTAGACTAGGAATAACAGTCATAAGTCTCAGTGAAGGCCATAAAGAAAGAATGGAGTGTGGAGGATTGGATAAGCATCTAGATTGAAACTTGTTATGGATTATAGAAACTAGGGAAAATAATTTTTTGACTAATGATCTTTGAGGATGAGGTAGAGCATCCAAGATAAGAGTAGTCGAAGAGGACCATATTATTTGAGGATCCAAGTTTGGGAATCCAATATAAGAATAGTCCTAAAAGGACATAAATTGTATACATCTAGATGGGGGTATGTTCCTTGAGAGGTAGTGTGGAAACTTACAAGTATTCTACTGGTT
>CM076578.1:1775977029-1776120060 GCA_034641835.2 Pinus albicaulis | reverse complement strand
AGAAAGAAACAACAGGAAGTGGACCACATAAATCAATGTGCACAAGTTGCAAAGGGGCTGAAGTATGCCAAGAGGCACATTTTTCAAAACTATCCCGATGATGTTTTCCAAGTACACATCCGAAGAAAACACCATCTCGGCAAGATACCATAGGAAGGCCCATCACCATATTTTCCTTACATAGAGTTTGAAGAGAGCGATAGTTTAAGTGACCAAATCGCTCATGCCAAAGTTTTCTCACATCATCATTATGAGCAACAAAAACATAGGGAAGAGATGATGACCCAAATTTGTCAAACTTATACAACCTTGTGGAATCATCAGCAATGCCAATAGCTAAAATATGTTTAGGATCTTTGAGGTCCTTGATTACAACATCATGAGGTGAGAATTCTACTATTTTCCCTTCACCTGAATGAGTTATCTGATAAACAGAGAGAAGGTTGCATGACAAGGTAGGAACACATAGTACATCATTAAACTAACCATTATCTAGATGAATGGTTCCAGATCCTACAACACTAAGAGATATATCATCACCAACATAAATATGTTTGGTGTTACAATCATTTAAAGAATAAAACATGGATTTATTTTTAGCCATGTGGTAAGAAGCTCCAGAATCAATGAGCCACTCATGAGAAGGAGAAGAAGAAGATACATTTAATGCATAACCAGATCTTGATGCTTGAAAACCACAAGCAGAAAGTGCCATGCCTGAAGATGAAGGTGAAGAGTGCTCCAAATTGATGTTGTGCTTCTTCATTGCAGCTTCTAAGGATTCCATCCTCTTAAAACATTTGGGCTCTATATGGCCATCCCAATTGCAAAATTTGCAATGTCTATCTGTCTTCTTCCTTTTGTTTTGATTTGCCTTATTATTTTGGTGATTTTATTTTTCAGTTTGCAGCTGAAATTGCTTAGGGCCCTTGTTTGGTTTAGGACCATATTTTTTAGGATACTGCTTCTTGGGATTCTTTTGATATGGTTGTTGTTGGGATACTAAGGCTTTCTTAGAAGCATTTCCAGTAGTGATAAGACCAAGGTGTAAAAGTTTTTCTTGTTCTCTTATCAAAGAATCAAAAAAGGAATCAAAAGAGGGATTCTTGTAGGTGGTTCCCGAAGAAATTATGTCTTCTCTGGAGGAATGGAAGGCGGAAACAAATACAGAGTATGCAGGACCAAGCTTAGCAAGAATGCAATATATGAGGCTACCATCTTCCTTTTTGACCTTATACCCTTCTAAAAGAAGTCTAAGGGTCTTGAATTTGGACAAAAAGTCTTCAATAGAGGAGAAATTATTAGGATCCAAAGTAAGCAACTCATTTTCAAGCTGGTGGGCCCTGATTTGATTTTGAATGCCAAAAATAGAATTTAGCTTTTCCAAGGCTTTATCAGGGGTGTCAATGCCAATGATGTGAAATCGAAAATCTTGAGCAATGGACATTCCAATCAACCCTTGTGCTTAATCTTGTCTATTTTCCCATTTTGGAACTTTATCATCATCGGAAGGTTTAGTTTCTTGACCTGTGGCTATTATATAAAGCCCTTTACTTCTAAGTATATCTACCATGTGAGGTAGCCATTGGAAACAATTGGTGCTGTTAAGAATAACCGGGCATGCACTTTCCATTTAAAAATAAATGAAGTTGAGAAAAGCTGAAAATAACTGCTCCAATGGAAATATCTTGAAAAATTATGCCGTTTCAAAAAAAACGACTCGAAAAACGGCTTCCGGATGAAGAAGTTATGCCTTTTGAAAAAACTGAGTTGTAGATGCCAAATAGTTACGGGAACGGGATGAAGTGCGGCTTTTAAAAAAAATTCCGTCCCTTTGAACAATTTTTTTTTACAAAAGAGGCTTGAGAAGGAGACTTGAACCCAAGACCTCTATTCTCATAAACTAACCCCTCACCAAGTGAGATAGTAAAAGGATCATGTTATTGTATGAAAGGAGGAAGGGGTTTTTTTTTTTTGTTTTTTTTTGTTTTTTTTCCTCTTCGGTGTGCGTGCCTGTTCCTGCACAAAAAAAGACAAAAACCAAGAAAAAAAAAGAAATGCAAAGCCTTACGATAGAATATTATATTTTCGGTTAGCCTTACCGGTATCTATCACTTTTTTCACTATTTCTGATTTCCCGAGATCGCACAAAGACGCGGGGAAAGAGCATATGTAGTAAAAAAATCCCTTTTTCTTGTTTTTGATTTGTCGAGATCACACGGAGCGCAAAACAAAGAGCAGGCACAAAGAAGAGGGTATAGATCCGACAAATAAATAAAACCTTAATACTGAAAATAAACAAAAATAAACCGAAATAAGCAGAACTATTAACAAATATAACTGCAAAATAGATGCTTTATACCTCCATATCTACACTGACATAACTTGGGTAGCCAGAAACCTTTTCGCATGAAACAAAAGGCATTCCTCACTGTAATAGACGCTCCGAACACAACCGATCAGTTCTCCAAGCCCAAAAATGTTTAGAAATAGTAGATCTACAAAACAACATTCGCATGTAGTCAAACCGGCTTCGGATTTTGATCAATAATGGACGCGGCCCTCAAAATAGCTCTGATGCCATGTAAGAATTTACAGGGTAAGTTTCGTAGATCAAGAACCAAAGGTCACCGCTCAAAAATAGATCACAAATCAGTACACTAGTATAATCATGTGGTTAAAACCCTCAAAGAGGGAAACAATCCATACCTTGAGCCAACATGGCCACTTCAAGGAATTTATTAATCTAAAAGAAAAGTTACATATGTTTCTCTCATAAACGGTTATCGGAAAAATGACCCTCCATGCTCTTTAAATAGAGATCATGGACCAATCGAGTGCTAAGCCACGGATCAAGTGTCGTTAATACCGAGGTGAGAGATAACCATCAGATAACTACAAATCGTGACCGTCGGATTATAAGTTACAAATGTACATGGTAAAGAAACACACTTTACCTAACTCTACACTAGACTGAGTTATTCTTAAATATTTCCTATGTGTCGAAATATCCTAACAGTATGTAAGGATCAAACCAAAGAAAATAATTCTAAGGTGGGCCTCTTGTACTAAGTTGGCTCCTAGGTTTTGTGGGCCTTTCCAAATATTGGAGAGGGTAGGACCCATGGCTTATTAATTGGCCCTGCCCAGTCATATCCATGTGCACAACGTCTTTCATGTATCGTTTTTAAAGTGATACGTACATGACCCAAAGCATGTAATTCACTGGAAAAGCATTCAGGTAGGATATGAATATAAAACCTGATTAGAAATTTTAAAGTTTATGATAAATTAATTCAAATTTTGTTGATTGCAGGTCGAACTAGACGACAAGTTCCTAGTCGAGCTTCAGTGTATAATAGATCGGAGAGAAATCATGCTCCGGAAGCGAGCCATCACCCAAGTTAAGGTGCAGTGGAAGTACTTCGGCCCGGATGAAGCTACTTGGGAGGATGAAGGTTTTTTTCGGGAGGCTTATCTAGAATTGTTTGCTGAGTTTGAATGAAACACCGAGGACGGTGCTCACTTCCAAGGGGGGAAGTTGCGACAGCTGGCTTAAGTGCCAATTAATGATTATGTTATGTTTGTTAAGACATTAAGACATTTATTTGTTATTTTTTTTGGAAATATTACATTATGAGCATAAATTAATTTTAATTAAATAAAATTAGTTATGGAAGTGATTTCCATAAAAAAAAGATGACCGATGGTAAAAGTATTCCAAAAACTGAGAATTAGTTGAACAAAAACATTTCAAACAGTTACCCCAACCTTCGAGGATAAAGGCATATCTCAGTGAGGAAGAGGGGTTTTGTTCGGTAACTGGAAGGAGGAAATTGAAGAGGAGAATTCCCAAGCTGGTCGTGACCAGTGGAATTACTCAGATTATTGATATTTTTATGGATTAGAAGACTGGACCGAAATGTCCCGAGGTCTCTTCTGGAACCTCTGTCAACTCATATAGCTCAAAATTGGAGCACGGGTGAGAGATGAGGACATAATTGCCTCTCTCGAGGGAGGGAGGACAACATCAGTCAGTAATCGAAAGACAAATAAGTTTATCTTCCATTGTAAATCTTAGTTGGTTTATGAATGAAATTAACAGTTTAATTGTTATAATCTGTAGAAATTACAGTACTTAAATTGTGAAAAGATAGGCTTCTATGTATGTTTACTTTTGACAAATAAGAAAGTCAGTTAGAATTAAATTTATTACTGAAAATTATAAGATAAAGAACTTTTAACATAGAACCCTCGAGATGAAGGCTCCATGTTTTTAGTTCTCTAAAACTATGATAAAACAAGGACATAATGGTCCGATCATTTTCATTGCTAAAAACAACAAAAAGAAAAGTAAATATAGAACCCTTAAGCCTAAAATAAAAGATGTTCTGTAGTTAACTGGAGGACCAGATCAAACTGTATAAATGTTGAACATTATATAACTAATTTTTACTAAGAACAAAGTTACAAAAGTACTTTCATGCAACATTACATGTAAATTCAAGAACTGTGAACAAATGAAAATTGCTCCTAAAATTGTAAACAATATTCTATATTTACATAGTACAAGAAAGCAGACCCTAACCATCGTATGGAAGTAATTACCATATGTTGTAGATTTAACTCTGGAATTGAAAGCAATAGAATGTAGAAGCCTATATTTCGAATTCATCAGAATGGTAAGATACTGCTAAATCGACATAAGTACCAAGCATTTAAAAGATAGAACTTATGTTATCGGTGCAGAAAAAAAACTTTACTCTAAATATAGCCATAAGAGTCTCTCTATATTTTATATTCAAGAAGTATAGAATTATCATAGTCAGCACCATAAACCCTAGAATACCACAACGATAAAGAATGATGATAAATATAAACCATTACTGAAGGAAAGCAAAATTACAATTTCAGTCTTGAAAATATGTTACAAATAAGACATCTATAGATGAAATAAATTAAACCTTATTCATACAAATAAGATTTTGGAAACATAACTAAGAAATATGCCAAGCACGCCCCACACAGTGAGGTAATGAAAATTCGGAATAACTCTTTAACAGTCTACAGTCAAACCCTTGAGAAATTGAGGATAAAAGTCGAAACCCTTAATTAAACATGCTTGAATGCGAGTTTTAGACAAAGAGATTAATTAAAATATAATTGTCACACATATGCGACAATGGCATGCCCATTTAGGGTAATGTTCGTGGAGTAAGGTTCAACATTTAAAATAAAAAAATTAAGAGAGAAAGCTCCATAGTGAGCCAAAATTTCCCTGTAAACTTGATGATCCCGTGAACAAGTCACACACAGAAAGAGGTACTTGATAGAGCTGGTTCAGGAGAAGTCAGAAAAATTATCAAACCGTGCTTCACAAAAATCATCTGCCATAATGCCAAAACATGTGAGTTTACCTGCATAAACAGAAGAAATAGTGTTAAAAAATCTAGTTTCACATACCAGAAAATCTAGAGGATAAATTGATATAATAACAAGGCAACCTTACCTATAAGAGTTCTTCGCCGGAAACCGAAGAGACAACCTGTGAGTTATACCATTACGATTTATGGTCAGTATAGCTGTAGAGGTCTAAAGAAACAAACTAAAACAAGCCCAACCTAAATTGACGATGCAGGTAGAGGGTTTCACCGCAGATTTCACCTGCGGCCACATGGTTGAGGATTGGAACTCCTTCCAGAGGAAGCCTAAAAAACATCACGGTGGCCCTAGACAGAAAACGTTCAAACCTTAAGATGCGAACAAGGATGAACTTCCACAGATATCACATCTAAAAAAAAAATATGACGCGTGAACCCTGTGTAAGGTCAACTGTGATAAACATTAATGTTACAGTAATTTTTTTTGCAAGAATATCATATCAATCGTAAGCACTTACCAGAAGGATTGAGGGCGGAAACTTTATCAAATCCGGAAACCATCCTGGAGGGGTTTGTGTTGTAGAGGCAGTAAGGCTCTCTTGTGGAGCACGCAGACAAATGCCCGAATGGAAAAAATGGTTAGGGATAGGATGTCATTTTCGTCATAACCCTAAATCAATTCATCCATTGGATCTCTGGTAGAGTTAGATCGAGGGTGGAGAGGCAGTCCAGTTGTCCTCCATAATTTAATTGCCAGCATGGAGCGGATTTCCTGATAAACCAAATTAATTGCAAGATTTATTTATGGTGATATAGCTGTGAGGAAGGATTAAATAATTAATCAAATAATAGATGCCATGAATTCAAAGTACATAATTATCTAATAAACCAAAAGGACAATACCTCCAAGCAATCCAAATTGATAGGTTGCCAGTTAATCACCTCGAGAAGCACAAAGCCAGAAATTTAACCTTAGGAATAAGGTTGTATTTTGAATATAATGTAACCATTATAATGCGGAACAATTGTACATCACAGGTGCAGTATAAACGAGTGTATTTGTTAAGTTAATATAGCTCACATAGTTGTAAAGTTGAATGTAATTAGATGTAAAAGAAATGAAATGTAAATGTAATTAGATGTAAAAGCAATGAAATGTAATTTTTTTTTATGAGTGTAATGTTGGATGTTACATAATATATGCTTGTAATAATATTTTTAAATAAAATTATAATTTAATTACTTTTACCAATTTTCTAATTTTAATAAATAAAATGTATCATAACATAAATAGTATAGATTAATGTTTATAAATTTTATTTTCAATTAAATTTGTATAACTATACTAATATATATTTAAAATTAATTATAATTTAATATTTATAAAATATACATTATGGCAATTGTAACAGCTGAATTTAATTTCCTTAAATATAAAATATAAAATTTAATATTCAAATTTAAGTAGGATTAACAAGTATGTTAATCAAGTTATGAACTAATGTTATTTTATTTGAATAAAATATTTAATTATGGTATGTTTCAATAAACTGATGGTAAAAAATTTCCAAGATTCCAGAGTAATTGGATTAAGCAATTATTGGCAATTACCTTTCCTCTGAGGATAAAAGGAAAATCCTAAAGAAGCAAAGGGGTTATGTTCAAGAGAAAAAGAAACAACTAGAGAGATGTAAGGAGAGAGTGTCCAGAGCTGGTAGAAACCAGTGGAACTCTGCTACCTAACATTGGAGGAGAGACTGTACAGGGGTCTTGAGGTCTACCTCCTAGAAAACTGCTACACAATCCTACTCTGGTGAGGAGCATGGGGGGAGCTGAGGACATCATTGCCTCTCTCATGGTTGGGAGGATGCCATAAGCCTTAATTATTTGAGATAAGTATACAAGACTCGAATGAAATGCAAAATTATTTCTCAAAAAATTTTAATCCCTATAAATATTTTTTTGTGTAATGTGAACACTTTGATACAGGAAATAGATAGGGATAAATGTTTAGATTTTTCGAATGTTGCATGAAAATTTTTGTTTCCTTGAATAGTTTTGCTGTAAAATTAGTCTTGTGGAAGGGTAAAAGACTAAAGTTTTTAATGATATCTAATAGTACAATAGTGGAACTCCTATAGGAAACAAATGCAAGATGGACAATTAGTCCATTCAGGGAGGGACATCCCCAAATGGGACAATCTGTCATGTGAAGAAGAACAAAAGAAAATACATGGCCTGAGGGTTTGGTATTAACCCTCTTGAGTTGGTATGGTCATCTATTTATTTATTTTTTTACTGCGAAAATTAATTATTTTGGAGAAAAAGAAAACCATAAAGCAGAAATTGAACCGGAATATAAAAATTCTAGAACTATTTCCCAGAAATAACTAATTGCAAATACAGTAGACATATATCCGTTGGATAAGAAACAAAGATCTTATAGTATTGAAAGAAAGAGATGGAAACATAATCTTTGTCACAATAATATCCCTTGTCAAGAGGAGCAAACCTTTGTGATAAATAAATACACATGAATTATACACATAGACAGGATGCAATAATTTTAGAATAGAGGAAAGTTGAGAAGGAAATTCTCGAATAAAGAACAATAATGAAATTTTAACAAAAGAATAAATAATCAAATAAGAGTCTTCATGGACATTAATGATGCTGCGAATCAAGTATAAGTTAAGCCGAAGCCATATGACAATATACAAACTAAGAACCAAAGAGAATTACGAGAAAATTATTAGCACGGACTTCAAAACCTAAACCATTTCAGAATATCTGTTTATAGTAGAGAATTTCAAATTTAACAGTAAAAATACACTGTTGTGGTGAAATTGGAGAATATTAGGAACATAGTGGTTGTTCCAAAGCATTCCCATAAACGAAGTACCCATACGGGAATAAGTGTTAACATAATACTGGTATACAACAAGAGTATGGGTCAAAACAACAAGTAAGGATAGTAAAAAAAATATTTTTCAATACATATATACATTAAACCCTCAATAGGGTTGTGCAAAAGAACTGGAACTGAAAGTGAGAGCTCCACTATCGTATCAAAAAACTTTAAACATAACTATATGAAAACCCTTATGAGTAGTCCTAAAATAAAACAAGAAAATCTACCCAGAATGGCTCCATAGAACCTGTAGTGAGAATGCAGGGTATTAGTCTAGGAGAGCCAATGCAAAGTTGGAACGTTGTGGGTACAGGGCTTTCCAGGGTTACCTGCATGGCAAGAAATACAATGTTTAGCTCTCATAAATATTCATAATAATTTAAACCTAGAACATAAAATTAAAAACCCCAAACCAGGTTCGACAGAGATTTTACCTTTTAGGTATTAACGAGGTGAGATCCACACACCTGTAAATGGAATCAAAATTAAAACGAAGAAAAATAGTGAAATTGCCCCATAAAACAAAGATAAGAATTAACATCTAAAACAAATTAAATAGCTCACCTACTTTGGTCATTGAGACTGTGTTTCCATTGACAAAGTTCAAACCTCGCGGTAATTTCCTCCACAGAATGAGGGCATTTTGGGAACTCAAAGGCCATAATAGAGCACGGTTACCATAGCTAAGCCAACTGTGAAAAGGAGCAAAGAGAAAATCCTTAAACCCCAGCAAATACATTGCAAGCAGGACTATACTAAGAAATCACAGGAAAGGAAACTGTGATATGAGATGGAGGCGTCATTGACATACTAGGTTAGGCAGAGTACCAAGAAGAAGACCGTGACGTGTCAGAGTTGTAGAGCAGAGGTTGCTAGCAGCGGCACCCAAATGAGAAATCAGTTAGGGTTCGGGGGGGTAGGGTAATACCCTAACCGCCCCAGAACTTGTTTCAACCATTGATCTAAACGAAAATCATCAATGGTGGATATAAATAATAACTATCCCTCAAATTCAATGAAGTGTGAAGCCCGATACTTCGGCGAATCCGGGAATAAATTATATCAATCTACATATAATAATGTTGCTAGGGTACTAGGTAATTTAACTAGGTTGTAATGGTTTAATACATTGGAAATATTTTACATAAATTCCGCTTACTTGAAATATGAGTGCCTTATGTAATAAATCATTACCAATATCACGCTAAGAGCTTAAACAACATCATTATACACCTAAGTGAGATCATATATTAGCCCAACTTTCTTTTTCTTGATTACGATTAAAGTCTAATGTTCGAAAAGTCATATAACGAGCTATATGGACATGTTTTAATTAGCAATGATAATCAAGATGATAAATCATAATAGATGCTATAATATATAACAAAATCTTGAGGATTATGTTTAAGTACATATTATTGCGTTAAGAAGTAAATTGTATGTATGGTTTCATTTAGAGGATTAATTTAGGAATTAATGCTAGAAGTAAATTTATTTTTATGAAGGATAAAGAGTTTATGGTTAGATGTTACAGTTGGTATCAGAGCAGCGTTCAAACGCTGGGACCTAAAAGGGTCACCTAAATAACATTTGGTGCATGTAAAAATGTGCACATAATTGGGAAGAAGAGGTTGACAAAGTGCAATGATGAGGGCTTCTGCACATCAAACTCCTAGGACTATAGAGGAAATTCACCCCAGCCCAATTGAGAAATGAATCTAGAAATGTGGGTGCAGCTGAGTGTATAGCAGCATAAAAAAACTAGTAGATTTCTCGAGGAACAACAACAACAAACCATGAGGCTTAAGGATATTGTGCAGAAGAAATAGTTTGAGTAAGAAGTGATAATAAGAGGTTGATGCGGGAATAGGAGAGGATCCTTAAAAGCCTCTAAGATAAACAAAATCAAGGGATAGCTCAACCGAGCCCAGAAAGAGACACCCGAGAAGAAGGTGAACAACGATAGCAAGAAAATGATAAGCTGGAAGGTAGCCAAACCCAGCAAAGCAATAAAAAATGCCTTATAGCGAAGCAAAGTCAGGAAATGTCTCAAAGCAACAAGAGATGAAAAAGCAAAAAGTGGAGTTGCAAGGTGAATTCTGAAAAATTAAACCTCCCACATTTGATGGAGAAGCTAAAGAAGTAGCAGAAGCATGGATAATTAACATGAATAAATATTTTCAAGTCTACGAGTACAACAACAAATTGAAGACTCATCTAGCCATTTATCAACTACGGGAAAAATCCACATTCTGGTGGGAAGAAGTAAAAAATGTGTGAGGAATTGAGGACCAGAATGTGACTTGGGATGAATTCCACTAGTACTTTAAAGAAAAATATCTAAAAAGGTGCTTTTACGACGAAAAATATCGATAATTTCATGACTTTAGATTGGGACAACTATCTATGGACGAGTTTGTAAATAAATTTACGTCCTTATTGCGATATGTGCGATATTTGAGGGATGAAAAGGAGAAAGTACATCAATTCCTAAGTAGCCTAACTTCTTATATGAAGGAGAAAATCGAATTTGTAAACCCAAATACCATGGACAAAGTGATTCAAAAAGCACGCATGTGCTATCAATAGTCCAAGGTGAAAGGAGAAGATGGAAGGAGTTGGACACCCAAGAAAGAGCAGAAAAGTAACTCAAACTTTAAAAGTCGCAGATCTGGAAATTTTAAGAATTCTGTCAGGAATACAACAAATAGACAGTAGGGAAGAAACCAACAGAGAACCAAGTGGCCAGCATAGGAATGACCTAATGAAGCATCAAGTAGACCATATCATGGGCATATCCAGAAATTTCCATTACAATGTTGGGGATGTGGTGAGGCACATTATTATAAGAAACGTCCTCACCGTGGGAGAAAGGAAATTGCAGCTAATGTGCAAGAGGCATCCATTGTGGGGGACATGGCGTGAAACATACCCAGAATCAACGTTGCACTTGAGGATCGGAAAGAGGATTTCCAACCAATAATGATACAATTGGAAGGTAAGATGTATTCCCACCTTGTTTCTATTTTGGTTGATCCTGGTGCCAGTTTAAGCTATGTAAATCCTAGGATAGCGAAAAAATGTGACTTTCAAAGCTAGAAGTTTAAAAATCCTTGGCTAGTAAAATTAGCCATTGGGGCAAAGAGAAGAGTTAATGCTAAAGTTTCCAACTATCCCCTAGAAGTTGGAAACGAGCATATAAATATTGAATTGGACATTATACATTTAGGCTTCTATGATATATTACTGGGAATGGATTGGTTGGAAGTGCATTAGTCACTAATAGCTTGCAAGGATAAAATAATTTACTATAAGGTTGAAGAAGGAACTCGCCAAGAGTTGCAAGGAATTAAAAAGCCACTTCATTTTGGTCCTATTACTGAATCTCAATTGGGAAAATGCATTATAAAAGGGTGTCAAATTTATGAAATTAAAGTAGGATTCGTTGATTCTAAAGATAAGACCCCCATGGTGGAAAAAATATCAGTGGTGCAAGATTTTATGGACATGTTTTCGAAAAACATACCAAAACTACCGCCAAAGTGAGACATCGACTTTACCATCGAATTAATTCCAGGGGCAACACTGGTATCACGAGCACCATACCGAATGAGTGTGCATGAATTGATAGAGTTGAAAATGAAATTACAAAAATTGTTGGACAAGGTATATATTCATCCTAGTGTGTCGCCCTAGGGGCACCAGTGCCGTTCGTGAAAAATAAGGATGGTACGATGTGAATGTGTACGGATTACAGACAGGTTAATAAATTAATTGTTAAGAAAAAATACCCACTGCCACAGATAGATGATCTTTTCGGTCAAGTAAAGGGGGAAACTGTCTTTTTAAAAATAGATCTAAGGTATGGGTATCATTAAATAAGGATAAAATACGAAGACATCTATAAAACAGACTTCTTTACACGTTATGGGCATTATGAATTTGTGTTTTACCATTTGGATTAACCAATGCACCAATAACATTCATGAGTTTGATGCATGGCATATTTCATCCATTCTTGGATAAATTTGTTCTGATTTTTATATATGATATACTAGTCTACTTAAGGAATATGGAGGAACATAAGGAACATTTTCATATATTGCTAAAAATGTTGAGAGACCATAAACTTTAAGCCAAATTCAGCAAGTGTGATTTCTGTAAAGAGAAAATCTAGTATTTAGGCAAGCTATAGCAATGGATCCTGAAAAGATAAAGACTATTATGGAATGGAGGGTACCCAAGAACGTAGCATAAATATGATCTTTTATGGGACTATACAGCTATTATCGACATTTTATAGAAGGATTGTCTAAAATTTCATTTCCCATAACCTCCTTGCAGCAGAAAGGGCGAGTGTTTAATTGGACTAGTGAATGTCGAACTAGTTTTGAAAAGTTAAAACAATTGCTGACCATAACTCTTGTTTTGAAGGTGGCAGATCCAAATTTAGAGTTCAAAGTTTGCACCAACGCTAGCAAGGAAAGAGTAGGAGTGGTTTTGTCACAATATGGAAAGGTTGTCGCATATGAGTCTAAGAAATTGAAATATCATGAACAACGATATTCTGTGTATGATCTAGAGTTAACCGCAATGGTGCACACACTCAAAATATGGAGGCACTACTTATTGGGTAAAAGTTTTGTGTTGAAAACAGATCATAGTATCTTGAATAGTTATTTTAAACAAGATGACTTGAATGCCAGCTAGGCTAGGTGGAATGTATTCTTGAGAGAATTTGATTTTGAAATGCAGCATGTTAAAGGAAAATAAAATCGGGTCGTCGATGCGTTAAGTAGGAAATTGCATTATGTGTATGAATTACACTTCAACCATGTGGAATTCAAGTTCCAGGAATAGGTGAAAGATGCTACACGAAAAGATCCTGAATATCAGTTTCTATGGAAGCAAACACAAGACACAAAAAATCAAGGAAAACAATTAGATTATACAATCGGTAATGAACAACTATTTGTTTTCCAAGGAAAGATATACATTCCTAATCAAATGAGTTTAAAAGAGTTGATCCTAGATGAGTATCACTGAAGCTCATATTATGGACACCCTCGTTACCAGAAAATGTTAACAACCATCAGAAAATATTACTTCTGGCATGGTATGTGCAAAGACATCGTTGAATACTTGACTAAATGTTTGGAATGTCAGTAGGTTAGGGTTGAGCATTAACACCCAATAGGCTTATTGCAACCCATAACCATACCAGAATGGAAGTGGGAAGTTATATCACTGGATTTTATTACAAGCTTAGCAAGATCGAAGAGACACAATGATTCTATAATGGTAGTGGTTGATTGGTTGAGCAAAGAAACTCATTTTATTCTTGTACAATCCAATTTTAAAATTGTGCAAATTGCTGACATCTTTATGAGGGAGATATTTATATTACATGGCATTCCCAAAATAATCATCTCAGACAGAGATGCAAAGTTTACTTCAACCTTTTGGAAGGCACTGTTACCAGAATAGGCACACAAATCCTATTTAGCACAACATATCATCCTTAGAGGGATGGGTAGATGGAGCGAGTGAATCAGATATTGGAGGACATGCTATGAATGTATGTAATGCATAAACACATGAAATGGGAATAATATCTACATTTAGTAGAATTTTCCTACAACAATGGATACCAAGAATCTCTCAAGATGAGTCTGTTTGAAGCCTTATATGGTATACAATGTCGAACTCCATTAATTGGAACAGTCTAGAAACAATACTAATGCTTGGGCCAGAAATGTTGGCTAAGATGCAGCGAGAAGTAAAGAAGATCCGACAAAATTTCAAGATTGCCCAAGATAGACAGAAAGTATATGCAGATCAAAAGAGGACATATCGGGAATTCGAAGTGGATGATCATGTTTATGTGAGAATTAAACCCAAAAAGAGTACTTTAAGGTGGCATACTTGTGCCAAGTTGTCCCCCTGATTCTATGGACATTTCCAAATCTTGGAAAGGGTGGGGCCAGTAGCCTATCGGCTAGATTTACTAGGACACATATGAGTGCACGATGTGTTGGATGTGTCTGTGTTAAAAAGATACGCACATGATCCAAAGAATGTAATACAATGTCAAAATATTCAGGTAGGAATGAAATGGGAATTAAGATCTCTATGGGAGACAAATAAATATTTATTAATTAAAAATTTTGCGCATTTCAGGTCAAACCAGACAATGAATTTATGGTAGAACCTCATCATATTCTCTATGAGAGAGAAATAATGCATCGAAGGCGAGCCATCACCCAAGTTAAATTTCAATGGAAGCACTTTAGCCTGGAGGAGGGGACTTGGGAAGATGAAAGCTTTGTGCGAGAAGCATATCCAGAAATATTCACTGGAATGGCATAAACATTGAGGAAAGTGTTTAACTTATGTGGGGGAAGATGTGACACCCAGATTTAATTTCCTTAAAAATAAATTTTAATTTACACATTGGAGTTTATTTTAAATTTAAGTAGGATTAAAAATCATGTTAATCAAGTTATGAACTAATGATATTTCCTTTTAATAAAAAATTTAATTATGGTATGTTTCATAAATTGACGGTAGAAGTTTTCCAAGATTCTAGAATAGTTGTATTAAGCAGTTATTGGAAGTTACCTTTCCTCTGAGGATAAAAGGAAAATACTAGAGAAGGAAATAGGTTTTGTTGAAGAGAAAAAGAAACAACTAGAGAGGTGTAAGGAGAGAGTGTCCAGAGCTGGTAGAGACCAGTGGAACTCTGCTACCTGACATTAGAGCAGAGACTGGACAGGGGTCTTGAGGTCTACCTCATGGAGAACCACTATGAAATCCTACTCTGGTGAGGAGCACGGGGGGAGCTGAGGACGTCATTGCCTCTATCACGGTTAAGAGGATTCAATCAACCTTACTTATCTGATATAAGTATACAAGACTGGAATGAAATGGAAAATGATTTCTCAAATATGTTAATCCCTAAAAATAGTTTTTTGTGTAATGTGAACACTTTTTTACAGGAAATAGATAGGAACAAATGTTTAGATTTTTTGAATGTTGCATGAACAAATTTGTTTCCTGGAATAGTTTTGCTGTAAAATTAGTCTTGTGGAAGGGTAAAAGAATAATTTTTTTAATGATATATAATAGTACAATAGTGGAACTCCTATAGGAAACAAATGACAAGATGGAAAATTAGTCCATTAAGGGAGGGATATCTCCAAACGAGACAGTCTCTCTTGTGAATAAGAACAAAAGAAAATACACAGAATAAAGGTTTGGTATTAACCCTCTTGAGGTGGTCCGGTCACCTATTTAATTTCTTTCTATTGTGAAAATTATTATTTTGGAGCAAAAGAAAACCAGAAAATGGAAATTGAATAGTAAGAGAAAAATTGTAGGTACGAGAAACCCCTGGTCTCCAGCTGCTGTGCAGAAAATTTCAATTGGGTAGTCTCAGAAAAAAGAGCATAAGCACATAGAGTAAATAAAATCCAGAACCTCCAACAATTTCAATGAGGATGATTATTCTTCAGTATAACAACTACGACTATGCTCTAGTCTCATGTGGACTAGAGCATAAGAAATAGAGAAAAACTATTATTGAAAGCAAGAGATGGACAAATAATCTCTGTCACAATAGTATCCCTTGTGGGTAGGAGAAAACCTTTGTGATAAATAAATACACATGGATTATACACATAAACAGTGTGCAATAGTATTAGAATAGCGGCAAGATGAGCAAGAAATGCTCGAATAAATAATAGTAATGAAATTTTAACAAAATAATACTTAATCAAATAAGAGTCTTCATGGACATTAATGATGTTGTGAATTAAGTATCAGCTAAGCCAAATCCATATGAAAATATATAAACTAAGAACCAAAGAGAATTACAAGAACATTATTAGCACAGAATTCAAAACCTAAACTGTTCCAGAATATATGTTTATACGAGAGAATTGCAAATTTAGCAGTAAAAATACATTTTTGTGGAGAAACCGGAAAAGATTAGGAACGAAGGGGTTGTTCCAAAGCATTCCAATAAACGAAGTACCTATACGGGAGTAAGTGTTAACAAAATACTAATATACAACCATTGTGTGGCTCAAAACAACAAGTAAGCATAATAATAATAATAAAATTGTTCAATACATATATACATTAAACCCTCTACACGATTGTGCAAAATAATTGGAATTGAAAGAGAGAGCTCCACTCTCGTATCAACAAAATTTAAACATATCTATAGAAAATCCCTTATGCAAAGTCCTAAAAGAAAATAAGAGAAGCTACCTGGAATGGCTTCATAGAACTTGTAGTGAGAATTCAGGTTATTAGTCCAGGAGAGCCAATGCAATGTTGGAATGTTGTGGGTACAGGGGTTTTCAAGGTTACCTGCATGGCAAGAAATACAATTTTTCGCTCTAAAAAATGTTCCTAATAATTTAAACCCATAACATAAAATAAAAAACCCCAAACTAGGTTCGATAGAGAGCTTACCTTTCGGGTATTAAGGAGGCAAGCTCCACACGCCTCTAAATGGAAGCTAAATTAAAACGAAGAACAATATTGAAATTACCCCTTAAAATAGAGATAATAATTAACACATGAACCAAATTAAATAGATCACCTTCTTCGGTTGTCAAGACTTTGTTTCCATTGACGAATTTCAAACCTTGCAGTAAGTTCCTCCACAGAATGAGGGAAGTTCAGGGAATGCAAAGCCCATAACAGAGCAAAGTTACCATAGATAAGTTGACTGCGAAAAGGAGTAGATATAAAATCCTTGAACCCCAACAAAGCCGTTGCAAGAAGGACTATAAGTGTAAGAAATATCAGGAAAGGAAACTGTGATATGAGATGGAGGTGCTATCAACATACTAGGTTAGGTAGAATACCAAGAAGAAGACCACGACATGTTGGAATTGCAGAGCAAATACTGCCAACAACATAACCCAAATGAGAAATCAATTAGGGTTCAGGGGGTAGGGTAATACCCTAACCGCCTTAGAACTTGTTTCAACCGTTGTTCTAAACAAAAATCATTGACGATGGATAGGCATAACAACTGTCCCTCAAATTAAATGAATTTTGAAACCCGATACTATGACGAATCTAGGAATAAATTATATCAATCTACATATAATAATGTTTCTAGGGTAATAGGTAAGTTAACTAGGTTGTAATGGTTTAGTACATTGGAAATATTTAACATAAATTGCGCTGACTTGAAATTTGAGTGCCTTATGTAATAAATCATTACCAATCTAAGGCTAAGAGCTTAAACAACATCATCATAAACCTAAGTGAGATCATACATTAGCCCAACTTTGTTTTATTGATTACGATTAAAGCCTAATCTTGGAAAAGTCATATAACAAGCTATATGGACCTGTTTTAATTAGAAATGATAATTAGGATGATAAAATATTAATAGATGCTATAATATGTAACAAAATATTGAGGATTTTGTTTAAGTACATATGATTGCTTTAAGAAGTAAATTGTGTGTATGGTTTCATTTAGAGGATTAATTTAGGAAATAATGCTAGAAGTAAAAAAAAAATTATGAAGGGTAAAGAGTTTATGGTTAGATGTTACATAAATCTTGAATATAAGTAATATAAATCCAGAGTACATTCAAAATTATTGAATAAAGTGAGATTTGTAGATACATTGGAGTGGCTTAGCTTTTTTCGATTTAGCTAGGCATGGTCTTATGACTTCAAGTGGGCACATTTGTGGAAGGAGACTCGCCCATGAAGGCATGCTCCAAATAAGTCCAACATCCTCAAGTCCCAGAAAAAAAATCAAATAACTTCAAATCTTGTCTTGGTGGGGTTTGGTGGGTTTTGTAAACGTGTTGTCATCAGGTTTGGACAGTGTTGGAAACTTGGTGGTTGGTGTTGGTGAGGCAATGCATGCAGATAGAAACAACTTACTAATCAAAGTTTATTCGAGTCCAAACTCTGACCAGAAGTGGTAGTAAGAGATGCACTTTCTCAATCTCACTCACAAGTCCAGGTACTTCCGTTAATGAATTATGAATATTTAATACAAATTTACAAATAGAAGAAAAATTTGAATTCTGCTATTAATGCAGTGTTGACTTTAATTCAGAACTACCCAGAAGCAAATGATCAGAATGAAATGGATCCTTATTAATGCAACATGTTTCAATAAAATCTCTTCTTATTCATCAATAATGCATTTCAAAAAAAGTTGTTGTGAGAGAGAAAAAAAATCAGGAATGGCATCATATGACAACGACAATTAGCCATTTTGAATCCAGAGAACTTCGAGACAGGAAGAAGTTCACCAACCTTTTGTACGTTGGCCATCTATAACCTGAACCGATTAAGATCTTGTTGCTTGCCATATCCTCAGAAAATACTATATATTCTTCGTGTTAATGGAGTGAAGCTCTGCCACGATTTTTGGACATGCTCTGTTCAGGGTGCAGTTCTTAGTCGCACTACAATAAATTGAAAAAAAGAAGAAGCGTGCATCGTAGTACTTGAGAAATTCCATCGCATGATATGATATGCCATGGATTTTTTTTTAATATAATGTTGTTTCTTTATGGTTGGGCAGCCTTTGTTTTGTCATTGGTCCTACTATTCAGAGATGTGCAATGCGCCGCTCCAAGACACAACACAAAATACTTCGACTTCCATGTAAGATACAAATTTTCGTATTGTTATATCATTGTGTTTCGGGTTTTGAATTTGAGGATATATATATATATATATATATATATATATATATATATATATATATATATATAATGGGTGAATTGGTAATTTGGGATGAGCAAAATCCGAAATTCAATTACAATGGCTACCACTATTCACCAAAATATAAACCTATTTAAATTTTCCATATAGGTATTGTTGGTCACCATTTTCAATATGTTTAATTAATTTTACCACAGTAACATGTGTTCTGAAAATGAAATCTGACACGAACTCGAATTATTGTCCTTTCCATAAAAAAACACACTATTGTTTTGATTGTACTAAATTTTACAGGTACAATATCCAAATACAACCCACCTGTGCCAGTCCAAGCCTCTTCTAATAGTGAATGGGAAATTTCATGGGCCTATGATTGCAGTAAATGAGGGTGATAATGTGATCTTGAAGGTTACTAATCATGTAAATCACAATACCACAATTCACTGGTATGACACTCAATATTTTTGATTTGAATGGTTCCTTGAGTATAATTGCATTAATTGACATGACTCTTCAGGAATGGTGTTCGTCAATTTCAAAAAGGATGGGCTGATGGTATAGCTTATATTACTTAGTTTCCAATACAGGAAGGGAAATCCTATACCTAAAGATTCAAGATCAGTGAATAGAGCAGTACTCTACTTTGGCATGCTCACATCACATGGCAACAAGCATCTGTCCATGGAGCATTTATTATCTATCTAAAGCAAGGGATTCCATATCCATTCCCAAAGTGTTGGTGTACATGTAGATAGTTAGCCTTAATTATCTTTAGTTGAAATCTAGATATTGCATGTGATGTGCACTTGTCTTTAGCTAGTTAAATTGAGTGCTATACATGCACATAGGTAGCCTTAAATATCTTTATTTCAAATCTAGATATTGCATGTGTTGTGCACTTGTCTTTAGCTAGTTAACTCGAGTGATTACATGTGGTGTGCACTTGGCTCTAGTTAGTTAAAATTAGTGCTTGCATGTGGTGTATGTGCACATTAACATAAAATAAAGCACACTTAGCTTCAGTTAGATTTAATTATGCTTAGTTATTGCATGTACAACTAAGCTTAACTTTCTTTTATGTATTGATTCTCAAACTAATATTGATAAATCAAATTAATTCTCAATTCCAATTTTGTTTTTCAAATTTCGCAAGTTTTTGTAATAATTCTTCAGTTAGATCCGTATTTGTGCTCTAATAATTTTACATGGCATCAGAGCTACAAGGGTTTGGAGAAGTTGCATGAACAATTTTTTGTAGGTTTGAAGAGAAAATAATTGGAAATTGTTTGAAGATTTGATTTGCAGATCAAAATATTGGAGAACTGCCACAATTGTTGCTACAACTACAAGGTGAAAAAAATGGAGTTCTCATCTTCAGTGATTCTTACTCTGTATAACTAATTCCAACGAAAGCAAAAGATGTTGCTTCACCTCAGAGGAAAAGGCTTGTATCGAATAGTTATGAATACGGAAGCTGAACCCAATTTCGGTGTTGAAAAATCCAAATATTCAACAGGATGGACAAGGCTTTTGGTCTTCTATCATTGTCCATATCTCCAGCATTGCGTTTCCATGTGGACACATGCAACACTTTGTCGAGTTTTGGACAATATTGGAGAATTTATTTGAAAAGAAGGATGAGATGCAGGTCCATATTTTTTAAAATGAGCTAAATTCCTTAGATCCAAATAGCTTTGAGAACATTCATTATTTCTTTACAAAATTTAAATCATTTCTTCTACAACTACATGATTGTGGTATCGATAAATAAAAACAGGAAGGTCAATTGATCCTTTTTATTTTGTCTAAATTAGCCCAGAATATGCTATTTTCATTTCCACATTTCATACAGTTAGACTTGCAACTGGAGAAAAATGGAAAATGCCCTAATTTTACGCATATATTGAGTCTCTTATTCATGAGCAGGATAAGCTCATAAAAACGGGTTCATTAAAGTCTCCAAGTGCACATGCACTTTCCATGAATGAGAAATGAAATTCCAACTCGAAACCAAATCAGAAATAAAAAGGCAAAGGAAAGGAAAGAGATTTAGATCCAAGAAAGGGAGAAATCCAAAACCTCCAGATGATTCTTCTAGCTCCAAGGGTAAGAAGGGAAAGAAAGGAAACTTCAAGTCTCGTTATTGTAATAGATTTTATCATCCTAAATCCTCTTGCATGTAGAAGACTATTGACCTGATGGCAAAGACTCTTTAGCAAAATAATCTTGGTCATCACATTCCAAAAAGTGCCAAGAAGAAGACGGAGGAAAAGCCATCAGAAACAAGGGGTAATCGGTATGCTTTGATTTCTCTTAATTCTACACTGCAAGAATGGATAATTGATTCAGGAGCTTCACATCATATGGCTTCTTCAAAGGAATCCTTTTCTTCTCTACATGCATACTTAGGACCTCCTATTCTCATGGGGGACAATTCTGCAGTTGAAGCAACTGGACAAGGAAGAGGGAAATTCAAAGTTGGAATTTTTGAGAATTTATTGCATATTCCAAGGCTTTCTGTGAATCTTATTTCAGTGTATCAGATGACACACACAGGTATCAGATGACACACACAGGTATCAGAAGGAAAGTGGAATTTAACTCAAATTCTGTGATCATTTATGACATGCAAACCAACTTGAAGATTGCATCTGGAAAGGTAAATGATCAATCTCGTCTATATAAATTTTATGATTTTGTTCCTCAATCAGATTCTATTTTTCTTCTTACACATGCAAATGAAGAAAGTAGGATTTGGCACGAGAGATTTGGGCACTTGAATTTAAGATATATACAACAACTTAGCAAACAAGGGATGGTCAAAGGATTTCAAACCATTGAATTTTCAAATGGTGTTTGTAATGGATGTGCTCTTGGAAAGCATCCACAAAACAAGTTCGAGAAGGGGCATGCATGAAGAGCCTCTTCACCTTTGGAACTTGTACGTAGTGATCCCATGGGTCCATTTCCAGTACTTTCAATGAGCAGAGCAAGATATGTGTTGTCATTTATATATTATTACACGAGATTAACTTGGGTTTACTTCATGAAACTCAAGTCTAAAGTTTTTCAACATCTAAATATTTTCAAAGTGCATGTGGAAAATCAGTCTCGAAAACGCATCAAGATACTTCGCACAAATAATGGGAAGGAATATGTCAACAAATATATGAAGAATATTTGTAATGAAGAAAACATACAGTTGTAGCATACATTTCCTTACACTCCACAGCAAAATGGGGTGGCCAAAAGGAAGAATCGATATTTGAAAGAGATGGCTAATTGAATGTCGCATGAAAGATCTCTTTCGTCAAAATTGTGGGTTGAAGATATCAACTATGCCTAATACATCCAAAAAATATCTCCTCATAAATTTGTTGCTAGAAAAACACCTTTTGAGGCTTGGACTGGCATGCAACCTGAAGTCATCCATTTCCTCATTTTCAGATCTCGAGCATGGACCCGCATTCTTACAAAGAAGAGAAAGGTTTTGGAGCCTCAAAATAAATCATGCATGTTTGTTGGATATTCTGATGAAGTCAAAGGGTGAAAATTGCTTGATATCAACACTGAAGAGCTCTTTATTGAAAGGAGTGTCAAGTTTGACCAAGATATTTTGCATGCACCAATAGATGAACTTGTTACCAAGTTTCCATCACCACTCATTATGAGTATGTAGATGAAACTTCAGATCAGAACTCTGATGAAGATGAGCCTTTGCCTGTGACACCTATTGGACCACCAGTTGTTTAACATCGAGATGATACTTCCTCATTTAGTTCGTGTTAGGGTCCTATAAATATAGGATTCATAATTTTGAATTGACTTTTGATAGTCTTGTAAAATATGTACATACCTTGCTTTGCAAGTTGTTTTCCCATATTTTGAAAAAATAAAAAATAAATAAAAAAGAGAAAAATAATAAAAATAAAAAAGAGGGTAAAAAGGTCCTAAAAGAAAACTCAAAGGACTTGAAAAAATATAGACCCCAAAAAAGAAAAAAGATGAAAATAAAACCTGAAAGTGAGCAAGTCCAAATGCCACTACTTTTTTACTTTTCTGCAAAATAAATAATTATGGCAGAGTGTTAATAAATTCCATAACCATTGATGAGTTAAACTGTTTAAACTTAACTTGTCATGTTTTCAATTTCAAGTTTTTAGATAGTGAATAAAGATTTGTCAGACAATTTAATCCTGATAGATTAGTAGATAGATAGAGAATAATGAGGAGCTCAACAGTTTAATATGAGCCCTAAGATGAAATAAGGTAGATCTAGATAGTTTGTGCTTTAAAAGAATAAATGTTTCAAAGTTGCAAGCCTAAATGCACCTACCAAATGAAGAAAAAATGTTAGAATAAGGCTGAGTAGGTAGAAAAAAGTGGAGAAAACATGTAATAATGATCATCGAAAAAAATAAATAATTTCTCATCCCCTCTAAGTATTCATTATTCTAAGCTATCAGTCAAACAGGCTCAGACCATTTCTCTGAATTTTGTTGGGACCGAACCCAAGGCACGATGACTGGCTAGTCAAAAATATTGAGTTCTTATGTTAAATTCCCATTTATCATCATTCATCCTTCATTCATACATTTTAACCTTTTTTCATAAATAAAGACTCATTATTACTTAATGAAGCATATAAACCCATCTAATTAACTTCCATTCATTCACATACATACAAAAACCCTCAAAAATACTTTATACTAAGTATTGGTGAAATGATAAAAATACAAGCTTTGGTTTTACACTTTACTTAGTCATTTTATGTATTTTTGTGTGTATTCCATTCCCCTTTTCATATTAACTTTTAACTTAGTTTACTAAATTCTTAAAAAATACCTTATCCTACTTATTAATTCCCTATGTTTAATTATCCCCAAAGAACCCACTATTACTATGTTTTAGACCAAAGTTTATTACCCATGTGCTAAATCAAAATCCCCAATAAAAACCCCTTTAGTCTAAAACTATCGCTAAATAAATATCCTACCCCCTATGGTTATTAAATCATTCAAAAGGTTTAAAACTATATAATAAATTACAAACTGCACTAAATGTGTTTTATTTGGGCATATGACATATGTTCTAAACAAAACATATCATCCCGCTCATCGACGTATATCCTAAATTTTGAATTGAATTAAAACTCTTTATAAGGTCCAAAATAATTAACCCTTTGCAATTCATATATTAATCCTTCCCGCATAAACGTCAAACCCAAAGTTTTATTGAGATAGACTAAGGTTTATTTTTAATAAAACTTAACCCCACTCCTTGTCCATATCTGCATATCCCTGCTTCTATATATAAATCTTTACTTAAAGCTAATCAAAAGGTTTAAAGCCTATTTTAAACTGCCCGCATACATAATTTGACCGGTCCCACCATTTCCTTTGGCTGCACCTTCCAAGCCAATCTTGACCCTTCGCACTTGATTTCCAGATCCAATGCCCCAAAAGCAATATCACGCGCAAAAACTAATGGTTCGTTGGAATGAAAAATGGATGCGAAATGGGCTGTATTGACCATTTTTCCCTCTGTGACGTGTTAGGATTATATTGGATGGAGTTCATTTGGTTCTAAACCACTTACTACCCAATTTGCACGTGATAGCAACTCTCCGATTTTGTTTCAAATTCTGAAATCGCCTCCCGCCATTGACGAAATTTGCATTTAATGACAATTATGGTGATTGAATCAAAAGTTTAAAACCTTTGGTTAAGATATTTTTATGTCATCTCTGCATTTGCACTCTGATATAACTCTTCCCGAGCTCTGTTTAAAGCCTTTTAAGTCTTGATTCTCATCTTTTCGCCCAAAACCTTTGCAGTTATCAGAATTAAACCTTTGAAGACTGATTGAGAAGCTGTGCACCACTCCAGAAAAACCGCTGAAGCTTGAGTTTCAATTGAAAACTTCAGAAATCCTTTTCAGAGCCGGATACCTGCAAAAAGGTATTTTTCTCAAAATTGAAACCTATAAATCAAAGTTTAAACCGTCTTTAAGAGAACCAACGCATTTTTATTGAAGAATTAACTGAAACAAACTTTCTCAAAATACCAAAGTAGAGGCCAAACCTTGGAAAAATTTTCCCAGGAAGCCCTGTTTTCTATTGCAAGCCTTTTTAAAGCCAAATCCCTCAAATTTCACAGTCTAAAGATCAAATTTAAGGATTTAAATGGCTAAAACCTCTGAATTACCTTGAAAACCCTTTTTTTTCAATCAAACCGACTCAGAAAACCCTTGTTTTCTGTTTTATGCCAGTTTTACATCCTCAAATTAACCTAGTTGAGCAAAAAGTCCAAAAGAAGCCATCCTTAACCTAAATTTCTCAGTTTCATCCCTATTAAAAAGCTCCTGCAAACCGTCTAATCTTGAAGTAGTTACCTAAAATGCCTAAGAAACAGAGCACAAGAAGACTTGAAGGATCCAAAATGCCTAAATCTGAGGGATCCAAAGCCCCTAAGCCTACCCCAATCATCACTACCAAATCTGCTGTAATAGTAAACCCCCTTCAACCACCTATGGTTGCTGCTGAAAGAATTCCTTTGAGTAATCTTGACTATAAAATTGTAGACCCTGTTATTGAGTTTAATTTGCTAGATATACACAACTAGTGTTATGAAAAATATCTAGACAAAGATGATATTCCAATTTGGGAAACTCATTTACCCAAGTATATAGTCCCATTTACTCATCCTGGTCAAGAACTCATCAGACTTTGCCAAAAATACTATGAGCTAGATCAAAAGGCTATAGTAAGAGCTGAAAAAGAAATACGTTTTACCATTACAGCCCAGTCAATTAATCAAATGCTTCAATTACAACCTAATCCCCAGGCAGTCCCCTTGTCTATAGAGGCCTTAACTCAGTTATACCTTGGCCTAGATTTCCCTAAAAGGTTTATGATCTTTAAGATTTTTATGCCTTCTCATGTTGATATTCCAAAGATAAATCCTCCATAGTCCACAGCTAAATTTCCTGAAGGGTCTAGACATATTATCTCTATGCTATCTTTTATACTTAGATATTTTACAGATGAGTATACTGATGAATCTATTCTTGGTTTCTTGTCCACCATGTCTCCTGGTCAACCTCCATCAGTCATCTTTGACTATGCTAGTTTCATAGCATATACCATCCATTACCAGTTGACTAAATTAACCACATAAGGAGTTTTTAGATATTCATCTTATCTTTTCCATTTGTTTTTATTCTCTCAAGCAGAAAAATTTCCAGTTTCTTTGAAAAATATGGATGTAGAGGGAAAGCCTCTGTCAATTATCTTTTGGACTTCATTACTGAGAAAAGAATCCAGTGATTTCACTTATTCAAAGTTTTCAGAACTATTTTTGCATCCAGCAATGAGCATATTAAACAAATCAGAACAACCTAGAATCAGTGAAGAAATGAAAAGAATATTACAGCTTTTAGAGCATAACAAAGTTGGAGATTGGTACCTCTATGAAAAACATACATAACTAAGAATTTTTGGATCAAACTTGTTACCCTACAAGTTTCCTAAACATGTATGTATGAGAATTTTTGCACTTGAATATCTTAGGGAAATTCTCAATTCAGATTCAATTAACTTTATGGCAGCCAAGAAGAAGACCCAGTTTAAGTTAAAGAATCAAGTTGGGCCATTCATAATCAACCACAGAGATGCAGAAAAGGAAATAACAAATAAATTATCAGAGTTTAGATTTGATGAGAGTTTTCCATGGAATTATGATCCACAAGGGATCTTAAGAAAACTAAGGGTCAAATGTAAACTAACACCCTTTATCCATGAGTCAAAACCTGAACTAGAAAAGTTTTCCAATCAAATTGAATGGAGTGAAAACACCTTGATAGAGACAGCAAGCCAAATAGGAACAACACCAACTTTGGAAGTTGTCAAACAACCAGAAACATCAAAAAGAGTTAGAGAAGAAGGAGGTTACATAAAAGAGACAACAACTAAGACAAAATTTAAAGTAATTTATAACAATAGGCCTAAGATCAGTTCAATTGATAAGAAGAAGATAACAATTGATATTGATGATACATATGCTCCAGTGACCAATGATGATATAGCAGCAACCATAATCAATGAAACACTTATGGAAATTCAAAAGGAAAGACCAGTAAGCCATAATGGCACACAAAAGACTGAGAAGAAACACAGAATGGAAGCCTCTTCCTCATAGCCAGCTGAGGAAAATGACTTGGACATCAAAGAGAGGTATAAGCTAATTAAGAAGAAGAATGAGGAGATAAAGACATAAATATATTCTCAATTCCCGAAGCAGAAGCCTGGAAATTAGAATATGTTATTATCAACATTTGACTATTCCAACATTAAAATGATGATGTCATTTTTACAGCCTACTACCTCAGCACCCAAAACAGTATCAGACTATAAAAAGGTGGACCTTGAGGTAGACACAGAGAATATTCATGAGCTCGACCAGATTGAGTTCCACAGACAGACCTCTGAAATGTTGTATTCTACAGTGGAAACCACAACAATGAGTGCCAATAAACTTCAAAATACCATACTTAATATGCAAGATCAGACGAAAATGGATAAATCATCATTTTATGCCAAGGACCTAAGGATCAAAGCCTTAGAGGAACTAGTTTTACAGGTGGGATATGATCCCTCAAATATCCAAGCAGCAGAACTATTAATCAAGAAAAATAATGAAGACATAGCAGCTTTGAGAAAACAACTCAAGCTTCCTCAAAGTGAGCATCCAAAAACAAAGGAAATCCTCTAGGATCAAAGTGAAAAATAAGAAATGATGGATCTCATACTTAAATTGAAAACACAAATCAAGGAGATGGAAACAAAAAAGGACCAGCTTGTCCAAGAGAAAGAGATTGTAAAAGAGCCAGAAATTCCTACAATTCCTACAGTCATCCCGGTGATTACTACATCAGTGCCCTCTACTTTAGGAGAGAAATTAGCACCAAAGGGGCCACTAGTAACTGCAGTGCGAGTGACTTCAGCCACCATTTCAGCTACAGACTCTTCTACCACAAATATACAACAAAAAGATGAAGCCAGCAAAATTGTCAAAGCCATGGAAGAAATGTCTTTAAAGACAGATGAAATGAACAGAATGAATAAGATAATTGAAAATATTGAGAGGACAAATAAGACAAATAAGATCAATTCCAGAACTCATGAGAAGAAAGCAATCAGATTGGGAGAGCAGCTCAAGAATTTACAAAAAGAATTGACTTTCATAGAGAAGATCTCATACATTAAAAATCATCTCTGGACTAACATAATTGAAGCCATTCATAATCAATGGCCTTCAATTCAGGTTATATATGAGCAGAAAGAATCCCTATTAGCAGCCCAAACAGAGATACAAAAGATAAAATATGAGTTAACTGATAAGCCTGCACAGGCTTTAAAACTCATTACATTTCTAAATAGCAAGAACAAGAAGGAACTTGAAGAATTGCAAATATCAGACAGGATAGAGACAATCTTGAAAATCAAGAAGGTTGTCACTAAAAAGAGCTTAATGAACAATCTTGAAGAAAAGTTTGAAACAATGAACCTTTCCATAACTAGATTTATGGTAAAATATACAAATCTTAGATAGAAAGGCTTAGCAGACATACATGTATTCAATGAAAAGCTTATGCCACAAAAGGACTATGACAAAAAGATCAGGGAATTTGCTAAAGAATAAGTAAACAAGCCACTAGCGCAAGGCACTCCTACATGCAAAGTTTTACTTCAGTATGTTGAGGATTTATTTTTTCTACAGCATGAAATTATGCACCTCTTTGTCATCAAGCCTACTTTTTCAAGATACATAGAGGCTGAAGAAAACTTCAAGAAGCTGAAAAATGTCCAAATTCCAAAAGCAGAAGAGTGGAAGAATTTCACAGATTTGATGTAAAGATGGAAGGTAAAAACAGTGAAAAAAATACCCAAAGATAGTAAAAGAAGAGATAAAATGAAAATACAATTTGCTAATTTTTACTGCTAAAAGATAATTTTACAGCAGTAAAACAGTAAAACTAATGGTCAAAGAGTATCAACATTAAATAGCATCAGGTTGAAGAATATCAACAAGAAAGAGTATCAGCGAAGGCAAGTCAAATGCATGAAAATATCTAACAACCAGCAAGTTGGACACATAGGCAGCCAAAAGCTCTTTGTTAACAATATAGTTCTATTTATTTTGGATAAAAGAGGATAGCTTGCTAGTTTGTTAAGAAGCTGTCCCTTTTATTATGTAATGATATTTTCTTTTTCCTAAAGTTATTCCTAGAACTCTTCTAGGATATTTGTAATACTTTTTATATAAATACTTCAATTTCAGAAGTATTCAGTGTCGAATAAAATTGATGGACTTACTATAGACATTTTTGTTGAACATTGGAGGCTATTGTGTGTTTGAATTTGAAGTAGAAGACTGGACAAGCTGACTGGCATCATAATTCAGGATCCCTGTGATAAGCTGATGAGTGAAGTACTTCCTACTTGTCACTGTTTCATTTTCTAAGTTTCATGCATTCATTTTATGTTTGTTTTGTCTGAATGTGTAATTAGGAGTATTACTACAGGATTAGTCAAGTGCTCCCTGTCTTTAACTAGTTTCCATTTTAATGTTCTATTCTAATTTCCGGTGCAAGGAACCATTAATTTCTCCTTCTCCCTTTTGACCTTTTCCTTCTACTTCCATTTTTCGGATCAAAGGATCCTTAAGTGCCCTTTATCCCGATCATACCACCTCACAAAAAACCGCTTTCCCAAATATTTGAGGGTTATCTATCTTGCCCTGAATATATTTTTACCTTTTTGGCCTTGATTTCTAGTGCTACTAGCTTAATTTAGACTCTATAACCCAATGGACAAGTATATTTCTCTCTATCTTACCTCCAAGTGAATTTTTCCCACCAAACCCTTTAAACCAAAACCAAATTGTACTTTCATAACTAGCCTAATATTGACAAATTAAAACAAAGTTAAATCTTAAAGAGAGAGCCCTCTCTGAACCCCAGGAAGGCTATATTATAGAGTTTGAAGTAGGTTTGTGGTTACCTCTAGAGTTCTTTGAATTAAATCCAAAATCCCACAACTTAAGAATTTACTAGAGTGATAATAGTTCGGAAGATTCTTGACCACCTTCAACACAAAAATAACATAGCATGAGTGATATCATTGATGATCCTGCCTCTATAACTCAGTTTGATGAAGATGAAAAAGCACTCTTAGCTATGGAGCCATGCATGCCCATTCATGCTTATATGATGCATGCGTTTTTTCCATAGACTTATGCAGAAGCAACGGGGCATCCTAAATGGGAAGCGACAATGGATGAGGAATATAACTCTCTCATTGAGAATCATACTTGGGATTTGGTTTTTCTACCTTCAAATCGTAAACTAGTGAGGTACAAGTGGGTTTACCAGACCAAGAAAACAACAAATGGCCTAGTTAGTCGATATAAGGCATGGTTGGTAGCAAAAGGTTTTCAGCAGGTACATGGTGTTGACTATGATGAGACTTTTGCTCCAGTGGCCAAAATGGATTCCATTCGGCTAACTCTCTCCATTGCAGTAACAAGAGGATGAGAGGAGCATCATATGGATGTGAAGAATTACTTTCTTTACGGTGATATCGAGTAGGAAATATACATGGAGCAGCAACATGGATACACACACAATTCATCTCTGTTATGCAAACTAAAGAATTCTCTCTATGGCCTCAAGAAGGCACCTAGAGCATGGTATGAAAAGATGGATTCCTATTTGTTATCTCAAAATTTGTATGCTGCAAATCTAATTCCAATGTTTATTTTTTGAATAAAATTGACTCCTTGTTAATCATAGTACTATACGTAAATGATCTTTTGATAACTGGTAGTTCAGATTCTGTCATTACTGAGATTAAAACTACATTGCATAAGCAGTTTTCTATGACAAACATGGGCTTGCTAAATTTCTTCCTTGGACTAGAGATTAATCAGAGTGGTTCTGGGATTACAATTTCTCAACCAAAGTATGCTAGAGATCTTTTGGCATGATTTCACATGAGTTACTGGAAGCTAGCAGACACACCTTTTTTATCAGGGATAAAGCTTGAGAATGGAAAAGACACACCATTGGTTGATTGCACATTGTACTGTCAGCTTGTGGGAGTTATTCTTTATCTCACTCATTCTCGTCTTGATCTCTCATATGTAGTAGGAGCAATTTCTAGATACATGCAGGAGCCACATGAGTTACATTATAAAGCTGCAAAGCACATCCTTCGATATGTCGAGGGGAAAATCGCCTATGGGATTCATTATGCAACAAATTGTTCATTGGATCTCATTGGGTTCACAGATTCAGATTGGGTTGGCAACAACATTGATCACAAGTCCACCTTTGGTTATGTACTTAGTTTGGGATTTGACCCAATTTATTGGTCAAGCAAGAAGATGCTACCATTTCTTTATCATCGGCAAATGCCGAGTATAGAGGAGCAGTCAATGCCACTATTCAAGCCGTTTGGGATCAGTGTCCATCATCCAACTGTCATCTGGTGTGATAATCAAATTACGCTAAAGTTTTGCAGAGATCTAGTGTAGCGGCAACAGACCAAACACATCGAGATCCACATGCACTTCATTAGAGAACTCATTCATTATGGGATCATTGATTTCAGTATTGTCCTAGTTCCGAGGAGACTGATGATATCTTCACCAAGACTTTCCCTGACCAAAATTTTCGATTTCTATGAGATCGTCTATGGGTGAAGGACACGACTGCCTAGTAGTTGTCTTTTCTCTACTTTTGCAATATATTTTGAGGGGGGTTTTTCTTTCCACTGGGTTTTCCCTATTTTCTCTTTTCATGCATTGTATATGGGTACCTCAAATGGCCATGTTGTCGGGACTCATTCATTTTTCATCACATTGACGTAAGTTATGCTTAAGGGGGGGTGTTGGTGTACATGCACATAGTTGGCCTTAATTAGTTTTAGTTCAACTGTAGATATTGCATGTGATGTGCACTTGTCTTTAGCTAGTTAACTCGAGTGCTATACATGCACATAGTTAGCCTTAATTAGATTTATTTTAACTCTAGATATTGCATGTGATGTGCACTTGTCTTTAACTATTTAACTCGAGTGCTTACATGTGGTGTGCACTTAGCTTTAGTTAGTTAACTTAGTGCTTGCAATTAATAGAACGTAAAGCACACTTAGCTTCAGTTAGCTTTAATTATGCATAGTTATTGCGTGTACAACTAAGCTTAACTTAGTTTCTTTTATGTATTGATTCTCAAACTATTATCGATAAATCAAATTAATTCTCAATTCCAATTTTATTTTTCAACTTTCGGCAAGTTTGTACTATCATTCTTCAGTATTTGTGTTCTAATAATTTTACACCAGCAAGATTTTGAAGTACTGATTCTTATCGGTATTGCTAAATGTTGATATTCTTGTTTCAATTGGGTTTAGAGCGAACAAATGCAAATATAAAATGTTTCAGTGTTGGAGTATATTGAAAATGTGTATTGTGGAATATAGGTGAATGGTGGAACGGTGATCCAAACGCCGTGGAAGCAGAAACCCTGTGTCTGATGCGTATGCCATCAACTGACAACCAGGCCTGCTCTATCCATGCTCTGATTAAGGTATTTAATCTCTTCTTTTTTAATATAATCATAATGGATGCGTGATACAACAAAGACAAATTAATATGCATCATGTTTGGTACGGAAATCTGTATCATGTTTGGTACAGACATCCAGGAAGTTTACAAGCATGACCAACTTATCAAACACTAGAGGTGCGATCTTTAGCTATCAAAATATGAATATGATTTAGTTTTAAATTTTATGAGAAGGGTTCGAGCATAAGTTAATTTTTTGGAATTTCATTATTGGAAAGATCTAATTTCGACATAGTTCTGTACAATTAACACAATGGCATCGTTTAAAAAGTTCATAAAATAATTCAGAATTAACACAATGGCATAGTTTAAAAAGTTCATAAAATAATTCAGAAATTTTTGTATACGAAAATTTCTGGTAATTCATAATATAATTCAGAAAATTCTCTATGATTATAAAAAATTTTAGCAGAAATTTTTGAAAGTAGCTATTTTGTTGTGTTTATAGACAACTCCTTAAAACACTTATGATCTTTCAATGTTACAAATAATTTCATTCCAATGCTTAATTACTTTAATTTTATTATGGATTAAGTAATATATATATATATATATATATATGTAAATAAAGAGTATATTAGTTAGTTTTTGTTAAGTTTAATTTTTATTATGTTATATAGTAAGGTTGAGGTTCCAACATTACAAATTATTTCATGCTATCTTTTAAATGTTTTAATTTTGATACTAAGTGCTTTAATTTTGTTATAGATTGTGTAAAAAATAATATATATAGATATATAAAGAATTTTCATTATGTTATACGGTAGGGTTGAGGTTCCAACATTACAAATTATTTCATGTTATCTTTTAAATGTTTTAATTTTGATACCAAGTGCTTTAATTTTGGTATAGATTGTGTAAAAAATAATATACATAAAATATATAAATTAAAATACAATATTTATGAGGGATATATTAGTTAGTTTTTGTGAAGTTCAATTTTTATTATGTTACATGGTAGGGTTGAGGTTCCAACATTACAAATAATTTCTAATTATTTTTTAAATGCTTTAATTTTGTTATGGAGTGTGTGTATGTGTGTGTGTGCTTATTAGTTAGTTTTTGTGAAGACTAATTTCTATTTTGTTATAGTTGAGGATGGGAGTTAGTTATGGAATAACATATGTGTTGCTTTCTTAGTAACTTTTATTTCTCCTTTTCTTTTTCTTTCTTCTTTTCTTTTCTTATTTTTGATATGAAAACTAGTACATAGTCATATTGTATTATACTAGTAGTTTTTGTGAAGTTGAATTTCTATTATGTCACATGTAGGGGTTGAGTATGAGAGTTAGCTATAAAATAGAATATGTGTTACTTTCATAGTAAACTTTCTTATTCTTTTTTTTCAAGAAAGAAGTAAGCACTAATATTCAATATATGAAAACTAGTACATAGTCATATTATCTATAATCAGCTGCATATAAATCAGAAAATAAGATAATATATCATCTAAAAACAAGTAAATGCCTTATTAAAAACATCATGATCATCCTTAACAACATCTTATAATCAGAAAAAACCTTTAAAACAATATTTTATATTAGACAAATTTACTTATAAAAAAGTTAATCAATAATAAGAAAAAAAAATTCTATTAAAATATATATTTCACATTGCTTCGTTATAAATACAAATTTAAAACTAAATTTTTATTGCATAAATTTTAACATTTAAATATTGATTATTTAAATATTGATTGGGCTGAATTAATTTTTTAAATTATAAAAATATGATAACAATGTTTTGATGATTATATTTTGTAATTTTATATTACACATTTAAATATTTTATTTTCTAACATTTTATATATTTAAAAATTAAATTTAATATTAAATTTTTTATTATTATATAATTTAAATCAATGCTAATTATATCATTATGATAATAAATATGTTTATTTCTTTGAAAAATAAATTTATTTAAGATTTGAGGTTTACAAATAACATACTAATGAATTTATATTATTTTGAGTTTGTTTTATTAAGTTGAATTTGTTTATTTATTTTATATTATTTTTTAGATGTATATTTGATATTTAAATGTTAGTAAATATTTGATAATAAATATACAAGCTAATGACTAATAACATATTAATGAATTTATATTATCTTGAGTTTGTCTTATTAACTTGAGTTGTTTGTTTATTTCACATTATTTTTTTAGATGTATATGTGATAAATTCAGTGAGACCTGGGGCGGCAACTTTGTGAAATAGTTATGAGTGGATGCATCATGCAAACGTAAATGGTCGTCTTAATTATCTTCAACTACTTTCCACTTTTATACCATCGATACTGAAAATTCCACTTTTATATCAACTAGATTGAAGAGGTATTTAATGGTATCTTTATATTGTTATTCTTCCTTTTTTTTTTACCAGAAAAGAAGTTATAAGACAATTGGTATATTTAAATTTGAAAAAAAATTATAAACAAATTTTATTTCAATGATATGTTTTATATTTTTTTTAAGGTTATTTCTTGATTTGGGCTTTTATGATTAAGTTGTTATGAGAATTATTTTTGAATATAAAATCACATTTAGTGAACCCATATGATTATGTTATGAGAATTATTTTTGAATATAAAATCATATTTATAATTTCTAGTGGATCCATTTCGAACAATCAACTGGTTCATTTTCGTGACTAAAATCATTTTATATATATATATATATATATATATATATATATATATATATATTAAATAAAAATAATTTATTTTTATATTTGTAATAATATAAATAACTTATATAGAAAATGTAAACCATCTATTTTTCATAGTAAGAAAATATTATTATGTTTAAGAATGCTATAGATATGGTATAATTTTGAATGTTTTTTTTCCATAAATGTGCCATAATTTGATCTTTGCTATAATGATTTTTATGGAAAGGTTTTTTGCTTTTCATAATAATAAAGATTTTTCATTTTATAATGGATATGTTTTTTTTGTGTTTAGATGTAAATTAAATATTTATATAAATATTTTTAAGTATCAAAATGTTTATGTTATCATAAATTTTATATTACTGAAATTACAAAATATTATAAAAAATAATTTCACCATTTTATAATTAATCATATGACTTTAGTCACCAATCCAATCATTTCTTGAGATTTTAAATTAATTTTATTATCAATAATTATAAAAAGAATTAGTTTATGAATTAAACATATATATTTTAAAAAAAATGTAACAATATTCTTAATCGTACAGATTTAACCCACTTTATTATAGCTTTGTTACAATACTATCTTCAATACCATAACTTATTAATACTACATGCACAAAAAATAATAACTTATGTTTATATGACTTTTTTTTCACTAATCAATTCAATTAAACTAGTATAGATCTCTTAACCATAGATCTACCAAGAGCCTAGAATGATCAAATCTCATTATATGCAAACAACTTTTTAGAATGCAAAACTTGGAAAAAGATTAAGCCAAGAGATTTAACCTTTTTAGTGCTAGATTAAGATAAATCTATAGTGGTTTTTTGTCTCTATATAAATCAAGTGTGTTTTTTCATTATTTAAGTTATATTTTTGAAATTTTATTATTATTAATATTTTATATTAAAAATTAAATGAGTTACACATTTTTTTCCTTGTTAAAAAATAACTAAAATATTTTACCTTTAATTAAATTTTCCTTTAGAAAATTGAAATATTTTACTAAAGTAAACATTAACACACACACATATATATACACATTCAATACAAACTTTATATATATATATATATATATATATATATATATATATATATAGTATTGAAATACACTCTATAGTGAAATATTTATAAGAGAAATAGAAGTTTTTTTAAAATTTTATTTACTTTATCTTTGTAAAGTTACAAAAATAAAGTAATTAAAATTTTAAAAATACTTCTATTTCTCTTATAAATATTTCACTATAGAATGTATTTCAATACAAACTTTATATATAATATTTCAAAAGTGAAAGTGATATATATATATATATATATATATATATTTTTTTTTTTTCAAAAGTGAAAGTGATATATCAACTAATCAAGTAAGCACATAGTGAAATGGAGAATAAGCCTCTAGGCTCAAAGAGTAGGAAAACATAACTATTTTTTAAATATGCGTGTGTGGAAAGTTGACACTAATTATTTACTAAGCCACTCAAATTAAAATATTTTAGTAAAAATAAATTAAATTAATAAATTGAAATTATAAATATTAAAACTTAAAGTTCTATCTCAATTACATAATTTTAATTTAGAAAAAGCATGAAATTCATAAAAAGTGTGAGAGATTTGGGAAGGTATTTTTGGGAAGGTATTTTCATCTGGATTCATTCATATTAATGATTAAATGGAAAAGAAACTAGAAAAATCTTTAGTATGTTTGAGAATTTTGGTTTTATTGTGACTTTTTAGGAATTGGCAAAGTATAAGTAGAAAAATTATGCATTGTTTTTTTCAATATAAAATAAATTTGCATCTAAAGAAATTTGATCTCTTTAGGGTCATGTTAGATCCATCTTTAACATCGATTGGTTTATAGTAAAATGGGGGCAAATCTCCATGGTTAAGTATTTTGTTCAATGTTTTCTTAAATTTATACATGTTTAACTTATATATTAATTCTTTTAATGATAATAATAATGTTAGGGTTTTAATATTTTTAAAATTTTAGTAATGTGAAATGTATCCTAACTTAAGTGTTTTGATGTTTATATGGATTAATGTCTATGTATTTTATTGAGTAAATTTTCATGGTTAAAATTTTTATTTCATTTTTAAAAAAATTATATATATTTAATTTATATATTAACTCTTTTTATAATAATAATAATAATTATTGTGCTAAATGTGTTTTCAACCCCAATATGTAAGAGATGTTGTTTTAGGCTATTATGTTATGTAGACATTTTATTTTGTCTAGTAAAATAAAAATAATAATAAAATAAAATAATATCATTAATAATTATATTTCTTGATAAAAATAAAAATAATCCTTCTTTAAACATTTTTATTTAGTAAAAAATAAACTAAAAAAAATTTAAAAATAATAATAACTCTACTCAAAATAAAAAATAAATTTAAACTAAAATTATAAAGTAAACTTTTCCTCACTAAAGTTATTGGTAGGTTTTGAAAATAAGTATTATTTATTGATAGGTTTTGAAAATAAGTAATATAAAAGCTAGAGTACATTCAAAATCAATGAAGAAAGTGAGATTGGTAGAGACATTGGAATGACAGCTTTTTTCGTTCTAGCTGGGCATGGTCTGACTTTAAGTGGGCACACATTTGTGGAAGGAGACTCACCCACGCACAGGGATGCTCCAAATAAGTCCATGATGTGTTAAAGGAGTGAAGGTCTGCCACGATTTTTGGACGCGATCTGTTCAGGGTTAACTTCTCAGTCGCAGTACAATAAACTTACAATAAATTGAAAAAAAAGAAGAAACGAGAACATCCAATCATTTAATTCACATCCAAATATAGATCTTTAATTCATTGAATTTGGTGAATCTTCTTTTATGGAACACAAATATCTCCCTAAATTCCATAGAATATCTCCCAAAATCAAGATTGGGAACCTTGTGTTTTAGAGCTAATTGAATAGTATTATTTTATAACAATAAAAACCTTAATTTATTTTTTGGGCCACGACTAATAAATTGTCAATTTAAAAACTTCTTTAAAGAATATTTAGGTTGTCATGCAAATCTCTTATTATTATCTCCATTTTTTTTTGTGGAGTTATCTTGTTAATACAAACTTCACACGCCAATGGAGGTAGTTTTTCCTAGTCTACACTTCATTCGGCTCCTGCTGTTATTTTAGAATATTACAAAGCAGTTATAATGTTATTCATAAATTATGAAACATATATACATTCAGTCTGCTCTACTTTTATTATAGAATACGATAAAGCTATAATGTTATCAATAAAATAGGAAACACATATGTATTTAGTCTGCTCTCAAGTCACAAAGTGAGTGATTTAAACTATAAAACATATATCTATTTAGTCTCCTAGAGTCACAAAGTGAGTGATTTTTTTATGTTGTATTCTATTTTAGAGCAATTTTTGGGCTACTTATTAATGACTAAAGTTATGGTTTTCAAGCTTCCATGGTTTTTGTTGATTGCATAATCTAGATTATGATACTGTGAATCATCCGGATTATCCGGATTCTGCAATCGACTAAAGTTATATTTTTTGATGAGATTGTTAGAGACTATATCAATTGTCTGACAGTAAAATTCTTTTGACTATGGTTTAGTTTACCTAGGCTCTGTGAGTTTATTGTAACTTTAACCAAAGTTTTCAGAAAATGTTGAATATTCACTTTTTTTTGGAAATTAAAAAAATATTAGCATAGATTTCCAAGAACCTTAAAACCCTTATTTATAGCCCTTGACATAATTCCAACAAATATATGATTTTTAGTTTCCTTTCACCTTAGCTCTGATACCATGTTGGAAAATCTGGAAACTTGTAGATTATAACTTATCTTGATAATTTCTTATGGTATCTGTTGGCCTTATATTACTTTATTCATTCATTGTTCATCAAGCAATTACCAAAACAATAAATATCATAACAAGACAAACAACAAAAGAACAATAAATATCATAACAAGACAAACTACACAAGATATAGGCTCCAAGCCAGTGCAAAACCCCTCCACGAGAAAACCCAGAAAATGCTTCTCTTTTTCTTTAGAATTTGCTTACAAAGAGACTTTAAAAACCGAAAGACCAAAGCCAACAAATCCTCCAAGCTCCAAACCAACCCCCAAATATATATTCTTCTTGAAAACTTCCAAAACTTCAATACCGTTTCTTTGATGCTGCGACTTCGACCCTTGCAATTTTTTTTTTGGCCTTGGCCTACTGACTAGAACTGGATTATGGACCTAAGTGATAACTCAAATTTCAAAGTGTTTGGAAATTTGTCGAACCTGTTGGCCACCTGTAAAATTTGTCCTATCAAAAGGTGGCCAAAACATTGTTCAGTCTTCAAGAAACACTTCTTTTGCCAAAATGTTATCTCTTGAAGCTTCTGGAAGATCTCATGCCCTTATCTGAAAATCTTTATTACTGTTTCCCTTCAGAAACTCAAAAATTCTGCTAAAAATTCCATGAGAAAAACTGCTGCAAAATCCCCTCCCTCCCCTTCCTCCATTCAGAAACTAACCTTCATTTGTTTCCCTTTTCCTCCATAAGATTCCTCTTTCTTATGTTTTCCCCTTCTTCCATCCATGAAACTCATTGTTGCATAGTTTAAAACCCCTTTTTAAACTATAGCGAAAGCACCAAAACCCTTTGAAAACCATTAAAAATCATGAAAAAACCCATTTTTGTATTAAGGGTTTAAGCCCTTTTGGGCCAAGTCTCAACCACTTCCCCACCACATGCCCACACGTTAAGACCAAGCGCTAAAACATTTCGGCGCTAATCGCATCGCAAAAATCCAAAGAACGCAAGTCTTTGCCATATTCAAAAGTTCCGATGCAATTAGCTTTGCATCATATAAACTCCGATGCGATTAAAACCTTTGTATAAACATCCCATGGGCCCGCCTTCCGCAATTAAAACCTTGAAAAATCCATTCTCGATCCGCTTTTTCCTTTGTAAAACCCAAAAACCCACTTTTCCAAAGTTTAAACTAAAAAACTAAAATCACGTGTTGAATATTTAAATGGGTTGATTGAAAGACCAATCGCGCAATCGCAATCGGAGAAAATACAATGGGTTGAACGAAAAGACCCGCATCAAACTTCCGATGCGATTGGGTCATATATATAAATCCTGCCCCCTTCGCTTTCATCCCATATAACTTACACCCCGGGACCAAGTGTTGAAGTCCCGAAGCGCTTAATCGCATCGGGGATTCTTTACAATGGGTTGATTGAAAAGTTTTACTCCAAAGTTCCGATGCGATTGGCCCTTTGTTATATAACGCCTCGGGCCCATCATATGCCATATATCCAATGGCCCCGTAATCGGGAGCCAATCATATATATAGATATATATATCTATATATATATATATATATATATATATATTCTGCCCGAATTACCCAAAAATTTGTATTATGTGAAAAATTGGGTTTTTTTATAAAGTATAAGGGTTTCCGCTGGTGCAAAAAATCAAAAGATATTGACCATTGATCTAAAGCTGATCAACGGCCCACGCAAATCGCATCACAATTTTTCAATCGCGTCGCAATGTTTCAATCGCATCGCAATGTTTCAATCGCATCGCATTTGTTTGTCCCCCCGATCGCCCATCCCTTTGATTCATTCCCCGATGTTGATCTGATCCTCAGATCAATGGTAATCGCTCAATCGCATTGGCCCTCCCGATCGTGCAATCGCATTGGAGATTTTCATCGCGCTCTTATTTTCCTCCCGCCGATTGCGATCCTCTGATTGAATCTGGACCGTCCACGTGTCCAGATCGGATGACCCAGATCTAATCTCGGCTCATACCATCACTTTCCACCTTCCACCAAGAGGATTCCAACGCGTAATCCCCACCGTTGATCTACGCGCGATCGACGGTTCTGATCTATTCTTTTCCTCCAATCTCCTTTAACTATTTCTAAATGATTCCCAAACGTTTGATGATGCCATCCAACAGCTCTGCTCTCATCCCATGCCTCTGAAGCAGTAAACCCAAAAACGTAGGATTTTATGATATATTTGTTGAATTTTGTAGGTAATGAAGGTTTTCCATTATGTTGAAAGAAAGGGCCGAGGGCTGGGAATGAAGATTCCCATACCATTGATTCATCAATGGAAACCATTCACGAGGTGCAGATTATATGTTTTCATCAGCATTTCATGAGGCATTGATGCCTTATAAGCCCTGCACGGCCTGCACATCAACAAGACACTGTGTTTTTGAAATCACAGTTAAAGAGTATCAGTTTATACCAAAACAGAAGACCAAAGACACAGGCTGAGCGTGATCTGTCCTAAGAACACAAAACTAAATTAAATAGACCTCTCTAGCTCTTAAAAGGCACCTGCGGCCTCATGGTAATTAAAGAAGGCTTAGTCATTATTGAAAACAAGAGGTGTTTTTCCCAAAGACAGCCGAACAATTAATATTACTCAAGGATCTTATCTCTAATTGTTGGAAAAACTATTTTAAAGATTAAAAGCAGCCTGGAAGCTAATATTTTTTATCATTAGACCTCGGGAAGTAGCAACAGAGTTACTTCAAACATGACACCGAGCCTCAAAAGTCAACAAAGGCTCCCACCGAACTCAATTCATAAATGTACATCAATTTAATACAGATAGATTATCTGTAAATTACTTCGTCAAGCCCTTCAAAGGCCGAAGAGTCATCCATCTGTATTAATTAACCCAGGAGATATTTTATTAGATCCTACCTCCTCATTCTTCTATAAATACTTCTGTAGAAGATGAACAAATGTTTGTCTCTGGACATCTGAACGCATGTAATAGTTTCTGAAACTACTGATGCCATGTTTTCAACTTGAAGATACAGAAGCTGATATGAGAAGTTTGAAGTTGTAGAGACCCACTGGGCTTGCTGATTGTAACTGGTTTGAAACATCAAATACAAGCTGCTGATTTATGGGATCCTGATTTATGTCAATGGTGATGTGTTCCTCACTGTCAATTGTTGTTTTTCTTAATGTTTTCACTCTGTTCACTTTCTCTGATAAAGAGCAACAAACATAGAGCTAGAATTTACTCTCAACAGTACCCTACTCTTACTAAAAGCTTTATTGTCTATGTTTTCTTCATTTGAAAGTTCTCTTTGAAGCGTACATCAATGCAGGTTGGTTTAAAGACACTTTCCTGATCTAAATTTCTCTTTGTCATTTTTATCTGTGGTTTTCTTATTTGAATATGCTGAAAGCAGGGTAGTTTAAAGGCACTTACCTGATCTTAAGCTTTTCAACTGTTTTTTAATGTTTTCTAACTGAAAGTACTTAAATGCAGGCTAGTTTAAAGGTACTAACCTGATCTCAGAATACTTTATGTTTTTCTTATTTTGAATATGCTGAAAGTAGGGTAGTTTAAAGGCACTTACCTGATCTTAAGCTTTTCAACTGTTTTTTAATGTTTTCTAACTGAAAGTACTTCAATGCAGGCTAGTTTAAAGGTACTAACATGATCTCAGAATAATTTTATGCTTTTCTTATTTGAATATGCTAAAAGCAGGGTAGTTTAAAGGCACTTACCTGATCTTAAGCTTTCAATTTTTTTTTAATGTTTTCTAACTGAAAGTACTTCAATGCAGGCTAGTTTAAAGGTACTAACCTGATCTTAGAATACCCTTATGTTTTTTCTTTAAGTACATGTTAAAGCAAGATAGTTTAAAGAAGTTACTTGATCTTAGGCTGCTTCACTGTTTCTTCATTTGTTTGTTCTTCATTTCCTATCTATTACATTCCATAAAATCACCTTAAGAGATCCTTTGACATAAGTGACTTGCCCCATTGATCCTGCTTGAACTTTGCTGTCCAATTAAAATCCTCCTATGACTCCATAGCCCAATGGGTTAAAGCTGTCTTTGCCTTCCTGTCAGCCAAATCATTCCTTCACCTGCAGACACCTTCACCCTTCATTTTGAAACTTCCTTCACCTTCATCATGTCTTTTCCCAACCAAAATAAACAAAACAAAACCCAAGCTCTTCATAACTAGCCTAATATCACATTTCAGGTCTTAAAGATCACATCTTTAAGCTCATTCATAGAGAGATCCCTCTCTGGATTCAGGAGGGCTAGATCCTTGAATCCCAAAGCGGTTTGATGTTGTCTTATCTTTTGGTTTTGCTAATCTGGCCAAAACATAGGAACCCCAACATAATGGCGACTCTGCTGGGGAACTCAGTTGACTTTGCAACTTAGGTTCCGTTCAAACTTCATAACAACTTGAGAGTAAAAGATGCCTTTCTAAGCACTACCAAGTAATAGTAATTATGGTAAAACTTGTGTTGAATCAGTGACAAACTAGGCAAACCCTAGGATTCTCCTAAGTCTTTATCTAACCTTGAAAGATCAGCTGACTTGGCCATAAGAGTAGACTGTATTTGTCTCATAACCGTAGCTAAGTTGTGAAACAGATTTAGGATATTCTTAGAAACAACACAACTAAAAAAGAACTCAGAAAAACCTAAAAATATTTTAGATTGGTATTCAATAAACATGGTGGTGGACCATAAGACCTTTTACCTCTGAAAAGAGCTAAAACCTCCCACTTGGCGACTCCAAAATCATGAACATAACTTAAGACTCCAGTGGGAAGAACCCTTATCATTGTAATATCTTTCAAACTCAATCAGAAGACTATAGGATTAAAATTTGAGTAAAATAGACTAGTTAACCTCTTAAAGATTGTTATACCTGGTTGAACTTGTCTTGTTTATTTGGGTCTGAAAAACATAGCATAGTGGCTTCTAGAAAGATTCACACTAGAGCCTATCCTGACCCTGATCCACCTGAGATAGTTGATAACCCAGAAAGTATCCTTAGGAAGTCTCCTAAGATTAATTTATCAACTGTTTTCAGATCACCCTTGAGAGCTAATTCAGTTCCTGAAAATCTTTCAACTCTACAACAATCTCAATTTGACTTAGTAAATCCATTTATAACTAGGTCTCTTGGTGACTTAGATCAGTTAGATTCTGAGTATTCACTATCATCCCCGGAAATAGGTGAACCTCTTGGTAGCAGAGAAACAACACCTCCTGATTTGCATTTCCTTCACAACTTAGGTGTCTCTCATCCAAGATCAACTCAGCAGTCTATTCCTAGTCCATCCACTTCTGCTCACCCTGCATCCACTGTTCAAATCACTCCACTTCAGCCCACTTTCCCTTTTTTTAATCCACCTCTTGTAAATCCACCTCCACCACATATCATGGCAACATGGTATGCTCCCTTAGTCCTTCCTGCACCATTAGTCAATCTTCCACAGGACTATCAGTCCAAAATTCCATTATATGATGCTAGAAATGCTACAACTACATCACAACATGTGGATAAAATGAATGACTACTTTGACAGAAATGAAATTGATGATGATTCTGTCAAGCTTAGATTATTTTCTCAGAGCTTAGGGGGAGAAGCAAGAAAATGGTTCAAAGGCTTAACCCCCCATAGTATTAATGATCTCCAAGCCTTCCATCAAACATTCTTAAACAAATGGGAAGCAAAGAAAAAACCTCTCCAAGTCCTTTCTGACTATTAGAATCTCCATAGAGACACTGGGGAAAGTGTGCAAGCTTATTGCACTAGATTCAATAGTGTGTACAATGCACTTTCCCCAGAACTAAAACCTCCACAAGGCTCAGCTTTAAACAAGTTTCCTGAAGGGTTTGACCCTGAGATGGCCTATCAGCTGAGAGAGAGAGATTTTGCAACTCTTGAAGATATGCAAAAGGGTGCTCTTTCTGTAGAAATCAACTTGATGGAGAAGAGAGCAAGAATGAAAATTGAAAAGAGAGTGTCCTTTAGAGAGGAAAATGCCCCTTCTACTTCCAACTCAAAGATGGAAAGAATGATGGAGGAGACGATGAAGAAAATGAGCATCCTTGAGAGAGCACGAGAAAGTCAAAACCAAACTGCTCCTCAAAACAAAAACCAGAACCAGAATCGGAATTTTAGAAGGAACCAACCTCCAAATAGACCTAGGGAAGATGATCAATAGACCACTCCTCCCTTTCATCAAAACTATATAATTGATGTTGAGGAAACAGATGAGATAACAGAGGAAGATGATATCAACATGTTGGGAGTAGATAATGATGACTTTGAGATTCATTTTGATAGGGAACAATGTTTTCATACCCTTATGATGACAACAAAGATGATAATGCAAGTTATTTTCAAGACATGGAAAATGTCATCATAGAGCCTAAAAAAGAATATGACCTTAGGAGAAAATCCAGTCAACAAACTCCCAACACCAAAACCTCTGACAAATCTTCACAAAACAACACTACTACCAAACCTAAAGTTGTCAAACATAAGGACAAAACAGTAGCTGTGACTTCTGATAATGGTAGAGAGAAATGCACTCAAAAAAGTGAAAAACAGAATGCAAACCTTAGTAGTACTAACACTTCAGCTAGTACTCCTGTTAAAACCATTCTATCAAACGTAAATAGAACAAATCAGTGAGTTGATGTTGCTGATAATATAGCAGCTAGTAAGGCTGAGGAAAGTTCTTCAAAAAACCAAATTCCTTTTAGCCTCGAGCAGGAAATTTCAAAGATCAAAATATCTATTCCCTTGAATGAGTTAGCTGCCCATCATATATATAGAGCCCAAATTTTGAAGGCTTTAAATATTGAGGATAATAATGACACAATCAATTTTAATGATGACCAACCAAAACTCATTTTTGGTCCTAAAATTGAAGGGAAATTTCAAGAAGGGATAGTACCTCCATTCTACGTCAGCCTTAATATCCATGACAAAATCCTGCATAATGCTATGCATGACTCTGGAGCCTCACACAACCTTATGCCAAAGGTGATAATGGAAAGGCTAGGACTAGAAATAACCAAACCTTACAGGGATTTATATTCTTTTGACTCTAACAGAGTGAAATGCCTTGGCCTAATCAAAGACCTTTGTGTAGGTTTGACTCAAATCCTAGCAAAGTACATGGTTATGGATGTTGTGGTGGCTGATGTGCCTCCTAAGTATGACATGCTGTTATCAAGGTCATGGGGTGCCAAGCTGCAAGGTACAATGTAGATGGATGACACATATGCCAGTATCCCTGTCTTTAGCCAGCTCAGAAGGCTATACAGAGAGGCACACTTGAAATTCATGGTCAGTAGCCCAGAAAACCCTGAAAATTCCCCCATTTACTCTGTCCATACGGACCTGGATTTGTTTATCCTTTACAATGATGAATCCTCCAATAAACCAGAACTAGAAGACAACAACTCAGCCAAACAGTTAGAGACCCCAAATCTAGAAATAAATGCAGTTATAGATATGGAAGAAAATGAGGGAGAAATTTTGGAACAACACGTTGAAACAATAGACCAGAGTGAACAAAGCCAAGATGGAAAACAACAGACTGCCCCTCACGCTCAACTCCATGAAAATCTCGAGGAATGAGACCCAGCACAACAACCCTTGAGCACGTTGGTTGAAGAAGACAATAAACAAGACGAAACCGAAAATAGTCCTCTATGGAGTATGTATTTTGATGGGTCATGCACTAAGATCAATGCTGGTGCAGGTGTTTGGATTACCAACACTGAAAACAACCACACAGAAAGCATTTCCTGCAAATTAAACTTTCAGTGTTCCAATAACATACCAGAATATGAATCCCTTCTCTTAGGCTTACATCTATTAAAAAATTTAAGAGCCACCAGAATTAATGTATGGGGATTCAGAACTAGTCATTAAACAAGTCAATGGGGAATATAATGAAAATCATCCCAGACTTAGAGCTTACCGAAACGATGTCATGGACCTTTTAGAAACTTTTGAGGAGTCCAAATTGATTTTTGTTCCAAGAAAAAGAAATATTTCCGCCCACAATTTAGCTTTTGCGGCTAGAACATGCTTAATGTCATTTGAAACCAAAGACTGTACAACTCAAATTAAGTTTAGACCAGCTGTGCCAGATAATGAAAAATATTGGTAGGTCTTTGAGGGTGACAAACAGATAGAGGATTTTTTTCTTGGCAGGAACAAATTTGAGTTATCTGATTCGGATTCTAAATCCAATGAAAATTTCCTAAACGAAAAGTCCCCTAAAAAAGAAAAACCATCTGGTCTCGTAAAAATCAACATGTTAACTAAAAAACTTGAAACTCATACTGAAGAATACAAGGACACAAAAAATGAAGACATTGACGTATTGTCGTCAAAGGACAAGAACATACCTAGGGGGCTAGCACCGTTAGAAGACCTTTTTGATTTTAACGACGTAGCAAAGAAGCCCACCGTATAATACACAGAGTCTGAGGTCGAGGAATGCAACATAGGCACCGAGGATCATCCTAAAATGATTAAATTAGCTAGGTCCTTGCCACCAGACATGAAAAGGAAATACGTTGACCTGTTTAAAGAGTTTGTCGATGTGTTTGCCTGGAGATATGAAGACTTAAAAGCCTACGATACAGAAATCATTCAGCACAAGATCCCTTTGAAAGAAAACCAAAAACCCTTTAAACAAAAACTGCGTAGAATTAATCCAATACAACTACCTCTAGTAGAAAAGGAAATCAAGAAAATGTATGAGGCAGGAATCATTGTGCCTGTGAGGTTTTCAGATTGGGTTTCTAACCTTGTAGCCGTGAGGAAAAACACAAGATAAATCAGATTGTGCATTGATTTCAGAAACCTTAACAGAACCTACCTAAAAGACAATTACCCTTTACCCAAAATGGAACAAATTCTACAAAGGGTGGTCGGCTCGAAGAGGATTTCTCTGTTAGATGGTTTTTCAGGGTATAACTAGGTTTTAGTACTCCTAGAAGACCAAATCAAAACATCTTTCACCACTCCTTAGGGCACTTTCATGTATGTGAAAATTCCTTTTGGATTAATGAATGCTGGGGCCACTTTCCAAAGGGCCATGGACATTACATTTTCAGAGGAGATAGGGAACTTCATTGTAATTTACCTTGATGACATAACCGTTTATTCCAAATCTGATGAAGAACACCTAAAACATTTAATAAAGGTCCTTGAAAAGTGCAGAAGGTTTGGGTTATCTTTAAATCCCAAAAAGACAGTGTTTGGCCTTCAGAAAGGTAAACTCCTTGGCCATATCATATCAGAAGAAGGGATTAAAATAGATCCAAATAGAGTTGAGGGAATACTACAGATTAGCCAACCAAGGAACATAAAATATTTGCAGTCCTTTATTGGAAAGATTAACTTCTTGAGGAGGTTTATTCCCAACTTAGTATAGCTCCTTAGAAACATGACTAATATGCTAAAAAAAAAAGTAGGAGTGAAGTGGACTGTAGAAACCAAAAAATCCTTCGAATTGGTAAAACATGCACTCACCCGGGCACCAGTCCTAATCAACCCAAACTTTTCAAAAGAGTTCCTTATTTTCTCCTTTGCCTGAGAGCATACTGTGGCTACAGTCCTGTTGCAGAAAAACCCAGAGGGACAGGAACAACCCATTGCTTTTTTCAGCAAGGCTTTAAGGGATGCACCCTTGAAATATAACATAATGGAAAAACAGGCCTATGCTTTGGTAAAGGCCTTAAAGGACTTTAGGGTGTATATTCTACATTCCCACATCATTGCCTATGTACCTAATATAGTGGTAAAAGACATCTTGTCACAAGACCCAGATGGAAAGAGAGGAAAATGGATTGCTGCTATATTAGAGTATGATTTGGAAATGAGACCCACCAAACTTATTAAAGGTCAGGGCTTAGCTCAATTAATGGCTGAATCTAATCTACAAGCCCTTGACATTAACATGGTAGATGCCTTGGATGAACAGGAAGAATTAACTGCTCCCACTGTCGAAGGGAAGTTTCAAAACTCACCTTGGTACATTGATATCTTGTATGTGCTTACAAATCTTAATGCTCCTCCTGATTTATCAAAGACAAAGGCAAGGTTTTTAAAGTTGAAAGCTAGGAACTATTGCATTTTAAATGAATTTTTATATTGGAAAAGTGTTGATGGTTTATTGCTTAAATGTTTGCCTGAAGATGATGCAGAAAGGATCAAACATGAATTCCATGAAGGAGAGTGTGGAGGTCATCTTTACTGGAAAACCATAGCCAATAAAATCCTTAGAGCTAGCTATTACTGGCCCACCCTCTTCCAGGATGTCCATAAAATGATAGTTTCCTGTCACAAATTCTAAATTTTTGAAGACAAAAGAAAACTTCTTCCTTTACCATTACAACCTATCACTGTTGAAGCTCCTTTTCAACAGTGGGGCCTAGATTTCATAGGGGAAATCCATCCTGCTTCGTCTGCCCAACACAAATGGATTCTCACAGCCACTGACTATTTCACGAAATGGATTGAAGCCATCCCTTCTTTGAATGCCACAGATTCTATCATTATAAAATTCCTTGAAGACCATATCTTGTCTAGATTCAGATGCCCTAGGAAGATTATTACTGATAATGCTGTCGCTTTTTGTTCCAAAAAGATGATTGATTTTTGTCATAGGTATCAGATTACAATTGGTCATTCTACTGCTTACTACCCTCAAGGTAATGGGTTGGCAGAATCATCAAATAAAATTTTGGTGACTATCATCAAGAAGCTGCTTGAAGAGAATAAAAAATCATGGCATAACAAGTTGGTGCATGCTCTGTGGGTAGACAAATTGACCACAAAAAATTCCATTGGAATGTCCCATTACCAGCTTGTTTATGGAGCAGATGCATTGTTTCCTACCAGCCTAGATGTACCAATAATAAAATTAATCCAAGAAATACTGTCAGAAGAGGACAACATGATTAGGAGGATCAGTCAGACAATACATCTCTAGCAGACAAGGGAAGAGGTTTACAATAGGGCTCAGAAGGTGCAAGAAAACATAAAGAAGTTGTTTGACAAAAGAACAAAGGCTTGTGTTTTCAACATTGGAGATAAGGTACTCAAATGGGATTCCAAAAGAGAGGATAAGGGTAAACATGGAAAATTTGACAGTTTATGGCAAGGTCCTTACATCATTCAGTCCACCATTGGTCCAAATGCCTTTTTTCTACAAGAGTTAGATGGCACAGATCTGTTTGGGGGTCTTGTCAATGGCAGGGTCCTTAATCATTACTACTGCTGAGTTCGATTTTAAAGCTTTCATTCCCATTATAAATACCATTTGCTTTATTCAGTATCATAAAAGAAAAATTACAAAAACAATAAAAAAGAAAAAGAAAAGAGGGCAGATTGTAAAAGACAATAAAGGTATAGCCCCATACCAAAAAAGAGAAACAAATCTGAAAGTGTGCAAGCTCAAATGCCACTCCTGAATAACACACTTCTAGTTAGTCAAACTGTCTAATATTGACTAATTAGCTTGAAATTTTATACTGATAGGATAGTGAATTAGATTTTCCAAACTGTTTAATCTTGGCTTATCAGTAGATATTTTAGTATATAAATTAAAGGTTCAAACATGCTCAAAATCTGAACCTAAAATTTCAAAGGGAGATGACTCAAATCTGTTTTATTTTTTGAGTCAAAAAATATGTAACTCTGGTTCTAATTAGCTCAAAATATAAACCAAAAATCAAGGAGGAAACAACTCAAATGAGAGTCAAACAGCGCTGTTAAAAGAGAAGGCCATGATGAGAAATTTTCAGATCTTAAGCCTTCCATTTTGTTTTAAATTTTCTGCAAAATAAATGTCTATTTGCAGCTTGTTTTTATGCCATAGAACAACATCAAGTTAGACTGTTTAATCTTGACTTGAATGCTTTTTAAATTTCTGTTGTATAATTTAGAGAATAAAAAATCTGTTAGACTGTTTAATCCTAACAGATTGATAGAATAGGTAGAGAATCATATGGGCTCAACTGTTTAATCTGATTCCATGGAGCAATAAGGAGTAGAAATAGATTAGATTTCCTGCTTTCAAAAGAATAAAATGTTGTGAAAAGAGTTTGCCAATCCAAGTGCACTCTGATGAAGAAAAAATGCTAGATCAGTAGGATTGGGTAGGTAGAAAGTTTGTATTGATGAAGGTCCATTGTTTTCATAGATGCTAATATGTTTTCAGAGAAGATCATCCCAGCAAAGGAAGGGTAGCCCAATGGATCAGGCACAGGTCAGCCTCCCAGAGAACACAATGGATCAGACACAGGTCAGCCTCCCAGAGAATGCAGGTCTGAAGTTCTTGATGCCTTCAAGAAGGCACCATCCCCAAGTGGAGCCACTGTTGGCCACCTGTAAAATTTGTCCTATCAAAAGGTAGCCAAAACATTGTTCAGTCTTCAAGAAACACTTCTTTTGCCAAAATTTTATCTCTTGAAGCCTTTGGAAGATCTCATGCCCTTATCTGAAAATCTTCATTACTGTTTCCCTTTAGAAACTCAAAAATTCTGCTAAAAATTCCATGAGAAAAACTGCTGCAAAATCCCCTCCCTCCCCTTCCTCCATTCATAACCTAACCTTCATTTGTTTCCCTTTTCCTCCATAAGATTCCTCTTTCTTATGTTTTCCCCTTCTTCCATCCATGAAACTCATTGTTGCATAGTTTAAAACCCCTTTTTAAACTATAGTGAAAGCCCCAAAATCCTTTGAAAACCATTAAAAATCATTAAAAAACCCATTTTTGTATTAAGGGTTTAAGCCCCTTTGGGCCAAGTCTCAACCACTTCCCCACCACATGCCCACGCGTTAAGACCAAGCGCTAAAACCTTTCAGTGCTAATCGCATCGCAAAAATCCAAAGAACACAAGTCTTTGCCATATTCAAAAGTTCCGATGTGATTAGCTTTGCATCATATAAACTCCGATGCGATTAAAACCTTTGTATAAAAATCCTGTGGGCCCGCCTTCTGCACTTAAAACCTTGAAAAATCCATTCCCGATCCGCTTTTTCCTTTGTAAAACCCAAAAACCCACTTTTCCAAAGTTTAACTAAAATACCAAAATCACGTGTTGAATATTTAAATGGGTTGATTGAAAGACCGATCACGCAATCGTAATCGGAGAAAATACAATGGGTTGATCGAAAAGACCCACATCAAACTTCCGATGCGATTGGGTCATATATATAAATCTCGCCCCCTTTGCTTTCATCCCATATAACTTACACCCCGGGACCAAGTGTTGAAGTCCCGAAGCGCTTAATCGCATCGAGGATTCTTTACAATGGGTTGATTGAAAAGATTTACTCCGAAGTTCCGATGAGATTGGCCCTTTGTTATATAACGCCTCGGGCCCATCATATGCCATATATCCAATGGCCCCGCAATCGGGTGCCAATCATATATATATATATATTCCGCCCGACTTACCCAAAACTTTGTATTATGTGAAAATTTGGGTTTTTTATAAAGTATAAGGGTTTCCGCCGGTGCAAAAAATCAAAAGATATTGACCGTTGATCTAAAGCTCATCAACGGCCCGCGCAAATCGCACGCAATTTTTCAATCGCGTCGTAATGTTTCAATCACATCACAATGTTTTAATCGCATCACATTTGTTTGTCCCCCTGATTGCCCATCCCTCCGATTCATTCCCCGTCGTTGATCTAATCCTCAGATAAATGGTCATCGCTCAATCGCATTGGCCCTCTCGATCACACAATCGCATCGGATATTTTCATTGCACCCTTATTTTCCTCCCGCCGATTGAGATCCTCTGATTGGATCTGGACCTTCCACGTGTCCAGATCGGATGACCCAGATCTAATCTCGCCTCATACCATCACTTTCCACCTTCCGCCAAGAGGATTCCAACGCGTAATCCCCATCGTTGATCTACGCGCGATCGACGGTTCTGATCTATTCTTTTCCTCCAATCTCCTTTGACTATTTCTAAATGATTCCCAAACGTTGGATGATGCTATCCAACGGCTCTGCTCTCATCCCACGCCTCTGAAGAAGTAAACCCAAAAACGAAAGATTTTATGATATATTTGTTGAATTTTTCAGGTAATGAAGGTTTTCCATTATGTTGAAAGAAAGGGCCGAGGGTTGGGAATGACGATTTCCATACCATTGATTCATCAATGGAAACCATTCGCGAGGTGAATATTATATGTTTTCATCAGCATTTCATGAGGCATTGATTCCTTATAAGCCCTGCGCGGCTTGCACATCAACAAGACACTGTGTTTTTTAAATCACAGTTAAAGAGTATCAATTTATACCAAAAAAGAAGATCGAAGACACATGCCGAGCGTGATCTGTCCTGAGAACATGGAACTAAAGTAAATAAACCTCTCCAGCTTCTAAAAGGCACCTGCAGCCTCATGGTAATTAAAGAAGGCTTAGTCATTATTGCAAACAAGAGGTGTTTTTCCCAAAGACAGCCGAACAATAATATTACTCAAGGATCTTATCTCTAATTGTCAGAAAAACTATTTTAAAGATTAAAAGCAGCCCAGAAGCTAATCTTTTCGATCATTAGACCTCGGGAAGCAACAACAGAGTTACTTAAAACATGACACCGAGCCTCAAAAGTCAACAAAGGCTCCCACTGAACTCAATTCATAAATGTACATCAATTTAATACAGATAGATTATCTGTAAATTACTTCATCAAGCCCTTCAAAGGCCGAAGAGTCATCCATCTGTATTAATTGACCCACGAGATCTTTTATCAGATCCTACCTCCTCATTCTTCTATAAATACTTTTGTAGAAGATGAGAAAATGTTGGTCTCTGGAAATCTGAATGCATGTAATAGTTTCTGAAACTAATGATGCCTTGTTTGCAACTTGAAGATACAGAAGCTGATATGAGAAGTTTGAAGTTGTAGAGACCCATCGGGCTTGCTGATTGTAACTGGTTTGAAACATCAAATACAAGCTGTTGATTTATGGGATCCTGATTTATGTCAATAGTGATGTGTTCCTCACTGTCAATTGTTGTTTTTCTTAATGTTTTCACTCTGTTCACTTTCTCTGATAAAGAGCAGCACACATAGAGCTAGGATTTACTCTCAACAGTACCCTACTCTTACTGAAAGCTTTATTTTCTATGTTTTCTTCATTTGAAAGTTCTATTTGAAGAGTACATCAATGCAGGTTGGTTTAAAGGCACTTGCCTGATCTAAATTTCTCTTTGTCATTGTTATCTGTGGTTTTCTTATTTGAATATGTTGAAAGCAGGGTAGTTTAAAGGCGCTTACCTGATCTTAAGCTTTTCAACTGTTTTTTAATGTTTTCTAACTGAAAGTACTTCAATGCAGGCTAGTTTAAAGGTACTAATATGATCTCAGAATACTTTATGTTTTTCTTATTTTGAATATGCTGAAAGCAGGGGAGTTTGAAGGCACTTACCTGATCTTAAGCTTTTCAACTGTTTTTTAATGTTTTCTAACTGAAAGTACTTCAATGCAGGCTAGTTTAAAGGTACTAACCTGATCTCAAAATACTATAATGTTTTTCTTATTTGAATATGCTGAAAGCAAGGTAGTTTAAAGGCACTTAACTGATCTTAAGCTTTCAATTGTTTTTTAATGTTCTCTAACTGAAAGTACTTCAGTGCAGGCTAGTTTAAAGGTACTAACCTGATCTCAGAATACCCTTATGTTTTTTCTTTAAGTACATGCTGAAGCAAGATAGTTTAAAGAACTTACTTGATCTTAGGCTGTTTCACTGTTTCTTCATTTGTTTGTTCTTCATTTCCTATCTGTTACATTCCATAAAATCACCTTAAGAGATCCTTGTACATAAGTGACTTGCCCCATGGATCCTGCTTGAAATTTTATGTCCAATTAAAATCCTCCTATGACTCCATAGCCCAATGGGTTAAAACTGTCTTTGCCTTCCTGTTAGCAAAATCATTCATTCACCTGCAGACACCTTCACCCTTCATTTTAAAACTGCCTTCACCTTCATCATGTCTTTGCCCAACCAAAAAAAACAAAACAAAACCCAAGCTCTTCATAACTAGCCTAATATCACATTTCAGGTCTTAAAGATCACATCTTTAAGCTCATTCATAGAGAGATCCCTCTGTGGATTCAGGAGGGCTAGATCCTTGAATCCCAAAGTGGTTTGATGTTGTCTTATCTTTTGGTTTTTCCAATCTGGCCAAAACATAGGAACCCCAACAAAACCTAAGTGACTAGATAGATCTCGTCTTCCTGATTTCGGTGCCATGAACAATTCGAAAAACTGACACTGTATGAAGAAGTTATCGCAGTTTGAAAAGCCCAGTAAACTGCAATTTTTGGAATTTGACCAGGTTTGACTGGAATTTGGGAAAATTAAAAAGAGAATATTCTCGAGAATATTCCTAAAATATTCTTCAGAATATTCCATTTGGACCAATCAAGTCATGACAAGTGTCAGTGTGTCATTCGATAGTGGGTTGTACGATTTTTATTTTTGGCCAATTACAGGGCAACACGTGGCCAACCTTAAGGCTCCCACGTGTCCTCGGGACTGCGTAGAAAAAATTGTTGGAACTCCAGACAATCGAACCATGGACCGCGTTTTGGCTAGCCTGCCCGCGCACCAACACACCACAAGTACTTCTTGTAAACTATAGTGGGAAGCTAGTATTTATTGTATAATGGTTTTCCATATGGGGTTTTGGAGGGGTTAGCTCCTCCCATACAACCATGGCCCAAGACAAGACCCAAGGCTTAAAGCCCGTAACCATTTGCATATTGATTTAAACATGTCACATGTCATATGTTTTGGCTAACTTTGCGGGATATTATCTGCCAACAGTAATGTTAACCCTGACATTAACCATAACTGCGCGAAGTCTGGGATCATGTGCCCACGTGATGGTTAAAAATTTTTATTGCTATGGTTTAAATGGAGGAATTCTTGGCGGGAGATCCATTTTTGGCTATTGTGCTGGAGTTAAGTCCAGTTCTCCACATTTAGTGGAGGATTTTTAGGGGTCATTTGGAAAAATGAGTTCAGGCTCTATCTTCAGCTAGATTCGACAATTTTTGGAGTGCCAATAGTTAATTTCTACTATATTGGACATTATAGATCCATTGGTGAGGGTTGAAGAGCCATTAGAGGAATTTTGAGCAGGTTTTTGCTTTAGAGAAGTTCTAGGGGCTACCATGGGCCAACAGTAGTTTGAGGCCTTATTCAGAAATCCAATAGTCAATTTTGGATGTTTCAAATGTTCTGGAACTAATGGTGTGGTTTTCAGAGCCTGTAGAGAAATTTTGAAGGCCGATATGATTCAATGAAGTTACAGGGGCCACTAGGGCCAACAAGGGCCAACAGTAGTTCGGGGCCTAGCCAAGGTAGCTAGAGACCTTATGAAGTGAACCAATAGTCATTTCTGACTGTAATGAGCATTATAAATCCAATGGAGGAGTTTGCAGAAGATTTTTATGACTTCTAGAGCTCAAGATGCCACAACGAATTTTTATTTGACCCTAGAACCAAGGGGTGCCGACAGGTGTTGGAGGCGAAACAGGAGCAGACGGAGGTCAAATTCAGTGAACCAATCATCTATTATGACTATATTTGGCATTCTAAATCCAATCAATGGATTTTTAGAGCCATTTTAAGACTTATAAAGGTCGAGAACCTACAGGGAAGTTTTGGGGCAACCCATGGAAAACCGTGGAGAGAGTCCTAGATTGGGGATGAAGTGCTCATTTTGAGAAAAAAATCAGTTTATTTTTGGGGTATGATGTGTTCTCGATACATTAGGTGAGGTTTCAGGGAAATTTAAAGAATTCTAAATTATTTAGTCCCATGGAGAAGCTCAGAGCACCGACAGAAGGAATCAAATCTAATGAAGCCTAGATCTATTTGCAGAGTGATGAAAACCATGATAGGGATATAAATGGTATTCTAAGCCCATTGGTTCAGTTCAGTAACCTTTGTAGTTAAGTGTGGAACTTGTAAAATAAATTTTTCCATAATCCCAAAGAGCCAAGTCAAGATGATAAGAGCTCAAGGAGACGTAGCCCACAATATTCAGGTGAAATCATAGATTAAATTTGCTGTTATGTGTGGATTTTTATTTTCTAAATTATATTTCTATTACACATGTTTAATTTCAGCAAAAACAAATGGACTTAAGCATTTAAACAGTTAAAATCATACACCCATTTCAAGTAAAAATTTCCACAAAAGTCAAGTACAAGCTAGATCTTCTATTTGTTTAACTGAGTGGGAGGTTTTTGAAAAGCATAAAAAGTTATCCAACCCATTTTCAGATCAATTTGGTATCAAAGCACTTGGTTGCTTGATTGACAGAGCAATATCTTGCTTGTTTGACTTGAAAGGTGTTTTAGAGTGCAAGGATTTGACTATTTGCAAACTAACTGTTGCTTGAGTTTGCTAGAGGTGAAGGGAAATATACTGATAGCTAAGTCCAAAAGAGGAAAAGAAGGAAGAAGGATGAAGGCATCTTCCTTACCCAAAGGACCTCAAGGTAACCCTTGAAGCACAAAAGGGTTTGTTTGCAAAAGGTTTCTTGAATAAGAGCTTGGCTCTACAACCATTTTGTTCAAAAGCTTTGTCAATTGTTTTGAAAGCTTTGTGAATTTTGTTGAATTTTTTTTGTTCATTTTCATGATGAAAACTTCATCAAGTGAGGTTTCAAAATCCTCCTCCTTCACAATATTCTTCGATGAATACATGAAGCGAGACTTCTACATCTTGAAGGACATGGTGCAAATTCTATTTGAAGATAAAAGAGAAAGCACTATACTTCGTGAGCAATTTTTTGCTATGAAGCAAGAGAAGGAAGAAATTCTTCAAAGAATGCATGAGATGGAGATGTAACTCCATCAAGCCCAAGAGGCTTTGACCAAGAACATGCCTGAAGCAGAGGTAATTCACTCTATTTTTCTTCAGTTTCCTCATCAGATAGATGTGTTGGATCATTTGAAAAGCACACTAGAGGTATAGGGTCCAAGTTAATGTTTAAAATGGGCTATGAAGGCAAGGGTTTATGCAAGCATGCACAAGGCATGATTGATCCTATTTTGGGTTGAGGAAAGACCTAAGAAATTTGGTCTTGGTTATGTTCAATCTAATGGCGAAAAATCTAAAGCTATGAAGGCATGTGAGACAACTTAAATAATAAATTTTGTCGCAAGTTATAAACCACAAACATGTCAAGTTTGTTTTCAAGTTGATTTCCATTGTTTGAAGCCTATGTTGCAGCAAGATGTGTGTAGACATGCAACTTATGGCGAGCATGCGAGTTCAAACAATTTTTGAGACATGAACACTGATTTTAGTCTTCAAGATAAAGCTGGAACTCCTACAAGTTCATCTCCTCATGAAGGCAAAAAATATAGACATGCAAAGCAACATGCGAGGTATAATTCTTCCCATAGTCAAGTTAATTATGTTTCTGCAAGGCATGACAATTATGCATGCATGAAAGGAAGAAAGAGTTGTTGTGCATATTGTGGTCTGTGTAACCATGTTGTTTCAAGATGATGGAAGAGGATGAAGGCATATAGAAAGTAGTTGAAGAAAAGGAAACTTGCAAAGAAGGTGCAAAATACTTGCACACATTGCCAAAGAAAGGGACATGTTGTTTCCCAATGTTGGACATTGCATCCAACTAATTGTCCCAAGAATTTGAAGCAAGAGGATAAAAAGAGTGATGAAAGTGGAACCAAGGATTCCATCATTGATGTGAGAACAAATGTTTCACATGAAGAAGATTTGCAGTAGCAAAATTCACTGTGGAAGTGGCTTGGTAAGAAGTGGTTTGAATTCTTGACATAGTAAGACATACATTCATTTGTACATATGAAAATTTCAGTTATGTATGCATGTTTTCCTGTTGTAATCTCATGTTTATTTGAGCCACCTTGGATCGATGATCGAGGAAGTGATGTTCAGCTACCTTCTATAAATTTCTTGGCAGAAATTTCTGAGTGAGTGCAAGGAAGACAATTCTTAACAGGAGGGCAAGCACATCTAGGAAGGGAAGTGTCGACTACCTTTAAGTTGTCGTTCAAAGGCACTACCCATGTAAGGCAAGTGTATGGAGGCTAAAAAGAAGAGGGTGATGTACTCTCATCTACTATACATATCAATATATCAGCCTTTTGGTGTCCAAAATATTCCCAATGGGGAGGGTGATCAGAACTGGATCATGGACCTAAGTGATAGCTCAAATTTCAAAGTGTTCAAAAGTGTGGCAAACCTAAGTGACTAGATTGATCTCGTCTTCCTGATTCCAGTGCCGTGAACAGTTCGAAAAACCGACACCATATGAAGAAGTTATCGCAGTTTGAAAAGTCTAGTAAATTGCAATTTTTGGACTTTGACCATGTTTTACTGGAATTTGGGAAAATGAAAAAGTGAATATTCCAAGGAATATTCCTAGAATGTTCCTAGAATATTTTTGGAATATTCCTCAGCATATTCCCCACAATATTCCATTTGGACCAATCAGGTCATGACAAGTGTCAATGTGTCATTCGACAATGGGCTGTACAATTTTGATTTTCGACCAATTACAAGGCGACACATGGCCAACCCTGAGGCCTCCATGTGTCCCCAGGACCATGTAGAATTTTTTTTTGACTCCAAAGAATCAAACCATGGACCTCGTTCCGGCTAGCCTGCTCGCGCGCCAACATGCCACAAGTAGTTCTTGTAAACTATAGTGGGCGGTTAATATTTATTGTGTAATGGTTTTCTGTTTGGGGTTTTGGAGGGACCAACCCTGAGGGCTAGCCCCTCCCATATGACCACGGAATGTTACCAGACCCAAGGCTTAAAGCCCATAAACGTTCACATATTGGTTTAAACCTGTCACATGTCTTATGTTTCGGCTAACTCCGCGGGATATTATTCGCCAACAGTTATGTTAACCCTGACATTAACCATAACTACGCGGATTCCGGGGTCATGTGCCCATGTGATGGTTAAAAAAAATTATTGCTATGGTTTAAATGGAGAAATTCTTGGTGGGTGCACCATATTTAGCTATTGTGCCGAATTGAACTGGAGTTAAGTCCAGTTCTCCACATTTAGTGGAGGATTTTTAGGGGTCATTGGGCAAAATGAGTTCAGGCTCTATCTTGAGCTAGATTCGACTAATTTTGGAGTGCAAATAGTCATTTTCGACTATATTGGAAATTATAGAGCCATTGGTGATGTTTTCAAAGCCATTAGAGGAATTTTGAGTAGTTTTTTTCTTCATAGAAGTTCTAGGGGCCACTAGGGTCAGTATGGGCCAACAACAGTTTGAGGCCTAGCTAGTGCAACTTGAGGCCTTATTCAGAAATCCAATAGTAAATTTTGGATGTTTAAGATGTTATAGAACTTATGGTGTGGTTTTCAGAGCCTTTAGAGGACTTTTGAAGGCTGATATGCTTCAGTGAAGTTCCAGGGGCCACCTAGGCTAGCAAGTGCCAGCAATAGTTTGGGGCCTAGTCAGGGCAGCTAGAGACCTTATGCAGTGAACCAATAGTCATTTATGATTGTAATGAGAATTTTGAATCTAATGGAGGATTTTTTAGAAGCTTTTGAGGACTTCTAGAGCTCGAGAAGCCACAGAGAATTTTTCTTTGACCATAGAGCCAAGGAGTGTCGACATGTGTTGGAGGCGAAACCGAAGCAACCAGAAGCCAATTTCAGTGAACCAATAGTCTTATTCAGATTTGGAATTCTAAATCCAATTAACTTATTTTAAGATCCATTTGAATACTTTTGAAGGTCGATAACCTGTAGGGAAGTTTTGGGGCAGGCTAGGGCAAACCGTGGAGGGAGGCCTAGATTGGGGATGCAATGCTCATTTTGAGAAAAATATCAGTCTATTTTTGGGATATGATGTGTGATGGAGACAATAGGTGAGGTTTCAGGGACAATTAAAGAATTCTGAAGGATTTAGTGCCATGGAGAAGCTCAGTGTAGCTCAGAGCATCGACATAAGTAATCAAGTCTAAGGAAGCCTAGATCTATTTCCAGAGTGATGTCAGCCATGATAGGGATATAGATGGTATTCTAAGCCCATTGGTTCAGTTCACTAACCATTGGAACTTGTAAAAGAAATTTTTCCATAATCCCAAAGAGCCAAGTCAAGATGATAAGAGCTCAAGGAGACGTAGCCCACAATATTCGGGTGAACTCCTAGATTAAATTTTCTATTATGTATGGATATTTATTTGCTGCATTATATTGTTGTTACACATGTTTAATTCAGCAAAAAAAAATGGACTTAAGCACTTAAACAGTTAAAAAACATACACCTTTTTCAAGTAAAAATTTCCACAAAAGTCAAGTACAAGATAGATCTTTTATTTGTTTAACTGAGTGGGAGGTTCAAAAATTTCCAAAAAAGTCAAGTACAAGCTAGATCTTTTATTTTTTTAACTGAGTGGGAGGTTCTTGAAAATAATAACAAGTTATCCAACCCATTTTCAGATCAATTACTGCTTCAAAACTTTGACCTCTTGTAACTCACAACTTCACAAATCCTAGCAAGACAAGAAAAGAGAATCTTTGGCAAACTTTTACTTCTACTCTACTTCTTCGTCCTCCAACTCCTCTCTTTCTTATTCACTATTGCATATTCAACTTGTGTGAGATGTGTGTGCCAAATGAGTTGAACTACTCTCCTTTATATAACCTTTCTTGAGGGTCGAATTCCCTCCCTTTAGGCCTATTTGGTCTACTCCTTGGGTCGACTTGGTCTCGAGATTATCCATACCTAAAAGCACAAAGAACATGGTTTTGACTTAAACTTGAGTATGAAACCCATACCCTATATATATATATATATATATATATGTATAAAATTTATTTTTCTTTCTTTACAAAGCATATACAATGTTATTATTACAATTAAATCATAATGAAGACCGAACCTAGTCCCAATTTTCAACAAGGACCACGCTGTAATCAAAATCGAAGCTCACGTCGAGCGTCGTTACACACTAGAGAGCCACACCACAATGAGGGAGCGCCGACAAGAAGGACGTCGAAGGGAGGCACAAACCAGGGTAAAGGAACATAGGGTTAACCATATTTCCCTCCTCCCTCGACTCCCCCATATATTGTTAAATACTACATGTGTAAATATAAAATGAATTTCATATCTCCTTCATATTTCATATGGAATTATAAAAAGTGTATTTTTTATTTTTATTTTCTTTCTATTGCTAGTCTTTCAATATCATTATTATTTTTAGCTAGTGTTAGCCACCTATAATTATTTGTCAAAGCAAACAGGTGGCTAAATATGTTTCTGAGCCTTCAAGAGAAACATTTCCTTTGTAAATCTATCATTCTTGAAGCCTCCGTGTGTCTTCTATCCTTTAAAAAATCTTCACTGCTGTTTCCATTAATGAACCCTATTGTTTGTGAAAAATACTGTTCTAAAAACGACCTCCATTTTATCCATTTCACTAACACAAAATCCCCATTTTTCACCCTTTTTTCCTTCACAAAAATCCTCTTTAATAATTCATTTAACCCCTAAATCATCTTAACCATCTTAAAACCTTATATTTCCCCTTATTTGGTTTTAAAAATCCCTTCTTTTGCCTATCGAAACCCCTACCTGGCCTTAAAAATCCTTGTTTTGGCCTAAATAACAACATTTTGCACTACAAAAGTGTTAAACACCCGGGGGCTTATAGCTTTTAGCCCCTTTCTTCATATATCCTTAGCCCCATAATCGGGTGCTGAAAGGCCAAGAAACCCCCATTAAAACTTAGCTTTCGTTTATTTTTCCTTTCCCAAAATTATGGTTTCAGATGAATCTGGGCCGTTGAATACACAAGAACCAATGGCCGAGATTGCATCGCGCTCCGCCCATCCATATAACATCTCATCCCCCCTTTCAAAACCTCCGTCCCGATATTAGATCGTAGCCGTCCGATTTGAAGATCCTACGGTCGATAATAAACCCGATAGCACAACACCTCTCCACCCCGTGACACACTTGCTGACATAGCTGGGCCTTACCCACATTTTCCGCCTGTGCACCTTGTCCTCCGTCGCGCTCTCCCATAGCCATTGATCTCCGACCTTAAGATCTGATAGCCAGCACACAATATTGCGCAATTTTCACCCTTCTTTTCCTCCGCGCAACTTTCACATGATAAAAGTGGTTTTGAAGATCCACGTGGCACTTTCTGTATGGAATCGCGCTCCAAAAGGAAATACTGCCTCCCCCCCATTTCGCCACGCGAAAACCATTTCTGGTTTTTCGCCATACCGCCCCCTCCATAATGTCATTTCCACTTCTAATCATAGTCATTGATCTCTGAGATCGAATGGTCCACAGTACATCACATTTTAATTTGTCTACCATTCATCTAATTCCCCAAATGATTTCATCAACCAATCTCCACCGTTGATGGTCCTAATCCAACGGCTCCTGTTCGTCGTCGCGTGCCCAAACCTCCATTTGCACCTGGTTAGCTTCTCTGCCAGGATTTTCCCCCATTTTTCTGCTGCGCTCACATTTTCCCTCACTCTCCTCCACCCTCACGAGCCTCTAAAGCAGTCATCCCCACTCCCGCTGGTTTTTATAATGTGTTTTTCGTTTTTTGCAGGTTATAAAGGACGATGAATTCACACTGTCTCCATGGTCACAGTCATGGTGATATATAGTGCTAAGAGATTGTCTCAGAGCCGAGGATCACAGAAGAAACCACTAAGGATATTTAATGACATGTTTTATTGAAGATCGGGTTATCAACCCTGACATAAAACCTCCAGCGCCTCTGTAGCATGTATATTCACACAAACAGGTTAGCAAAAGTTTAAAGAGTATCAGAAGAAGATTAAGAAGATTAGGCACAATATTGAAGAAAAATAAGCCTAAACATTCAGCAAGGATAAAAACATGAAGATGATTAAAGAGGCTAAATTAAGCCTAAACACAATCAAATCCAGATCAATAGAACGTTCCTCTCCAAAGAAGGACTAGCTACACGACCTCCCCCATTTTCCATCGAGCACTAGAACAATTATTACAGTAATAGAGGTATTTTAAATTGTCAAGACAACAATTATAGAGGTATGGAAGACCTGAAAGACCAACTATCCACCTTGCTTATCTCAGAAGACAAAACAGAGTACCAGCAACTAGATAGTACTTCAAAGAAACATACCTGAAGTTATTGTCAGCCTGACAAAGAATTATGAACTAGCCTAAAGGGTACCAACGATTAATGAAAAGCCATTAGGTAGAGTGGGCATTCGAATACTTCTTCCCCTTTGTCTTCATGAATCATTTAAGTTCATATCTACTACTCCACCTCCTCATTCACCTATAAGAACCCTTGTAAATTACATTGAAAATGGTTGGTTGGTTGATCAGGATTTTATTGACTGTTTGAACTGTTATTAAGGGGAAGTAGCTGAGTAGTTTGTAATATAGTAGGCTGGGAAGAGAAGTTTCAACTGTAAAAAGCCACTGGACTCAAATTATGTGACTGGTTTTGCACATCAATTGAACAAGAAGATTCACAGGATCCTGGTCTATATTATTGGTGATGTTTTCCTTACTGTAATTGTCTCCTTTCATGTTTTTCATATTGTCCATTATTCTCTAATAAAGAAAAACAAGCATAGATTAGGACATACTGTTGGAAGTACCCTAAATCTCAATGTTAATATTTATCTATGTTTTCCTCTGATTGTGTATTGAAGGATAATTATATAGAGTATAACCAGTCAAGAAATGTTGGTGAGCCCATGTCTTGCTGAGTACAACTTGAAGTATTGTCCTTGAAAGATATTTTCATTTCATGCTAAGTAAAATATTAAACTAGGGAAGTCTATGGTTAGCCCCGTCTTCTAGTTTCTTCTCCAACAGTTTGTCTTGAAAGTTTTCCCCGTGAGTTGGTGTCAAAAGCAGAGAAAGTTAAAAGTATTTCTCCAATCTTAGGCCTTGCTCTGTGTTTAATCTTAAATGTTTTCTACTGTCTAAAAGCGGTTATGAGGACTGCTGGATTGTTTTCCTTAAGAGTATGCTGAAAGCAGGTAAGGTTAAAAGTCCTTGCTTTATCTTAAGCTACCCTTTCTGTCTTTATTGAGAGTTTCCTTTGAAAGTATGTCAAAAGCAAGATAGGTTAAAAGTCCTTACCTGATCTTAGGCTGCACTTTGGTTTCTTTCTTTCACCTCTCTTCTTAATGTTCCATCTCACCATCTATCTCAAGAGATCCTTTGGTATAGATGACTTGCCCTATGGAAACCCTTGGATAGTTGTTATGCGAGTAAACCCTTTTATGACTCCATAGCCCAATGGATTGGCACTTCTCTTGACCTATCTTCCCATGCTGAAACATTCTGCTACTTTGTTCCTTCTCCACTTCACATAACCTTCTAAGTTAATGATCTCCAACCAAACAAACAAACCAAAACCCCTGCACTTCATACCTAGCCTAATACAATAATTTGACCTTAAAGATATATCATTCTTTGCATTTATAGAGAGATCCCTCTCTGGATCTAGGAGGGCTAGATCCTAGGATCCCAAAGTGGTTTGATGTTGTCTTGTCTTTTGGTTCTTCCAATCTAGCCAAAACACAGGAACCCCAACATAATGGCGACTCCGTTGGAGACTTCTGAGTGAATTTCATCTTAGATACCCTTAGGACCTCAGAAAACCCCTTGATTCAAGAACATTTGGTGTGTTATCCAGTTGAGTCCCCAACATAATGGCGACTCCATTGGCTAATTTTGAGTGAATTACATCTTAGAAACCTTTAGGAACTCAAAAGACCCATAATATCCTTAGATTGGTATTTAACTGCTGATGGTGGACAACAACCCTCATTAAAACATTGAAAATCCTCCACCTGGCCACTCCACGCTCCATAACTCCCAAAAGACCAATTGACTCCACTAGTAGAAGACTTTGAATTGGTTGAATAGACACAGTGACCTCTTTTCTGATTTACAAACATGATTCCAAGGATACAACGAAGATATGCCCCAATGAGTAGAGAACATATCCCTGGGTTCCCACATAAGATGCCCCAGGTGGTTTGGGACGATAACCTTCCTGTTTTTCAAGGTGAAGATTTTGAAGACCCACTTCTACATCTCATCAAATTTCACATACATGTATGGAAGGCAAATACTGAATGGCATGAAGAACGCCTTATGAAAATGTTCATGTTAACATTAGAAGGAAAGGCAAGGGACTGGTATGAATGGTTAGAACCTAGGAGTTTGTTTTCTTTGAAAGACATGCACCAAGTATTTTATGAGAAATACAAATAAAACCCCTCATCCATACTATGGAGTGCAAACTATTGTGACCAATCTCAGAGCCTCATACAATACCTATTAGATATTGATGAGAATTTGGTAGACATGCATCCTGAAGATCTGTTAGAAGCCATTCAAGAGTTACATATGCATCCTAACTATCACAAGAACCCAGATGAATCAGTTGAGGAAGAAATCAGTAAAGAAATAAAATACATTCCTCAAGATATTCCTGAAAACCCAAATAATGATTCATCATCCCTTATAGCTGAGGCCCAAGAAGACATCCAGCCTCAAATTCAATCTTCACAAGAGATAGAGAACTGTTGTACTTCTGCTCAAAGAGACACAAGAACATCTTCCCGTTTGACAGAAGAAGAAATAGATCAGATCATCAATAGAAAACTAGCCTCTGAAATTTTTTGCAGAACATACACTCTTGTCCATTCATCTACTGAGCTTTGTTGTACAGATTTAGAAAGCTCCCCTGTAAATCAGAATGAAGGAAGATCTGCTAATAATCCAGTATGTCTGATTGGTAGCATTACTTACTTTAATGATTTTCCTAATTTTGATCCATCTGATGATGATGTTCTCCAAACAGAAGTTGGTCTTGGAGGGCCATCATTAGTATATTTGTGGGAGGAAAATCAGTCCCATCAACTTCAAGAAAGTAATGAGCCAATGCGGGCTATTTATGATACTAATGAAGAAAGTTATGAAAGCTTGATAGCAGACGAAGATTAATTGAATCTTCGCTCTGTTATATATCAGAACATCAGTAATAATTTCCATGAGGATGGAAGTCAACAGCCTTTTAGCTCAGAGGATGAAGATGAAAAAAAGGAAGAAATTTTTGAGCAGGTTGAAATCAAGGAGCCTTCTCTTGAAAAAGAGGAAGCAATGGAATAGACCCCTGCTCAAGAATACATTGATCTTTTCACAGAGCTCAGCTCACCAATTCAGAAAATCTCAGAGCTACAAGAGGACAACACTGTAGTGTATGATGAGTCCTCCAGTTCAGAAAATAATGAAGATGAGGAAGAGTTTCTTTCTCAAAGGAATCTTTTTCTTGATCCAGTGGAAGAGGAAGCAATCCTGGTTGAAACCTACTTGTTAAATACTCACAGCCAAGTATTATTTCAAGATCCTTATGCTCATTTCCTGTAGACATTTAGAGAAGGATCAAAGGCCATCAAGAGCAGCTTGTTGCAAACAACAAGAAACATTTTAGAAGCTGCTGTTAAAAAACAAAGAGAATGGGAGTGGCCCTGCCTATCCAACATGCTCAAAGAGATGAGCAGAAAAAAGTCATGGGATCATCTGATTGACTGGATGTATTGGAAAAGAGAGTTTGTCAGCTAGACATGTAAATATTTCAAGTTAGAATAGGGTAGGTAGGAATCTCAATAAAGCTCAGCCTTTGAGAATTTAGTTAGTTGTTGATTTTAATTTGAAAGAAATTCAAAAAATATACAAAAAAAAAAAATAGAAAGAAAAGGTTCAGACAAGCTCAAATCTTGAACCTATGAAGGTCTAAAAGGAATGGCTCAAATCAGATCAAAACCTGAGCTAGAGAAAGTGAAAGGCTGGTTCTAACATGCTCAAAACTTGAACCAGAAAATACATGAAGGTCTAAAAGGAATGGCTCAAATCAGATCAAAACCTGAGCTAGAGAAAGTGAAAGGCTGGTTCTAACATGCTCAAAACTTGAACCAGAAAATACAAGAAGAAGAAATAGCTATAATAAGATCAAAACCAGAGCTAGAATGAAGAAAGAGAGGTGACTCTAAAAAGCTCAAAATTTGAGTCACAAGAAGAAGGAAGGATGCTCTTAATTTTCAGAATTTCAAACCTTCACTATTTTGTTTCAATTTTATACAAAGTTTCAGTTCATGTGCAGCTTGTCTTTATGCCATGGACCCACAACAAATCAGACAGTCTAATCCTAGTTTGGTTGTGTTTCAATTTCTATTTTAGAATGTAGAGAATGAAAATATGCCAGATAGTTTAATCCTGACAGATATTAGTTTAGGTAGAGAAGCTATGATTCCAACTGTTTAATCTGGTCTCATCAAGGAATAAGGGTATAGTTAGATTAGTTTTTCTTTCAATAAAAAATAATGATGAGAAAGGTCTGCAAGTCTAAATGCACCTTGAAGAAAAAATTTTAGGACAGTAGGATGGGTAAGTAGTTGTTTGGGGAAGTATTGCTGCTAATATAATGTTTTTCACTCATGTAGTAGCTGATCAAAGAAGAAAAAGATGGTCAAGTACCAGGCTCTAGCCTACTTCCAAATATTATTTCTGAGATTCTTGACACCTTCAAGAAGATTCCATCCCCAAGTGGATCCACTGTTAGCAACCTATAATGATTTGTCAAAGCAAACAGGTGGCTAAATATGTTTCCGAGCCTTCAAGAGAAACATTTCCTTTATAAATATATCATTCTTGAAGCCTCCATGTGTCTTCTATCCTTTAAAGAATCTTCACTGCTGTTTCCATTAATGAACGCTGTTGTTTTTGAAAAAAACTATTCTAAAAAAGGCCTCCATTTTCTCCATTTCACTCCCAAAAAATCCCCATTTTTCACCCTTTTTCCCTTCACAAAACTCCTCTATAATCCTTCATTTAACCCCTAAATCATATTAACCATCTTAAAACCTTATAATTCCCCTGATTTGGTTTTAAAATCCCCTTATTTTGCCTATCGAAACCCCTACCTGGCCTTAAAAATCCTTGTTTTGGCCTAAATAATAGAATTTTGCACTACAAAAATGTTAAGCCCCCGGGGGCTTATAGCTTTTATCCCCTTTCTTCATATATCCTTAGCCCCGCAATCAGGTGCTAAAAGGCCAAGAAACCCCCATTAAACCTTACCTTTCGTTTATTTTACCTTTCTCGACATTATGGTTTTAGATGAATCTGGGCCGTTGAATACACAAGAACCAATGGCCAAGATTGCATTGCGCTCTGCCCATTCATATAACATCTCATCCCCCCTTTCAAAACCTCTGCCCTGATATTATATCGTAGCCGTCCGATCTGAAGATCCTACAGTCGAGAATAAACCCGATATCCCAACACCTCTCCACCCCGCGACACACTTGTTAACGTAGCTGGGCCCTACCGACCTTTTCCGCCTGCGCACCTTGTCCTCTGTCGCGCTCTCCCACAGTCATTGATCTCCGGCCTTAAGATCTGACGGCTAGTGTGCGATATCGCACAATTTTCACCCTTCTTTTCCTCCGCGCAACTTTCACGCGATAAAAGTGGTTTTGAAGATCCACGTGGCACTTGTTGTATGGAATCGCGCTCCAAAAGGCAATACCGCCTCCCCTCCATTTTGCCGCACGAAAACCGTTTCTGGATTTCCCCCATACCGCCCTCCTCCGCAATGTCATTTCCACTTCTAATCATAGCCGTTGATCTCTGAGATCGAACGGTCCACATTACATTACGTTTTCATTCGTCCACCATTCATCTAATTCCATAAATTATTTCATCAACCAATCTCCGTCGTTGATGGTCCTAGTCCAACGGCTCCTGTTCACTGTCGTGCCCAAACCTACATTTGCACCTGGTTAGCTGCTCTGCCAAGATTTTCCCCCATTTTTTCGCTGCGCTCACATTTTCCCTCACTGCTCCTCCACCCTCACGAGCCTCTGAAGTAGTCATCCCCACTCCCGCTGGTTTTTATAATGTGTTTTTCGTTTTTTGCAGGTTACAAAGGACAGTGAATTCACACTGTCTCCATGGTCACATTCATGGTGATATATAGTGCTAAGAGATTGTCTCAGAGCTGAGGATCGCAGAAAACACCACTAAGGGGATTTAATAACATGTTTTATTGAAGATCGGGTTATCAACCCTGACATAAACCCTCCAGCGCCTCTGTAGCTTGTATATTCACACAAACAGGTCAGCAGAAGTTTAAAGAGTATCAGAAGAAGATTAAGAAGATTAGGCACAATATTGAAGAACAAGAAGCCTAATCCACAGTCAGCAAGGATAAAAACATGAAGATGATTAAAGAGGCTAAATGAAGCCTAAACACAATCAAAGCTAGATCAGTAGAACGTTCCTCTCCAAAGAAGGAATAGCTACACGACCTCCCCCAATTTCCATCGAGCACCAGAACAATTATTACACTGACAAAGGTTTTTTAAATTGTCAGGACAACAATTATGGAGGTATGGAAGACCTGAAAGACCAAATATCCACCTTGCTTTTTAGAAGACAAAACAGAGTACCAGCAGCCAGATAGTACTTCAAAGAAACATACCTGAAGTTATTGTCAGCCTGACAAAGACTTCTAAACCAGCCTAAAGGGTAGCAATGATTAATGCAAAGCCATTATGCAGATTTTGAATTCGAATAATTCTTCCCCTATGTCTTCATGGATCATTTAAGTTCATATCTACTACTCCCTCATTCACCTATAATAACCCCTGTAAATTACATTGAAAATGGTTGGTTGGTTGATCGGGATTTTATTGACTATTTGAACTGTTATTAAGGAGAAGTAGCTGAGTAGTTTGTAATATAGTAGGCTGGGAAGAGAAGTTTGAACTGTAAAAAGACACTGGACTCAAAGTATGTGATTGGTTTTGCACATCAATTGAATGGTTTTGCACATCAATTGAATAAGCAGATTCACAGGATCCTAGTCTATATTATTTGTGATGTTTTTCTTACTGTAATTGTCTCCTTTCATGTTTTTAATATCGTCCATTATTCTCTGATAAAGAACAGCAAGAATAGATTAGGACATACTATTGGAAGTACCCTAAATCTCACTGTTAATATTTATCTATGTTTTCCTCTGATTGTGTATTTAAGGATAATTCTATAGAGTATAACCAGTCAAGAAATGTTGGCGAGGCCATGTCTTGCTGAGTACAACTTGAAGTGTTGTCCTTGAAAGATATTTTCATTTCATGCTAAGTAAAATATTAAACTAGGGAAGTCTATGGTTAGCCCTGTCCTCTAGTTTCTTCTCCAACAATTTGTCTTGAAAGTTTTCCCTGTGAGTTGGTGTCAAAAGCAGAGAAAGTTAAAAGTCTTTCTCCGATCTTAGGCCTTGCTCTGTGTTTAATCTTAAATGTTTTCTACTGTCTAAAAGACGTTATGAGGATTGCTGGATTGTTTTCCTTAAGAGTATGCTGAAATAAGGTAAGGTTAAAAGTCCTTGCTTGATCTTAAGCTACCCTTTGTGTCTTTATTGAGAGTTTCCTTTGAAAGTATGTCAAAAGCAGGATAGGTTATAAGTCCTTACCTGATCTTAGGCTGCACTTTGGTTTCTTTATTTCACCTCACTTCTTAATGTTCCATATCACCATCTATCTCAAGAGATCCTTTGGTATAGATGACTTGCCCTATGGAAACCCTTGGATAGTTGTTATGCGAGTAAACCCTTTTATGACTCCATAGCCCAATGGATTGGCACTTCTCTTGACCTATCTTCCCATGCTGAAACATCCTGCTACTTTGTTCCTTCTCCACTTCACATAACCTTCTCAGTTAATGATCTCCAAGAAAACAAACAAACCAAAACTCCTGCGCTTCATACCTAGCCTAATACCATAATCTGACCTTAAAGATATATCATTATTTGCATTTATAGAGAGATCCCTCTCTGGATCCAGGAGGGCTAGATCCTAGGATCCCAAAGTGGTTTGATGTTGTCTTGTCTTTTGGTTCTTCCAATATGGCCAAAACACAGGAACCCCAACAGCTAGCACCCTTAATATTAAAATCAGAAAACAATTATAAGAAATACATTTTTTATTTTTATATTTTGATTAATTTATCTCTCTATTTAAAGTTGTTGTGAAATCAATATATATATATATATATATATATATATATATATATATATATATATATATATATATATATAGGCTATAGACCGAAGGGTTAGCTCAATCAGTTGAGTCCCCGTTGTTAAATATTTTTCCGGTTAGGAGGTCACAAGATCGAATCTCCTTGACGCCCACGGGGTTCAGCCTCGTGTGTATGGATGACAATAGATCCCCTCGGGAGAGTCTATTGGAATTTTCAGACTGTGGATGTAATTGGGTTCATGTGTGTGGGCACATGGATTCATGAACCATCGTGAAAAGAAATAATATAACCAGGCTATATTTATAAGTGTGGAGAGAGTTTAAATCTCTAGGGATGTAAACATTTCCTCAAATTTTGTTCTCAAAAAATAGGTTTACAACTTGAGATATTTGATTACTTTGAGCCCTTAAATTGTCACTTAAGATGGATCTAATATTGTTAATATAAGTATTATTTTATTATTTTTAAATGTAAAATTCTAGAAAATCATCTCTCTGTACCAAGTTATAGAACACCTCTTCACACAATAAATAAAATAAAATAAAATTGCCTTTATATTAAATAAAAAAATTATATTCTTTTAATTAATAATTTGTATTTGCTAATAAAATTTAAATTTAATTATAATTTCAAAATTCTTATTGTAAAAAATATTTAAATAATTTATTTATCAATTAATTTTAGATTTAACATTATTTAAATATTTATTTTCCATTTAAAAAAATAATTACCTATATTATTTTTTATAATCTATATAAACTATTAATTAAAAAAAAATCATAAATAAATTATTATTAGTTTTCCTTTTAATTTGAATTTTATATAAAAAAAAATACACATATATATTAATTATGTATCATCAAGTGAATATTTCAATCAAATAATAGGATATACCTTTTAAATTTAAATAACCTCTTTTGTATTTATATTTTTACTTCTTTCAATTTATAAACTGATATAAATGTTTTGCGAATAAATTTATTTATATTTAAATATTTTTGAAAGATATTTAAGTTGATAGATGGATTTATTTTAGAATAACATTTTCAAAATTTTAATTTAATATAAATCATTATTGAATGGATAATATAAATTTAAAATTTAAAATTGTTTTAGAATATTATTTATAATATATACAAATTAATTTTGAAATTTATTCTAGAATATTATTTATAATATATACAAATTAATTAAAAAAATGGTTATACAAAACAATGTCATATGCACTGAGTTATTGTTTTTTGAAAATGTGATATTGATAAGCTATGATATTGGCCTATGGTATTATAACAAAGCTTATTGAGCCTAGAGACTCATTCTAAAACATAGTGTGAAGGCTATGTGTAAGTATGTTCATGCTCAACATGGAGTTGACATGTGTCCCTCTTAAAATATATATATATATATATATATATATATATATTCTCTAAATAGAGAAAGAAATGTTAGCAATAGTAAAAAATAAAAAAAATATGTTATGCATATTTAATTGGTTATCCAAATGACTTGATATAATTTCATGAAAAGTAATTAGAAGCAAAAAATATATGTAAGTAAGATGTTTAAACCTTATAGTTTCAAAATTATTTTAACAAGTGATTTAAATCATTTATTTGAAGATATGGGTTAACTAATTTATGTCGATATCAACTTCACATATATCTCTATATAGAAAAATTATTAAATTACACATTTTTTTTCAATATAAAATAAATTTGCATCTAGAGAAAATTGGTTCCTCTCTGCTCATGTTATATCCGTGCTTAAGATGGATCTATATTGATTGAGCCAATAGGCTCAATTTACAACAGAGTGTGAAGGCGATGTGTGAACATATTTTTTTTTTTTTTTGGACTTATAAGTTTAAATTATGTAATCTCTATAGCATTCCAAAGTAAAATTTAAACAATGAAAAATTACACATTATTTTTTTCAATATAAAATAAATTTGCATCTAGAGAAATTTGGTCCCTCTAGGCTCATGCTAGATCAATGCTTAAGATGGATCTACACTGGTTGACCCAAGAGGTTCAATCTACAATCCAGTGTGAAGGTGATATGTAACTATGTTTGTGCTAAACTTGGAGTTGACAAGTGTTCCTCTTAAAATAAAAATAAAATATTCTCTAAATAGAAAAATAAATGTGAGCAATAATAAAAAAAGAAAATAAATATGTTATGCATGTTTAATTAGTTGTCCAAATGACCTGATATAATTTAATGTAAAGTAATTAGAAGTAGAAAAGACATGTAAGTAAGATGTTTAAACCTTATAGTTTCATAACAAGTTATTTAAATAATTTATTTGAAGATATGCGTTAACTAATATGTCGATATCAACTTCATATGTATCTATATATATAAAAAAAATGTTAAAAGATTTTTTTTTTTTTTTTTGGACTTACAAGTTTAAATTATGTAATCTCTATAGCTATAACAACCAACCAACCAATCATCACATAAAATAAAAATAAAAAAAAATTACTTAACTATATAATATGCGGAGAATATTCAAACTTACTAGCTCCTTAAACTATGTTATGCTAATTAACTCTGCTTGACATAACTCAATGGTGATTATGCTAAGGTTCGCAACTTTGTTTATTTTAATGCAGTTATGGTGACATGTGATTATAGTACTTCATATTGACTGCTTTGGGTTTAAATCTCATTATGGTGTACAGTTTGGTATGCTTGGACCTCCCGAGGAAATACGATTTATTGAATGTGTATTTGGAAATATCGTTTGATTAGCAATCTTAGTTTAAAATATTGTATCTGTACATATTTATTGTACCGGCTCATCAATTGGGGTTTCATGATTATGATATTTTTTTACCTTTCCACCGTTGGATCACCGGGAGATCTACTGTAGCTAGAGGTTTACGATGGATTAGGGAAAACAACAACACCCTAACCCTAACCACTTGTCTCATTTGCGAGGAGGGTTTGATGTGTGTTGCTGCTCTACAACCAGTCACAACATTCATCCTCCGAACATGTTTTTATGCCTTCTTGTGGCAAAGGTGAAGGTGGCTTTTACGGTGCTTTCGGTATTTTTTTTTACCGAACGTATTGTGGTGGCTTGCAGACTTAAATCTGTGATGGTTTTAGTTTTTAGCCATGCTCAAAACACTATTTAAAATTACAAGCTGCATGGTATCTTAGTTTTTTCCGTTACGTCTTTGAGGAACTATCTCTTTGTCTTCATTACGCATCGCTCCACAGACAAACTCGGAGTGTGCTCAGGGTTATGCCCAATCCGTCGTGCTACGGCTTGGATTTTTCATCGTAGCTGGTAAGTTTTCCAAGTTTATTTTCTTTGCAATTTTATTTCCTTTTTGTTTAGTGTTTCCTCCTAGTCCCGGACTGTTGGAAACTAAGTCCTTTTCTCTTTCTACTCTGCAAAGAAATCCTCTTTTCAATTGGAGTCGGCTTTTCTCAGGTATGCTAAACCCCTTTTGTTCACGGTTCCACCGTTATTCATTGTGTATGTCAATTCCAATTTATTTGGATTTACATATATAACTCTCGAATGGAATTATTTTTGTGTAGGTACAGGTTTTCTAATTTTTTTCGGTGTGGGTTCATTACCTCTGTAGACAAGACAAGGGTCTCACTTACAATTGTAACTTCTGTCTCAGGTATTGGGTAGTCTCAATAAATTTCTTCTAAAGTTATCGCGGTGGCATGCGATTTATAAATCTTTATAGTTGTCAATACAGTTATGTTCTGAAGTTTTTAGAGTCTTCTATTGAAATGTTGTTTAAGGGTTCAAAAGCTCAAACTTGGGTTATGCCTCTCATGGCAAGAGTCCTTCATTAAGTTTTGATGACTGAATTTTCTTAACTCTGTTAATTAGAAAGAAGGTTTCATGATAACCGTACTCTTGACATCTCAGCCATATTTTTGGGGTTTTCTGTTATTTTTTCAACTATTATTTGTAGGGTTGCACTGAAATTTGGTGCCTCTGTTCTTACGTGATTGAAATGCTGAGAATTAATGTAATTCCTTTGTTTTTTCCAGTAAATGATATGAAAGTTTTTCTTAGATTTTCATGCGTTGTATTTATGAAGGAGAGTCTAGGTTCTTTGCTTCTTCGACTATGTTATTTTTTTTTCAGTAATATGATTATAGTTCAACTTATTCTTTTCTGCAAATGATCTTCAGAGTAGGGTTGACTGGTACAACCAAACCCTGTACGTGTATAGTCTATTCGATAGGGAACAAGGGTCTCAGATTCTGGAGTTTTCCTCCAAACCCTGTACGTGTATAGTCTATTCGATAGGGAACAAGGGTCTCAGATTCTGGAGTTTTCCTCACTCTGGTTCTGGGATAAATATTTCCCTCACTACCCTTTACTGAATTACACTTTTCATGTTATTTATGTGATATTCTTATGGATTGTATATTATTTGAGATTATACTCTCCGAATGTTACTCTTCATTCTTTCATTTCAAGCTATCTGCTCTGCTGTATAGAGTTCACTTGCTCTAGAAAATATTTGTTTACTATACAAATAAATTTCTCTATGTAACAAAATTCATTTACTGTATAAAGGAAATTATATTGCATAAAGAAATAAAAGATGCCTTTATGTGCATATTCCTATCTACTATAATCTTCAATTAATTAACTACATAGACAGTCTTTAAGATTTCAGGATAACTACCATCTGAGAATCCACACAGTATTTTTATCTTTCATGAAAAATGACATTTATTCAATAGTTATGAAAATTCATAGTAAACAGGTATTTTTAGATAAACACTAATCTCAGCCTCAATCGTTTAATGTCTTAAAACACACTAAATTAACAGTGTCAACATGCCCTTCTGTTAAACTTAGCAGAACTCAGTAGATTTACTTATCTGGAATTTGAATGATGTTGTCCTCCCTATCGTGGATGAGGCAATTATGTCCTCACACCCACCCCGTGCTCCACACTTGAGTCAAGTAGGTTGATACAAAACTTAGAGGAGATCTCGAGACTCCAGTTCAATCTACTTTCGGGAAGAAATTCAGAATTGCTGAGAGTATTTCCACTGGTCTCTACCAGCTTGGGAAATTCACTCTCTCTCCTCCTTTCCTTCACTTAGCTTATCACATATTAGAACCCCTCTTCCTCAGAGGGAAGTTGCTTTATCCACAGAGGAAGGGTAATTGACTAAACTGTTTCTGTTCAACCACTTTTCAGTTGGAATACTTTTTACCATTAGTATTTTTCACTTTATGGAACCATGTCCATAACTAAATTTTCATTTACCTTCAATCCAAAACATAATCAATTTCTGTTTGTTAACTAATTTCTAGTAAAAAAATAAATGTAATTTTCATCTAAAGAAATTTGATCTCTCTCTCTGCTCATGTTAGATTGTGCTTAGGATGGATCTATCAACTTGGAGTTGACACGTGCCCTCTTAAAATAAAAATAAAATATTCTCTAAATAGAAAAGAGACGCAAACAATAAAAAAAGAAAAAAATATGTTATGCATGTTTAATTAATTGTCTAGGTGATGTGATATAATTTAATATAAAGTAATTGAAGTAAAAAATACATGTAAGTAAGATGTTTAAACCTTACAGTTTCAAAACTATTTTAACACGTGATTTAAATAATATATTTGAAGATATGTGTTAACTAATTTATGTCGATATCAAATTCATATATATCTATATATTAAAAAAAAATAGTTAAAGGAAAATATTTTAAATTTCTTTTAGACTTACAATTTTAAATTATGTAATCTCTATGACATTTAAAAATACAATTTAAACAATGAAAAATTTCACATTTATTTCTTCAATATAAAATACATTTACATATAAATAAATTTGATCCCTTTATTTGATGTGTCAGTATGTGATCAACTTTGACATGTGTCCCTCTTAAAATAAAAATAAAATATTCTCTAAATAGAAAAGAAATGTCACCAATAATAAAAAAGAAAAAAAATTGTTATGCATGTTTAATTAGTTGTCCAAGTGAGCTTAATTAGGTGTTTCATGTAACGTAATTAGAAGTAAAAAAGACATGTAAGTAAGATGTTTAAACATTATAGTTTCAAAACTATTTTAATACGTGATTTAATTAAATTATTTGAAGATATGTGCTAACTAATTCATGTCGATATCAATTTCATATATATCTATATATTAAAAATATTAAAAGAAAATATTTTGATTTTTTTTTTGGACTTAGAAGTTTTAATTGTGTAATCTCCATAGCATTCAAAAATACAATTTAAACAATGAAAAATTACACATTGTTTCTTTCAATATAAAATAAATTTGCATTTAAAGAAATATGATCTCTTTAGGCTGATGTTAGATCCATGCTTGAGATTGATTGGTTTATAGTAAAATTGGGGCAAATCTCCATGGTTAAGAATTTTGTTCAATGTTTTCCTAAATGTATACATGTTTAACTTATATATTAATTCTTTTAATGATAATAATAATGTTGGATTTTACAATTTATTTAATTTTAGCAATGTGAAATGTATCCTAACCTAAGTATTTTGATGTTTATATGGATTAATGTCTATAGATTTTATTGAGTAAATTTTCATGGTTAAAATTTTTATTTCATTTTTTTTAAATTTATATATATTTAACTTATATATTAATTCTTTTTATAATAATAATAATTGTTGTGCCAAATGTTCTCTCAACCACAATATGCAAGAGATGTTGTCCTAGGCTATTATGTTATGTAGACATTTACTTGGTCTAATAAAATAAAAATAAAAATAAAATAAAATAATGCAATTAGTAATTATATTTCTTGATAAAAATAAAAAATAACCCTACTTTAAAAATTTTCATTTGGTAAAAAATAAACTAAAGAAAATTAAAAGAAATTAATAACTCTACTTAAAATAAAAAATAACTTTAAACTAAAATTATAAGGTAAACTTTGTCTTGATGAAGTTATTGGTGGGTTTTGAGCTTCTGGAGTTAAGATAGATATATGCTAGTAATAATAATTTCTAATAAAATTATAATTTAGTTAGTTTCAATCATTTTTTTAGTTTTAATAAGTGAAATTTATTACAACATAGCTATTTTGATATTTGTTATAGATTAATGTCAAGAGATTTTATTGGCCATTTAATTTATATACATATACTAATATATATTTAAAATTAATTAAAATTTTATATTTATAAAATATATATTACAGAAGTATTGAAAATAAGTAATATAAAAGCTAAAGTACATTCAAAATTAATGAAGAAAGTGAAATTGGTAGAGACACTGGAATGACTTAGCTTTTTTCATTTTGGCTGGGCATGGTCTGACTTTAAGTGGGCACATTTGTGGAAGGAAACTCAACCACGAAGGCATGATCCAAAAAAACCAAATAACTACAAAGCTTGTCTTGCTGGGGTCTGGTGGATTCTATAAACGTGTTGTCATCATGTTTGGACGGTGCTGGAAACTTGGTGGTTGGTGTTGACGAGGTGGTGCATGCAGATAGAAACAACTTACTCAAATAAAGTTTATTTGAGTCCAAAATCCAACCAGAAGTGGTAGGGGAGAGGGGTCAGTTATTGGACACCTCGGCAGTGACTAGGCCCCCACGCCATGTGGAGTGCCACGCATGCATATGAAAACATGCCACATGCTACGGGCACGTGTCGTGGGTACGTGAAACCTCTCGAGCTGGTCGATGACCTCTCTAGTCGGTCCTTCCCGTGTTTAACCAGAGGCTTCTCGGAGAAGCAACCATTTTCACTCCGAAGATGGTTATTGTTGTCTGCATGTCTGTTTTTTGTGCAGTCCCTGCACTGATGCTAGATGCCTCCACCTCCGCCCTCTGTGCACTGCTTCCCGGGTTATGGTGTATCTGCCCTCCTGGTTCGAGCTCTTGTGGTCCTAGTTCGAGCACGGGGGTTGAAATTTCTTGTTATACCTCAGCTCTATGGTGGTTATACCTCGGCTCTGTGTTGGTTAAACTTCCACTTTGTGGTGGTTATACCTCAGCTTTGTGGTGGTTATACCTCAGCTCTTTGGTGGTTATACTTGGCTCGGTGGTGGTTATACCTGGGCTCTGTCGTGGTTATACTCAGCTCTGTGGTGGTTATACTAGGCCCTGTGGTGCTTATACTCGGATCTGTGGTGGCCATACCTCGGCTCTGTGGTGCTTATACCTTAGCTCTTTGGTGGTTATACCTCGGCTTTGTGGTGGTTTTACCTCAGCCCTGTGGTGGTTTTACCTCAGCTTTGTGGTGGTTTTACTCAGCTTTGTGTTGGTTATACTCGGCTCTGTGGTGGTCATACCTCGGCTCTGTGGTGGTCATACCTTGGCTTTGTGGTTGTTATACCTCAGCTCTATGGTGATTTTACCTCGGCTCTTTGGTGGTTTTACCTACATTCGACTTTGCATCGTTTTCAGGTCTGGATGCATGGAATTGTGTTTTCAGGTGTGTTTTTCAGGTCTGGATGCTCTGAATTGTGCTTTTAGGTGCGTTTTTCAGGTCTCGATGCTCTGAATTGTGCTTTTAGGTGCATTTTTTAGTGTTGGTTTTCCTTTTTTTTTAATGTTTGTGCTATTTATTTTTAATATTTGTGCTAATGTTTTTGCTTCCTCCTCTATGAATGGTTGTTTTCTGATTGGGTTTTTGCATTGTTTGCAGGTCAATGCAGTTGGAAAGGAGGAAGGCGAGGAGAGAATTCTTAAGGTAGGACTTTGTCCTACCAATCATATGTATGTGTTTTTTAACACACTTAACTTGAAGGATATGTTTCTCTGTTGAGCTTATTTAATGTGTTTTTAAACATGGGTTTTTTGTAAATTGTCTGGTTTTTTAACACATTTAACTTGAAGGATATGTTTCTCTTGAGCTTGTTTCCTGTGTCCTATATTTTTGTGTAAATTTACTGGTTTATGGTAGGGTTTTTGTGTTAATTAAAAGGAATATGTTTTAGTGTAAATTCTCATACTGTGTTAATAATGTTTTCTAAATTATTATACTGTGTTAATAATGTTGTCTAAATTATCATACTGTGTTGTTAATAATGTTGATAATTTCTCATACTCTGTCATTTACATTGATATGTGCACATGTAAGTTGTCTCTATTCAATAACCTTAGTTTTACAGTCACTTCCATAGAGGTATTTTACCTTTGTTCCTAGTTTCTCTTAACGGTTTTGAGGGTTTTGACTTGCATGTGAAGTCTCGGTTTTGCATTCTTGTTTCACTCCAACATAATTAGGGTTTAGGGTTTTTTTAACACATTTAGGGTTTAGGGTTTTGTGTAAATTGATATTTTGATGTTTAAATATTTTTATCCACCACAGAGGCGAGAGATGAGGTATAATTGTTTTATATTCGGTACATGTTTTCAATTAATTTGATGACATTTTCTCATAGTGTGTTAATAATGTTGTCTAAATTCTCATGCTGTGTTTTTAATAATGTTGACATTTTCTCATACTGTGTTATTTACATTGATATATGCACATGTAAAGCAAATGAAGTTGTCTCTATTATTTTACAATCACTTCCATAGAGGTATTTTACCTTTGTTCTTAGTTTCTCTTAAGGGTTTTGAGGGTTTTGACTTGCATGTGAAGTCTCGGTCTTGCATGCTTGTTTCACTCCAACACATTTAAGGTTTAGGGTTTTCTATAAACTGAGATTTTGATGTTTAAATACTGGTATAACCACCACATAGCAGCCGAAGTATGTTAATAATTTTTTATATTATGTACAAGTTTTCAATTAATTTGATGACATTTTCTAATACAGTGGTAATAATGTTGTCTAAATTCTCATATTGTGTTGTTAATAATGCTCACATTTTCTCATACTGTGTTATTTACATTGATATATGCACATGTTTTTACTTGCATGTGAAGTCTTAGTCTTTCATTCTTGTTTCACTCCAACACATTTAGGGTTTAGGGTTTTCTGTAAATTGAGATTTTGATGTTTAAATATTGGTATAGCCACCACAGAGCCGAAGTATGTTAATAATGTTTTATATTCTGTATACGTTTTCAATTAATTTGATGACATTTTTTCATACCGTTTTGTTAATAATGCTGACATTTTCTCATACTCTGTTATTTACATTGAAATATGCACATGTTTTGACTTGCATGTGAAGTCTCGGTCTTGGATTCTTGTTTCACTCCAACAAGGTATAAGCACCTCTGTTCCTGGTTTCTCTTAAGGGTTTTGACTTGCATGTGAAGTCTCAGTCTTGCATTCATGTTTCACAGAGTTGAGGTATTAATTTTACAGTCACTTCCGTAGAGGTATTTTACCTTTGTTCCTAGTTTACCTTAAGGGTTTTAACTTGCATGTGAAGTCTCGATCTTGCATTCTTATTTCACAGAGTCAAGGCATTACAATCACTTCCATAAAGGTATTTTACCTTAGTTTTTTTTTTTTTTTTCGTTTATGAATTCAATTTCTTTCTTCACACCCTCTGTTTGTAGTTACGAAAGCACTAAAATAGTTATAAAATTTCTTAAAATTCCTTAGTAGCTCTTCAAAAATAGGGAATGCCTTCTAGTCAGGCGGTAAAAAGTTTCACGGTATCAATGGTTTGCAATTATGATTTTCATATTCCACTTCTTTTTAATCAATTAAGAGGTAGGATCATTCAATTAGGGTCGTTCTCATTGCAAGACACAAATTTTCAGAGTGGGGCAATGGGCCAAAATCCAAGTTGGAATTTGGTGTCATAGACCTTTTTTTCTTATGAATTCAGTTTCTTTGTTCATAGTCTCCTCCTTTATTGATTGATTTGTATTGATGAAGTTAGCAAGTAATTTTCATTGCACCAGTATAATGTTATAGGTTTGTTGCCCACTAATTTGATTAATTATATATTTTTAGCATTATTTATTTTATCTGATTCCCTCACACAATTTCGTTATATAAGATTGCTGGTTTGCTCCCCGTGTTGATATCCTTATTATTTAACAAGATTATTAATAGCTTTTTATGTTCATTAAAGAGCATGTAATGTTCAAGGGATATTTTTTTTAGATGTAATATATATTTAACTTGTGATGTTTATATTCATATAATATTTTCAACAAAGAAAATGTTCATGGAGGGATTTTTGTTTCTTTTGTATTCTTGGAAAAATTGATCATAACTCTGTTATTAATCACTATTCAGAAATATTATCATTGGCTTCTATCGATGAATGTGTGTTGTCTTGTCACTTTAATTAACAAAAATGCTGGCACCAGTTATCACTTGTTTTAATGGTGTCATTGATGATTGGGATTATACCTTTGCAAGTGAGAAAGTTAGAAATGGCTTACACTGTCAATTTGTTAACTCCCAAGGAATACAAGATATAATTTTGTAGAAATTACAAATTATTTGATACATACGAATTAAAAATTATGATATAGGCTATGGCAAGTGTTGTGTTATTTTAAATAAGAAATTATAACTTCAAGAGATTAAAAAACTTGTAGGAATTATAAATTGTTTGATACCTACTAATTTGAAACCGTTTGTAGCTTCCCAAACATCCATGGATGTTATCCTTAGCAAACCTATTTCATCCTTACCAAAATCACAGTGTCTTGTAGTTACAAAAATTAAGTCATGCCACCCCTATGCTTGGTGGCTTCCATTTCCTGCATTGCCCACAATTGTTGAGTTGACTGCCTGACCCAAGTATGGTGGACTACCCAAAATTGGATGATTAGGAGGTGCCTGAATGTTGCCATATTATTGACTCCAATTTTCTCCATGTAGCCATGGTGGGACTGAGTAGCCCAAGTGTCCACTTGTGTTACTAACCCCAACATTGACCGCAGGTGTCATATAAACACAGTTAGGATTCAAACCTACATTGGTAGGGGTATAAGAGGTGGGCCTAACCCCTGCCTGATAGCTTGGGACATGGATGTTAATAAGGTCTTGGAATGATGGTGTCTTCTCTACAATGTGGTCCAGTGTGCGAGACACCAACCTATTTGCCTCAAACTGGCTTGAACCATGTTCTTCCCTGCCTGTCACCCCTCTTCCTCCTTTTTCCAATTGTTGTTGAACCTTTCTTACCTCTCTCTCTTTCCTTTTTCCAATTTATTTTGATTTTACTTATCTTCCCTTGCTTTTTATCTTTCCAAACTTTCCTTTTCTCGAGTTTTGCTATTGTAATCCTTGCAACCCTCTTTTCATTGGCTAACTCCTTCTTTCTCTTTTTAGCTTCCTGAATTTCATTATTTTTTACGTTCAGACTCAAACATTAAATTCATATAATCTTCAGATGTGAGAAATTGTGAACTCCTCCCTAAACGAAGATAATCTGATGTTGAGTTCCTTGATGAGGCCTTCACTCTCTCTACTAGTAGCTTTAGGAATGCACCAAGTAATATCTACTTTTTTCTTGCCCCATGCTCCTCCGGACCTGACACTTGGATTTCATCCTCCGGGACAACTGATTGGCCCCCATTGTTGTCTTCTTCAGGTACTTCATGCTGAATAGGCTCCTCTTCCAGTGATCCATTGTCCACAAAATAATGAACAAGTTCGGTGTTCAACCCTGATGGTTGTGAAGGCATGTCCATGCTTTCCTCATTGGTGGTAGATACATTATTTATAGTGATATTCATAACGGCCTCTGCCAACCATGATGGTGCGCTTACTTAGGTTGGCATGATTAATTTCTCATTGTCAACTGCATCACATGGAATATCACATGCATAATTCACAGGTGGTTCAGTGGGTGTGACAGCCTCATTGATATTTTTAGTTGGTTCATGACTGACCTATGTCTCATTGACATGCTCAACATCATCACCATAGAAAAACCCTTCAGAAATGGACATTATACCTTCAGAAACAACCACATCTTCTTGGGCACTAACATGGTCTGGTAAGTTCTCTGCTTCTTGACCTTCCACTTCAAATGCTTAGCTACAAATGGTATCATGCATAAGAGCTTCAAAATTAAGTGGCCATATACCAGTCCTCCTAAATATATTCTTGATATTCTAAGGTGTGAGAGCCCTTTTAAATGCTTTACTTGCAAGATCAACTAGCTCAAACATCTTTACTTCCACCCCCAGATTCTTTTCCATCCATGAGGCTCGCTCGACCCTAAAATAGTTCTTGAAAGGCCCAAACACACTCACATCAAGGGGTTGAAATCTGTGAGTGGTATGAGTTGGAAATGTTAACAAGTCAATGCCCAATTTATTGGCCTCCTCGATTGTTTGCACAACCATGTGGCTTCCATGGCCATAAAGTATCAGTAAGTGCCTGTTTTCAGGCGAGACACCACCCGACACAGAAGCAGCAAAGTGGCAAAGCCAATTTAGGAACAACTCCTTTGTCATCCATCCATGTGGATGTGCAGCCATACATGCACCTGGTTCACAATTATGTATATAGTTTTTTAGTTGCGTTTTACCATTAAATAGATAAAATCCTAGTATTGATGAACCAATTGCATTGACACAAGCAAGAATTGTGATCCACTCCTTGCTCTTAGGCAATATTTTAGGCACATTTTTACTCCCTCTCTTGGAAATTACCCGCATACCACAATTCCTTCCTTCCTGTAAGCCCGTTTCATCACAGTTCCACATATGGTCTACGACATATGAGTGTTGGTCATATGCAGCAGATAGAGTGTTATATAACTTGGAAACAATTGCAGGGTGTAGATTAAAAGCCCAGTCTCTGTCAAGGCCCTCCACTATATGTAACACAAGGTCTGGATGCCTTTTTCTAAACCCACTCCACCATGACTTACTAGGAAAACCATATTTAAATGGGTTTGGGCTCCCTTGACAGATTTGAACTACAGTGGATTTAAGTTGTATAAGCTCTAACCCATGTCCTAATTGGGCCATCTCCTTGCACCACTCGACCACCTCATCCTCCTCCTCTTTATTCATAATTGTAACAGGGCCTCTACGCTTTGTATTAGTCAACCCATTTATCCAATAGTGTATGTTAGAGGCAACATTACCATGTTTTTTTGCAAATGCACGGATTGAATACCCTTAAACCCGATGTCATCAATTTCATCGAGCATGTCTTGCTTTGTCCAACTTATGCTGGCACTGATTTTCTTTGTTGAACTTGCGCCTTTCACTGTGGTTGAAGGTGGCTGTGTGGCTGATGGTGGGTTGGGATGATCTCCTACCACCGAGTCATTTTCAACGACATTGTTGGGAACATTGGGAGAATTTACATCCTCATATAATGAAATTATTCGTAGCTGGGCCCTCCTTGTCCCTCGCCTCCTATTCCTTATCCGATCTGCAATAGAAACTCTTGGCATGGCTCCAACAACCTGCAGATTTACCATGAAATTATGATTTAAAATTGTATTCGAGTACAAAATGAGTAAGAAATTTGATAATTATTACATCACAACTGTATAGAGTAAACTATATTTATGTATGAATTCCAATATTAGCATGAGATTCAATAAGTAATACCTATTTACTACTAACAACATGGAATATTTTGTTGTTTGTTGTGAACTCTTCCGTTTGTGTAGGAAACTTGGTATTTTACTCAAAAGAGTTCAGGTTGCATATGAGTGTATACTGTGTTATCAGCAAGGATTTTATCTTAATGATAAAACCAAACCTATTAATCCATTCATATCAATGAAGATTTATGTAAATTAATTGACATTGAAGTGGAACAAACCTGGTTTACCTAAACATTTGAATTTGGATGACATTGTTACTTTGAATTATTGAATGATTTTCAATATATTGTATTTCAATTATGCACGACTTCTAATATCAACATGAGAAAGATAAGTGATACCTATTGATTTTTAACAACATGGTTGTAAGCTAACATGCCTATAAGGTAACATGGCTATAAGCAACATGGTTGTAAGCTAACATGGCTATAAGGTAACATGGCATCTTCTATTGTTAACATGGTTGTAAGCAACATACTTTTTGTACTGTTGTATAGGTATTGAATAATAGGACATTCATAGTTTCTTGTTAAGCGTATGCAAGTTTCAAGATGAATTCCTTTCATGTCCAACCAGTCCCAAGCAAATTCACCATATTGTTTTTGAATAATTTCTACCACCTTTTGTTGTTGTTCTGTACTTAGGTATGTACCTACTTAGAGTATTTTTCCAGGGCTAATTTCAACAAGTTTAGCACACAATTCCCTGTTTCCACCTATGGCTGGAAATTCCCTATTGACTGTTGGTGGTGCTGCTTAAACTCTTGGTTCTGGAACCACTTCTCTTGCCTTTGCTATTGGTTCAGGTTGTTAACATTTATTTAAGAAACATACTTTTTGGCTTCATTAAGACAAGTTTGGTGGCTTCGTTAAATTCCATCTATTGGGGGTAGGGAAAATTTTAAGGATGGAAGTTTATCTTAAAGTTTAGAAACCTTGGCGAATCTTACTAGTCCCCAATATGTAAATTGTAAAATTTTCGATGATATTTTTGCAAAAATATTTAGGTTTCTAATTATTTTATATTAGTATATATACAATTTTGGCGATTTTTAGGGAAAACTAATTTTATACTATAAAATTTAGGAAAATCAATCTTAAAAAAAAAATGGAAATTGGTGAATCTTTTTTTTGGAAAAAACTTGGAAAATTATCCCACTTCCAAATATTAGTCCCTAAAATTTTCCCTGATTGGGGGCAAGGGTTGAATAAAGGTATTGACTTGGCAAGAAAAAAATACTAGATAGGACATTCGATAGGACATTCATAGTCTTTGGTTAAGTTCATATTGAAGCATTGTTTACTGGTGTAGAGGTATTGACTAACAGGACATTCATAGTTTCTAGTTAAGTGTATGCAAGTTTCAAGATGAATTCCTTTCATGTCCAAGCAGTCCCAAGCAAATTCACCATACCGGATTTTAATAATTTCTACCACTTGTTGTTGTTGTTCTGTACTTAAGTATGTACCTATGTAAAGTATTTTTCCAGGGCTAATTTGAACAAGTTTAGCACACAGTTCCTTGCTTCCACCTATGGCTGGAAATTCCCTATTAACTGTTGGTGCTGCTACTTAAACTCTTGGTGCTAGAACCACTTCTCTTTCCTTTTTTATTGGTTTAGGTTATACTAATGAAAGGTAGAGCTATGTCTAGTGGCTATGGTTTCCAATGATCAGCTATCAAATGCCCTTATATCAATGAACATTGTCTATGTTTGGCTATATGACTAGTTGGCAAAGTCCACCTCTTGTCAATGATAATGGCTATCGACGTCAGCCTTATTCCATGTCAATAAGCTCTAGTTACACTTTGGACATGGACTTATCTACCTAGTGCGTATATGCTCAAAAAATATGTGTTAATTTTTCTTGTTTGTTTAGAAAAAAATAGATACAACAATTTATTCTATTTGGCTAAGCCTATGATCTAACTAGTGTAGTTCAACTTGTTGCTAGTAGCTTGAGCTAAGTAGTCATTTAGAAGCAGTAGTTAAGAAGGAAGTTGTAGTGAAACTGAAATGAGACTTCTAATGAGCTGTATTTCCACTCTTTCAATCTCTCTAACTCCTATGTATTTAGTAGCTTTCCGTTCTTATAACAACGACTATGCTTTAATTAAAAATCTCTTTCTATTTGAATTACAAACTAAAGGCAGCCCCGAGAATGGACTAACTCTAGTCTTAGTCCCATGCCTTAAGGTAAGTAACTAGTTGTCTTAGAGTTCAAGCTTTAGTTCAGAAAGAACTACAACAATAATAATTACTATTATCTTCCGAGTGGACCTACTAGCTTAAGTCTGTAACTTAGAATATTAGACTATTAGCTCTAAGAACTACTAGCTAGTATTAATGGGTCTCTCCACAATAGTGAAACCTTATAAGGATGTTACGTAGTCAATCTAAGCTAATGAATAGAGTAGTAAGATTTCCAAGTCGTGTCTTAGTAAGCTAGTTTGAATACTCATAGCTTCTTTAATCTATGTGATTTTCTTATAAACATAACTCTCATTACTAGTGTTCACTATCATAACTCAATCTTGTAAACAGTAGAAAGCCCTACACTATTTCTATCTTTCTCTTGCATGGTTGTGGGATTTACTTGATTGATTTGTCTAGGTTGTGAGGATAGAAGCCATAGAGTTACTGAAGTAAGCTCCAATAATCAGATACTAGTAGGTATATGATCTATAACTTATAAGCTTAACATGGTTTCTCAACTAAAATAATGATAAAGTACTCAATAAAATAACATTATTCAACAAAAACCAAAAACCTGTATGTCTCGAGCAACTGATGAAGAGAATGAATGTAACACTGTGCACACACTTTGTCTAGAATTTAACACTGAGCACACACTCTATCTGTATGTCTCCAGCAGCTGATGAATATAATGAATGTAAAATTATCTGAACACTTTGATTGTATGTTTGCAAAATGAATGGAACACTATCTGAAAATGATTGTATGTTTGCAAAATGAATGGAATACTGTCCAAAAGCTCTGATTGTATGTCAGCAATAGCTTTAGAGTATAATGAATGCTTCAAATGCAGTAAGGGTTGATGTTTTATAGTTTTATGATCTAGAATTTAATTGGTAGGGAAGATTGGCATGGATTTCCATCTCCCAAATTCAATTCTATGTTGTGGATTGATTTGTACATGATCCAATGGTTGATAAGCTTTCATGGTTGATCCTTTTCCTTTCCTGAATTTAATTCCTGAATTGAAATGGTTTCCTAAATTTAATTCCTGAATTGAAAAGGTTGTTATGTTTAATTCTTGAATTGAAATATTGGGTGAACTATTTCCTGAATTTATTGGTGTCATTTAATGTCTTAAATAGGTTGAATGGTTAAACAGACACGTACATATGGTTGACACACAATTTACCTATTTTTGTGTAGGTGTTACCCAGTTCTTATGCAGGTGTTACCTAGCAATGGGATGCATTGCCCCAATGAAAAATCAGGGGATGATTGTTTGATGGGATAGATGTACTTTTGGATGGAAAGCATTGTAATTTTTTGTAGTGCATTTTGACTTAGTTGGTAATTCAGAACTAGAGGTACTTGAGACAATAGGTCTTGTCAACTTATGATGTTAAGGCTTGGTGTATGATAGTTGTTGGTCCAATCAAAATCTGGGCTCATTTTGGACATATTTATATAACTTATATAACTTAATATAAAGTATTTCTATGCATATTTTAGTGAGTTTATGATTTTTGTTTGATGGATATGTGAGACCATTACTATAACTACTAATTCTTAATATTTACAAATAGAAGCAAAAGTCGAATTATGTTATTAATGCAGTGTTCACTTTAATTCAGAACCACCCAGAAGAAAATGATCACAATGAAATGGATGAACATGTTTCAATAAAATCTCTTCTTATTCATCAATAATTCATTTCAACAAAAGTTATTTTAAGAGAGAAAAAAATCACGAATGGCATCATATCACAACAACAGTTAGCCATTTTGAATCCAGAGAATGTCCGGACAAGAAGGAGTTCACCAACCTTTTTGTACGTTGCCCATCAGTAACCTGAACCGATACGATCTTGTTGCATGTCAGCAAATACTATATATGCTTTGTGTTAATGGACTGAAGGTCTCCCATGATTTTTGGACGTGCTCTGCTCAGGGTTCAGTTCTCACTCGCAGTAGAGTAAACTTCTTAGTTCTCGAGAAATTCCATTGCATGATATGATATGTCATGGCTTTATTCGTTAATAGAACGTTGTTTTTATGTGGTTGGTCTGCCTTCGTTTTGTCATTGCTCCTGCTATTCAGAGATGCGCAATGCGCCGCTCCAAGATGCAACACAAAATGCTTTGACTTCCATGTAAGATACAAATCTTTGTATTGTTATATCATTGTGTTTCGGGTTTTTAATTTGGGGATATTTATGTATATTTTGGTGAATTGGTAATTTGATATGATTGTTTTTAGATAAAATTGAAAATTGAATCATAATGGTTGTCATTATTCATTTCAATATAATTATTTACCTCAATATAAACATATTTAAATAAGAATTAAACATATTTAAATAGGTTACCATTTTTTTTCAATATGTTCGAATCTTTTTAACACAGTAACTTATGTTCAGAAAATGAAATCTAAACCAAAATCAAATTATTATCCTTTCCACACAAAAAAAAAAGACCTCGTATTATTGTTTTGAGTCTACTAAATTTGACCAGTACAATACCAGAATATAACCCGCCTGTGCCATTCCAAGCCTCTTCTAATAGTGAATGGTAATTTTCCTGAGCCTATGATTGCAGTAAATGAGGGTGATAATGTGATCGTGAAGGTTACTAATCATGTAAAGCATCATACCAAAATTCACTGGTATGGGACTCAATAGTTTTGATTTGAATGGTTCTCTGAGTATAATTTCATTAATTGACATGACTCTGTAGGCATGGTTTTTGTCAATTTCGAACAGGATGGGCTGATGGTCCAACTTATATTACTCAGTTTCCAATACAGCAAGAGCAATCCTATACCTAAAGATTCAATATCAGTGAACATAGGGGTACTCTGCTTTGGCATGCTCACATCACATGGCAACGAGCATCTGTCCATTGAGCATTTATTATCTATCCGAATCAAGGGATTCCATATCCATTCCCAAAGCCAGATTTTGAGGTACCCATTCTTCTCGGTATTGCTAAATTTTGAAATTCTTGTTCCAGTTGGATTGAGAGCGAACAGTTGCAAAATATATGTTTGACTATTGGAGTATACTGAAAGTATGTACTGAAACTATAGGTGAATGGTGGAACGGTGATCGAGACGTTTTGAAAGCGGAAAGCATGAGATTCGGCGGAGGTCCGAACGTGTGTGATGCATATACCGTCAACGGACAACCAGGGCTGCTCTATCTATGCTCTGATAAAGGTATTTATATCTCTTTTTTTAACATAATCGCAGTGCAAGAAGCATGATACAGCAGAGACAAATAAATTTTCATCCCGTTTCATATGGACATATAGGAAGTTCATAAGCATGCCCCACTTATCAAAGACTAGAGCTGCAATCTTTAGTTATCAAAATAGGAATATGATTTTAGTTTTAAATTTTATGATAGGGGTTTGATATAACGACTTGAGGATAAGTTAATGTTCTAAATTGACATAGTTTTGTACAATTAAAAAATTATGATCTTCCAGTCTTACAAATCATTTCATTCAAGTGCTTTAATGAGTGTTACAATTAAAAAAATTAATGTTCTAAATTGACATGGTTTTGTACAATTAAAAAATTATGATCTTTCAGTTTTACAAATCATTTCATTCAAGTGATTTAATTTTAATTTTAATTTGTTATGATTTATGTAAAAAATTATTTATATAAATTAATATATAATATTTATGAGGTGTATATTAGTTAGTTTTTGCTAAGTTTAATTTTTATTATGTTATATGGTAGGAGTGAAGTTCCAACATTACAAATCATTTCATGTTATCTTTTAAATGTTTTAATTTTGTTACTAAGTGTTTTAACTTTGTTATAGATTGTGTAAAAAAATAATATTTAATATTTATGAGATGTATATCAATTAATTTTTGGGTGAAAATGTGAAGTTGGGTAACACTTTTTGCTCTTTTTTGAGAAAAAAATTCATTTTTTTTCTATTCTTCAACTTTTTGCAAGCCAAAACAATTTTTCTGTTTAGAATTTCATTTTGCGATAAAATAAAAAGTTGTCAGAAATTTTATTAGCTTTCTATTACTTATTTTTTGGAATCTTTTTTATACACATTTGATATTTCAACTTAACGTTTCTTTTAGTGTGTGTTTTTTAACAATCAAAGGATTCATAATAATTCATGTTAATACGCACTGGTGTTTTCTTTGAAATTTTGTGTTTTTGAGAAACAAAATGTGTTACAACAATCTAGACAGATTCTATTTCTGTTTCATTATATTTACAAAACCAACTGTTGCATATCATAATTACTATAATTTTTTGAACTGATCCAATATGAAAAAAATGCATATTTTGAAAATGTTTCGCAGCACACGAAATTTCTTAACATATAAGTTATTAACTAAAATGCTAAAAACTACCCATTACAGACGACGGAGCAATGTAATGCACCATACTTTTTTCAATTATTTTTAGAGTGTATTTTGGAAGATACAGAATATTGATTTCACTGAATTATAATGACCTTCAGAAATTGTTTGCAATCGTTTTATTACAAAATTAATTAAAATTAGTAAATATTTATGAAATTCCATAAAATTTGTATTTCCTGAAAGTAGATTGAATTCTGAAAATGTTTGTTTTGGTTCCGACAGTTAATTCAGAATGTTTTATGGAGTTTAATCAGGCCAAAGTTGAAGATATGTTTTCAGAGCTTGGATCTGTGTAATTGTAGACGTGTTAGTTTGGCCAAACTTGTAAAAAAGTTCGGCCGAATTATTTTTGCGTCGACAGGCCGTCAAGTCTAATGACACAAAAGTTCAGCTGAATTTATTATAAAAGTTCGTCCAAACATTTATTTGACTTTCTATCGGTCGGAAAATACAACGAAGCCCCTAAAAAAAAAGCATTTCGTGGAAATATAAATTGACGTAAAGGAATTCATTATTTTCACATTTTATTATGTTATACGGTAGAGGTTGAGATTTCAAGATTACAAATAATTGTATGTCATCTTTTAAATGCTTTAATTTTGTTATGGATTGTGTATGAAAGGTGTATATGAGTTCATTTTTGTGAAGTTTAATTTCTATTATGTTACATGGTAGGGGTTGAGGATGTGAGTTAGTTATAGAATAACATCTGTGCTACTTTCCTAGTAAACTTTCTCTTTTTTTTTTCAAAAGGAAAAAAACAATTCAATATTCAATATATGAAAATTAGTACATAGTCATATTGTACTTAGTTTTTGTGAAATTTAATTTATATTATGGTACATGTAGAGGTTGAGGATGGGAGTTAGCTATGGAATAAAATGTGTTACTTTCCTAGTAAACTTTCTTTTTCTTCTTTTTTCAAGAAAGAGAAAAAAGCTAATATTCAATGTATGAAAACTAGTACATAGCCATATTGTCAATAATCAACTGAATATAAATAAGAAAATAAGATAGTATATTAATTTCGCACATTTCTTCATTTGGTCTGATTTTGCAAAGGACTTTTTTCGGTTTAAGGACTTTTCTTGGAGGTAAATTCAAAACACATTTTTGCAAAGGATTGTTTTCTGTTTAAGGAATTTTCTTGGAGGTACATTTAAATGACATTTTTGCAAAGGATTGTTTTCGGTTTAAGGACTTTTCTTGGAGGTACATTCAAAGGACATTTTTGCAAAGGATTGTTTTCAATTTAAGGAATTTTCTTGGAAGTACATTCAAAGGAAATTTTTGCAAATGATTGTTTTGGGTTTAAGGACTTTTCTTGGAGGTACTTTCAAAGGAAATTTCTTGGAGGTATGTGATACATTTTTTGGATGTTTTTTGGGCTTCATTTTTTTGGAAGTTATTTTGTTTTTAGAGGTTTTGGGTTTAATTTTCATTTTTTTTTTTAAGGTATTTTGTTTTTAGAAGCTTTGGGTTTAATTTTCATTGATTTTTTTTTCTAAATATTTTGTTTTTAGAAGTTTTGGGCTTAATTTTCAAAGGACAATTTTTTGGATGTTTTTTGTTTTTAGAGGTTTTTGGGCTTAATTTCCAAAAGACATTTTTTGGTTTTAAAGTATTTTGTTTTTAGAAGTTTTTGACTTAATTTTCATTGTTTTTAGAGGTTTTGGGCTTAATTTTCAAAATACATTTTTTTGGATGTATTTTGTTTTGAGAGGTTTTTGGGCTTAATTTCCAAAAGACATTTTTTTGACTTAATTTCAAAAGGACTCTTTTTAGACTTAATATTCAAATGACATTTTTTAGAGGTATTTTTTTAAGTGATATTTTTTAGAGGCTTTTTTGAAGTATTTTTAAAAGTGGTATTTTTTAAGAAGTTGGAATTAATTTTCAATGGACATTTTTTGGAGGTATTTTTTGAAGTGACGTTTTTTTAGAGTACGTGTTTTGGGTTGAAGTAAATCTTTTATAATGATTTTTTAAAATGATTTTTTGTCTAACTTTTTAAATGAATTTTTTTTGCAGGACTTGGAAGGAAATATTTTGAGCTTCATTTATTTTTTATAAGACATTTTTTTCTCGGATTTTTTAAAGTAAATGTTTTGGATTGAAGTATTTATTTTTTGCAAAATTTTTAAAATAAGTTTTTTTTTTTTTTAAATTAAATCTTTTGTGATGTTTTTTTAATTGAGTTTTTGTCTAAATTTTTGAAGGAATTTTTTTGAAATTGATACTCTATTATCATGAGAATTGAAAGAATTGCGCAAGAAAATATGATCGAACAAGAGACTTTGAGGAACATAGAGAACAAGGGAGAGAATCTCGCAAAAGAAAGAGATAATCACTTTCAAATATTGAAAGGGAAAATCAACCTCAACTAGAAGTTGAAGCAGGTATGTAAATGTAAATATTATGAATTTGATATTTAAAATTTTCCTAGTGCAAAATGTGTTCAAGATTAATTTTTATTTGATGAACTAATTTGAAAAATATTTTGCAATGTAAACAGAGAGAGATATTCCTCAAAACATTGATGATGAGGTACAAAATTTTGCAAGAGAAAATGAAAGAGATATTGAACCAATGATTGAATATGGTGAAAATGTTGAAAGAAATTCAAGTGAAGAAATTGAATCACAAGGTATGCATATATGTGTGTGTGTGTGTGTTGAACACATGCACATAATATTGAAATTATACATATTTATTAATTTAGTTATTTATTGAATATGCAAACTTATTATGTACTATTCATTCGAATATGTACTAATGAAATCAATGTCGATGATGAGATGTTAGAAAATGTTGACACTCACACATAGGGAGATAAAAGAGCTGACCATGTTATACGATATCATGTTAAACACATTTTTGATACATACTTGATAAAGGAAAATGTGATAGTTCAAGCCCAAATGTTGAAAGCTCTCCTATCATTAAGGAAATTAAAAGAAGCTACGACTTTATTGGGTATTCGAAAATCAACAAAAGATAAAAAAAAAATGAAGAAAATGTGATACAAAGTATAAATAGTGCTATAAATTCAATTAGAAGATCTAGATAAAAAAATGTTTCAATTGTACGTAGAGAAATACATATGGCAGTGGTTTCATCAAGTACTAAAGAGAATATCTTAGTAAAATCTATGGCATGAACATTAGGAACCTCACGAAAAACATTGCACAAACATCGGAAATTTTAGTTGAAAATAGACTTAAATGATGAACTCGCTTGTTGGAGAGCTATTTGTAGGCAACCATACAAAGATAGACTTGAATAAAATGTTAGAAAAATAATATATGAATATTGGAAGAAAAATTCACGTGTTTCGCCAACTGCAAGGGATGTGATGCAAAGAAGAATAACACGAAATTAATACGAAGAACATGAAAAAAATTTCCTGGAAACCACTCAGATAGAGTTGTTCAACAAGTTCAAAGAAGATAATCATGAAATTCATGTCTCAATCAGTACTTTTGTTCAACAAAAACCATGGTATGTAAAACCTATCACCGTACGCAACACTTGATGTTGTCGTTATCATGTGGAATTTCAGTTATATTATGACACATTCCTTAATTTTGGTAGAAAATTTTGAAAAGATTCACCTCCTTCTTCCACTATCCATGATTTTATATCTCAAATTCTATGTGAAAGAGAAAGCGATGAATTATTTTACGAAAAGAAATGTGTTGGTGGTAAAAAATGCGATGATTGTGGAAAGTTGACTAAATTTCAAAACAAATATTTTACTGATATAAATGATCAATCATTGTCCAACATGAAATTGAAATGGAAGAGATATGAATATATCCATACATCGATTCAAGGTTCAAATAGTGCTAAAAGAATTGAATTACAAGAAGAAGAAACTTTTGTGATATTTTTTTGAGAAATTTTGAGGCAAAAATTTATAAATACACCAAGCATTCCCACAGAGCTTGATGGAAAGACTTTCAATTCAAAAAATCTCGTGAATTTTTTCCACCAGGGACCAGTTTGTCAGTAATTGATTTTGCAGAAAACTACACATTTGTTCCATAAAAAGAAATTAAGAGTGAATACGATCATTCTGACCAAGTCTCCATGCTCATCCATATTATATATATACATTCTGAACAAAACATCGATCATATAGAAAGCATCAGTGAAAATACACATGTTATTAAATAATATCACTTTTATATCAGTGACGATTGTACACATGATACATATTTTGTACAACACTATTTTGGAAAGATTTATGACTCCTTGAAAAGTCGTGGAATAAAATACAATGAACATTGGATATGGTCAGATGGATGCGTAGGTCAATTCAAATCTTCACGGTCATTCTTTTGGTTGTGTTGTCTTCATAAGAAAACCTGCATTAAACATTGTTGGAATTTCTTTGAGACTGGCTATGGAAAGGAGAACATGATGGTGTAGGGGCATGTATAAAAAGAGAACTTCAAAGATATCAAATGAACCACTCTGCAAATAGACTTATGGACACTAAAGAAGTTGTTCAATGGTCCATCGCTGCTCTAAGCCATGAGAATAACCAATCAAGGGAAGTGTGGAGGTACATTCAATTTAATTTTTATTGGATATCCAATTTTAAAGAGTGTACATTTATCACAATGATTATCTTTGATGGTATTTTGATATCATATTTACATTCTTCTTTGAATTTTCCATATATAGGTTGTTTTGGCATATTGGAATCGAAGATGTAGATAGATCAATTGGAAATGATGTTGAAACAATAAAAGGGACTCGAAAATTGCATTCAATTAAAACAAAGTTGTCCACAAATGTGTTTGCATTGGATAAAAGAAAATGTTTTTGTTTTTGTCATATTTGCATAGACAACACATAATCCAATGATGCTTGTGAAAACAAAATGTATGTAAAATATTGGAAACATACAGAGCTAAATACAAAGGGAAAATATTCGTTGCAATGTTTGAAGAAATGAAATAAGAGGAGACTACAATATCATCTGATGGTGATCGAGTTTTTGATCTTGTTATAGAAGGTAACATTTGAATTTCTTTCAAATGATAGAGATCTAGAAATAATTTAAGTACATAAGTTTGTTTTATTGTGAAGGAGATGTTTTTGCTGTAATTGCACCTACTGACAATGATGAAAATGTGAAGTATTATTTGATGCATTGCACTGAACGAAAAATGAAATTATTGGAAAAATATAATGATCACGGGTTTCCATATGAAAGAGGATCTATTATATTGAAAGGTTATTTTTTTAGACGAACTGATTAAAGTGGGGATTTTATTTACTTTGAAGACTATAAAACTAATGTCATAAGTTTTCAATATAGTCACTTGGCGTGTGCAACACACATAAAGTTGATAGAGGTTCAATCAAAGAAAAAAACAAAAATTAAGAAATGGAAAATGTCAAAATCTGATCATGAACGGATCATTGAATATGGCATTCCATTGGATTTTTTTTTATTGAACTGCACAACAATTTCTTCTCTTTGGATTCACGTTTTTAGAACTTCTAGAACTCAACTAAAAATTGAGCTGCCTTGCTATGTTATCTGTGCAAATGTTTGCACTTGTACATTGTCTTGGTACATGCACACTAGTATCAACTGAAAGTAGCTTTTCTATGTGCATTGACAAAAAATGTTGCAAGTACTAGATACATATGTTCTATATATATATATATATATATATATGTGTGTGTGTGTGTGTGTGTGTGTGTGTGTGTGTGTGTTCTATAATGCAATTAAAACTGAAAGTAGCTTTTCTTTGTGCATTAATGAAAAATGTTGCAAGTACTGGATATATATGTTATAGAATGCAATTAACTGAAAGTAGTTTTTATATGTGCATTGATGAAAAATGTTTCACGTACTGAATATATATGTTCTAGAATGAAATTAACTTTTCAAGTAGCCTTTCTATGTGCATTGATGAAAAATGTTGCACATACTCGATATATATGTTCTAGAATGGACTTAACTGAAAGTAGCTTTTCTATACATGCATTGATGAAAAATGTTGCATGGTAACAATATTTTTAACCATCAAGATTCAACCTACTTTTTTGGGACTTTGTTACAATACTATGGTCAATATTATAATTGATTAATATTACATGCACAAAAAATAATAACTTAGGTTTATATATGACATTTTTTTTAATTAATTAATTCAATTAAGCTAGTATAGATCTCTTAACCATTGATCTACCAAGAAATGAGAGGGATCAAATCTCATTATATGCAACCAACTTTTAGAATGCAAAACATGGAAAAAGATTTACAAGCCAAGATATCTAACTTCTTTTAGTACTTGATTAAGGTAAATCTATAGTTATTTTTTTGTCTCTCTATATAAATCATGTATATTTCTTTATTGTTTAAGTTATATGTTTGAATAATCTATTGTTATTAATATTTAATATTACAAATTAAAAGAGTTACACATTTTTTTCTTTTTAAAAAATAACTAAATTATTTTATCTTTATGATTGTTTGACACATCTAACAAGACCTATAATCTTATGATTGTTTATATATATATATATATATATATATATATATATATATATATATATATATATATGTATGTATGTATGTATGTATTGTACTTCAATCGTTTTAACATATATATTCAAACATGTGTAAAATCATTTCTACATGTACATATATTCATGTGATTTTTTTTTTGTTTGGAAAACGACAACTTGAATTTTAAAAACAAAACATAATATCATAATCACATGCCAAATGTAGTTCAACCATCCAAAACTTGAGTTTTAAAAACTTTTTGATTATATCACAACATTACTTCACATGCCATGCCAATTGTAGTTCAACTATCCAATAAAAACATTTAGCATTATATCACATGCCAAATTTAGATCAACCATCCAAAACTTAAGTTTTAATTTAACAAAACATTATAGATCACAACATTACTTCACATGCCAAATGTAGTTAAACCATCCAAAACTTAAGTTTTAAAAACAAAACAAATTATAACACAACATTACTTCACATGCCAAATATAGTTCAACCATATAAAACTTGAGTTTTAAAAATAGAAACATTATATCACAACATTACTTCACATGCCAATTGTAGTTCAACTATCCAATAAAAGCAAAACATTATATCACATGCCAAATGTAGTTCAACCATCAAAAATTGAAGTTTTAAAAACAAAACATTAATATAGATCACAACATTACTTCACATGCCAAATGTAGTTCAACCATCCAAAACTTAAGTTTTAAAAACAAAAAAAATTATAACACAACATTACTTCACATGCCAAATGTAGTTCAACCATCCAAAACTTGAGTTTTAAAAACAAAAACATTATATCACAACATTACTTCACATGCCAATTGTATTTCAACTATCCAATAAAAACAAAACATTATATCACATGCCAAATGTAGTTCAACCATCCAAAACTTAAGTTTTAAAAACAAAACATTAATATAGATCACAACATTACTTCACATGCCAAATGTAGTTCAACCATCAAAAACTTAAGTTTTAAAAACAAAACAAATTATAACACAACATTACTTTACATGCAAAATTATAACACAACATTACTTTACACGCCAAATTATAACACAACATTACTTCACATGCCAAATTATAACACAAAATTACTTTAGCCTCTCTTTCTTAACTTGGTACACACCATTCATCTGGTTGCGCTCAAGTTTAGAATTGGTGAAAACTACAATTCCATTTGATCCATACTCCATAGTTGTTCCCAAGCCTTCTATCAATGCAATATAATATTCCTCGTTGTTTTTTGTTCTTCTCGGTATATTCATTTTCCTTTGGATGACTTTGCTAGTCGCAATATTGAAAAGCACATATGTAATCATTGCTTTCCCTGGATTGGGATAGAAAGAAACATCTAAGCATAATGTCCATTTTTCAACCATATTTAGTGAGTTTTTTATCCCTAAAAAAACAAATTCAATAAAAATATATTAAATTGACATTTATTGCAAATGCATGGGAGAAATGATACATGTGCATGAGATAAATGACATGTGCATGGTTTATCTTAAATTTTGACTTAAAGTTTATGGTACATTCACATCTACAAATGAGATGTGTTAAAGATTGCATTGCCTAGAGTTTAAGGAAGATTTATGACACATATACATGGTTCATGCATGGTTTGCATGAAATTTTGCCTTAAAATTTATGGCAAAAATCACATCTAAAAATAACATGCCTTATGAAAAGATAATACCCAGAGGCTACCTGGAGCTTTACATGCCTTAAGAAAGGATGAGATCCAAAGGCTACCTAGCCCTTTACAGACTGCTTTAGAACTTGTAGAAGTTAAGACTCAACCAACAAACTAAAATCCTATTAAAGTTCAGCCACTTTAGGTTTAGTTTTTAGGCCTTAAAGTTTGCCTTGAGTTAATGGAGGAAAGCCTTGAGTTTGGCGGATACTATCCTATGAGAGTTCAGCCTAAGATAGTATCCGCCACTTTAGGTTTAGTTTTTAGGCCTCAAATTTTTCCTTGAATTAATGGGAGAAAGCCTTTAGTTTGTGAGAGAAATGAAATTTACATGGTTTGCAAAATTATTTTATGCACTTACTAAAACAACTAGTTGTGGTGGTTGATGAATTTATGTCAAAAGTCACACCTTTATGAGTTTGTGGGAGACATGAAATAGAAATGACACATGCCTTAAAGTTTTCCTAAAATTTTATGGGAGAAGTGAGAAATGACACATGTACAAGGTTTGCCTTAGAGTGGTAGTGGTTTATGGATATTAAAATGAAGAACTTCTGTTTCTGTTCTAGAGATTGATTGTAGGGGCATTTACTGGATATGTCACCTTTGAGAAAAGATGAGATCTAGAGGCTATCTGGCCCTTTACAGACTCTATCTTTAGAACTTGTAGAAGTTAACACTCAACAGACAAACTAAAATCCTATGGAAGTTCAAAATCCTATGAGAGTTCAACCACTTTAGGTTCAATTGTTAGGCCTTAAAGTTTGCCTTGAATTAATGAGAGAAAGCCTTTAGCTTTTGGGAGAAATGAAATTTACATGGTTTGCAAAATTATTTTATGCACTTACAAAAAACATGCTTTAAAGTTAATGGGAGAAAGGAAACATGACACATGATTTAAAAACTTGGTCTAAGAATTTATGGGAGAAATGACACATGTACACAGTTTGCCTTAAAGTGGTTGTGGTTTATGGATATTAAAATGAAGAACTTCTATTTATATATGTTCCAGAGATTGATTGTAGAGGCATTTACTGGATATGTCACCTTTCAGAAAATATGAGATCCAGAGGCTACTTGGCCCTTTACATACTCTGCCTTTAGAACTTATAGAAGTTAACACTACCTGACCCTTTACAGACTCTACCTGTAGAAACTTGTAGAAGTTAACGCTCAAAAGACAGACTAAAATCCTATCCAAGCTCAGCCAATTTAAGTTCATTTTTTAGGCTTTAAAGTTTTCTTTTAATTAATTGGAGAAAGCCTTTAGTTTTAGAGTAATGTTATAAAATGCTTTAATGTGAAAATAGTACTTTACCTACAAAATAATGGAATTGAAGACTATGCTTATATATCAGAGTTATGTTATGACAAATTAGTTATGTACTTAATAATAAGTATGATTTAGCACTTATAAGATTGTTTAATAATTTATAATAATGCCATTTTTGGATTGTACTATCATTCATCCTTGATATGTACAATAATTCTACAACTTGAACATCAACCTACACTATCATCATAAATCATTTATGTCCTTAATAAGAAGTATGATTTAGCACTTATCAAATTGTTTAATAATTTATGATAATTGATATGTACAAGAATTTTACAACTTCAAAATCAACCTACACTATCATCATATCACTGTAGCCATGTCAATATAGATTATTTATATCCATTACATCATAAAACAGTCCACTTTTAACATTTTAAAAGAATAAAGCAACATGGAAGGTGTTAATTTAGGTACATTAATACATTCCACTTTTAACATTTTACAAGAATAAAGCAACATGGAGGGTGTAAATTTAGGTACATTAATAAAATACAGCCATGTCAATCTAGATTATTAAGATCCATTACATCATATTTAACACAATCTAGATTATTTATATCCATTACATCCTAAAACACTCCAATTTTAACATTTTAAAAGAATAAAGCAACATTGAAGGTATAAATTTAGGTACATTAATAAAATAGAGCCATGTCAATCTAGATTATTAAGATCCATTACATCATAAAAAACTCCACTTTTAACATTTTACATTTTACTCCATTTGAGATTGGGGGATTCTATCCAATGGAAGTTAAGCTACTTTTAGTTTTTAGGCCTCAAAGTTTGCCTTGAATTAATGGGAGAAAGCCTTGATAAATGACACATGCTTTAAAGTTAATGGGAGAAATCCAATGACACATGCTTTAAGGTTTGCCTTAAGAGTTTATGGGAGAATAGACACATGTATAGGAGAAATGACACATGTACATGATTTTCCTTAACGTGGTTGTGGTTTATGGATATTAAAAAGAAGAACTTCTATTTAGATATATTCTAGAGATTGACTGTAAGGGAATTTACTGGATATGTCACCTTTCATAAAAGATGAGATTCAGAGGCTAACTGGCCCTTTATAGACTCTGCCTATAGAACTTGTAGAATTTAACACTACCTGTCTTAATTATACCCTATGAAGTGTGTAGAGGACCCATGCAATCACTCACACTACTTTACGTAGACATAAGGGTGTATAAGAGTGTACTAAGTTCAAAAATATGGTCACATTGTTGGATATATTTCCCAAGAGCCCAAATGTACTCCTTAAGTATATGTGGGTCTATATAACCATCTACAAAACAAGTGATTATTTCCAAGCTAAGGATAATGTATGATCCATGTGTATACGCACATTATTTAGAAACCATAGGCCAAAGTAAGGGTTATTTAAGTGGTTTGAAGAAAAAATAGCACCAAGAAGCTTTGAAGGAGGGGAATAAGAATTGGAAATGGGAGAAGGGTAAGAATAAAATAGCCACTACACATCCATGCAAGGGTAGTAGAAATAATTCTAACCATTGCAACATTGATGGTCACATTAAGGAGAATTATTGGATGTTTGGTATGTGTTATATTCTTTATGTGAATACCCCCATGCACTATATATTTTTCTAAGCTTAGTGTTGGGAATAAAATGGGAGGAAAGGACCCCCACTTTAGGGTTTCATAGAGATGAAAAATCCCCCACACATAGGTGTTCAAGGGTAGTGCCCCAAAAAATGTTTTTGGAATAAAAAAATTCTCCCTTTATGATGGTTTTCATTACATGGTTTGTTCTTTTAGCATTTTTTTAGTGCATGGTAGTTTACCCCATGGTTCTACAGTTTCAGTTAAAGAACTAAAGTTTTTATCTGATCCAAGGTAATGGATTGGTAGTTTATAATTGTCATGGGATATATACATATATACGTACATGTGTGTGTGTGTGTGTGTGTGATGGTCTAAAAATTAATATACTAATAAAAAAAATGATCTTCTTGTTTTGGGTTTCTCGAGTAAATTATATGTTAATGCATGTGTTTTACATTGAATATTTTTCATTTTATTAATAATCTATTTGAAACAATTAACTATATAAGGTTAAAACCTATGTTTTGTATCAAATTACTTTTGGTTTCAATGGGAAAATTTTATGGCTAATGTGTTTTTCTCGAAATGTGATAGACCCCATTAAAATGGGAGATATATTGACTTGATTCCTGTCGTGAAATAAAATAGTTGAGTATTTTAAAGATATAGATGCATAAATTCAATGAGAATAGTTTTGAGATATATAAGTCCAAAATGGAATAGTTTTTGGTGAACAAATATCAGTGGATCACTATGGATATATCTGCTTCATTAAAAGGGGTTTTTCTAGAAGGATGAACTAAGTTGGAAAGAAGGGAAAATATAACAATACAATTGTGTCTCTTAGATCTTGAAGAATGTAGCTAGGTTCGGTCTTCATTATTAATATATTTTTCGAAAAAAAATTATAATTATTGTTTCCTAACAAAAATCTATAACTATTATCAAAACAAAAAAAATTGTTAGGAAACAATAAAAGGTTAGACAAATGACAAATGGTTATACTAATGATGAAAGAGTGAGACCTTAAATTTAGGAAGGTTGTATAGTATGTCTCTTCCGATGCACTGCAACTTTTAAGTGGACTAATATTTGGATTCATAGTATTTATGCATACTAGCATTCAGTGTTGGTTAACATTTATGTCTACTATTTGTACAAGAACTTTGAATTGCTACTGATGTATGTTTATTGGATGAAAAATAATCTGGAGTTGAGCTAAATTATTTCCTTATAGCTATTGTTTCTTCTATTGACTACATTTCATTGTCTCATTCACTGAGTCACTAAGTCATTTCGGCTCATTTACTCTGGAAAAATAATATATATACCCAGCTGAGGTTTTCGCATTACCAACACAGAATTTTGTACTAAAATTATAGAGATATGTTCAGTCTAATTACAAGTTTAGATGGGTGACTTTAGGCTTCTGTACAATTATAGAAGGACTAAATTTCAGGTTAAATACAAAGATTCAATTCAGATGAAGTTTTTATTTCTTCAAAGAATAGTTTTTGTGTTATAAAGTTTTGATGTTATTCAGTGTAATTGCAGTTAATTAAACCCACAATATTGGTGCTACTTATGTTTCACTACCACCACAGAAAGGAGCTTGGATAAGAGAATATTTCAGTGGTATCTCATTCACTGAATCACTAAGTCATGTCGGCTCATTTACTGTGGAAATATAATATGTATGCCTGCGGGGACTGGCTCAGCAAATTTCATCTCACCATCAGATACAAATCATTGATCCTGCCAGTCGTTTTTGCTAGGCCAATACAACTAATTTTGGGATACCAACGGTATATAGATTATGTCTTTGTATTGAACATAAGATCTGTAGGATTAGCTACATTTTGATGTTCCTTCCTATCATTTTTGCAAGGCTAGTACAACTAATTTTTGGGATACCAAAAATATCAATATTATGTATTTGTATTGAACATAGGATCCGTAGGATATATATGAATATGTAAGAACCACAAAGTTTGTAAAGGGAATTCTATAATGTGTCTTAAATTTTTTAAATATAAACTGGTACATAATATAAATTAGTGTTTTTTCATTTTGAAAAAAAAAAATGTATACCTAGCTGAGGTTTTCGCATTACCAACACAAAATTTTGTACTAAAATTATAGAGATAGGTTTAGCCTAATTACACTTATGAGTTCTTATGAAACTCTATTGTGCTACTCTATTTATATTTCACGTTCTTGTAATAAAATTCAATATTTCACGTTCTTGTAACAAATTCTTGTAACTCAATTATTACATTTTGATTTTATACCTCAAAAAAAATTCACAATTCTGTTGTTACATTTTGATTTTATACCTCAAACAAAATTCACGGTTCGGAGCATACCTGCAAATCTAAACAGCAAGAGCCGATGCCGAACAACACGACATAGATGTAGACAGACGCAGAAACATGATCAGTAGACATAAAAACACACAACAGACGTAGAAACACGATCACAGTAGATAAGCCCGAAACCAAGGGCTGAGGTTGAACAGCGCGTCACAGATGCAGAAACACGATCAGCAGACATAGAAACGCATAGCGAACGCAGAAACATGATCACAACAGATAAGCCCAAAACCGGTTAACGGCTCTAGGCTGATGTATTTATAAACTAAAGTTCGGCCAGACTATTTTAAGAGTTCGGCTGAACTTATGTTGTCAGTTTTCCAATATCTGGCCAAAAATATGTTTTCCCACGTCGTCAGTACGCCGTCAATGTAAACGGCAGAATGAGTTCGGCTGAACTAATTTCGAAAGTTCAGTTGAACTTTTATAGGCTGAGTTGTTGAGAAAGAAAATTTCCGGGCCCGATTCTCACAAAAGTGTAACCCAACTTCTCATTTTTACCCATCATCTAAAAACAAATAAATAAGATAGTCATCCTATAAAATAACCTAACACTACATATATGATATAAAAATTTCTATCAATATAAACCTCATTAGCAATACATATTTAAACCATTGGGAGATCGACGAGAATGTTGCATTGCAAAACATTAATAACATTAAAAAAATTGTTACTTTTAAGTTCAAAGAAAAAATATGGTGTGAGAAAGATCTAGCAGCTAAAAGAAAATTAAGGTATTATAAGGAGGTCACCAACCCCACCTTAGAAGATGAAAAATATCTCTCTATTTTAACTAGCTCAAAGAAGAAAATTAATATAGCCAAGATTAGAACGAACTCTCATGAGCTCCATAGTGAAATAGGTCGTTGGACAGTTCCTAAAACACCATGGATGGAAAGGATCTGCCATCTCTGTGAGAATATGAACATCGAGGATGAAAATCACTTCCTCTTAGAGTGTCCCACGTACAACCACATTAGAACTCAATTTCATAATATTTGTTGCAATACTGACCTTCCTAGCCTTTTAAGATGTCAAAATTATAGTGAGCTCGAGAGGCTTCTCTCCAAACTTTTTGAGCATAAGAATAAAATCTTAAATCAGATTAAATAACTCTTTTCTTTAGGTCCAATAGACTAAAGATTGGTCTCAGTGGACGTTAACCACCACCATCATCATCATCATTATACAAATAAAATGAATGATAAAATTAAATAAGCAATATAACCTTATTACCATAGTCGACGAGAATTCTCAGTTTTGTTAATTCTCAATGTCATTATGAGAATTATTTTTCAATATAAAATCACATTTCGGTAATTGGTAGATTTAAATTTGAAAAGCTTTTTATAAACCAATCTTATTTCAAGGATATGTTTTATATTTTTTAAGGTTATCTCTTGATTTGGGCTTTTATGATCATGTCGTTATGAAAATTATTTTTCAAGGATATGCTTTATATTTTTTTAAGGTTATGTCTTGATTTGGGCTCTTATGATTATGTCGTTATGAGAATTATTCTTCAATCTAAGATCACATATATAATTTTTGGTGGAACCATTTCGAACCATCAGCTGGTTCATCCGGTTCATTCTCGAGACTAAAATCTCTTTTTGTGGTTGCGTTAGACATAGTTATTTATTATATATTTTAAAAAAAACCTTAAATAAATATATAAATAATTTATTTTTACATAATATAAATAATTTATACCGAACCATCCATTTTTCTTATTAAGAAAATATTATTATTTTTAAGATTGATATAGATATAGTTTAATTTTGAATGATTTTTTTTCATAAATGTGTATAAATTAATGTGTTATAAACATTTTTATGGAATGTTTTCTTGTTTTTCATAATAATAAATATTTTTCATTTTATAATGGATGTGTTTGTATGTGTTGAGATGTAAATTAAATATTTATGTAAATATTTTGAAGTATCAAAATGTCTATATCATCACATATTTCATATTACTTGAAATTATAAAATATTATAAAAAACAATTTTACAATTTAATTACTAATCATATTACTTTAATTATCAATCTATTTATCTCTTGAGATTTTAAATTATTTATATTATCAATAATTATAAAAATAGTTAGTTAATGAATTAAACATATATATTTTAAAAAAAATGTAACAATATTTTTAACCATCAAGATTCAACCCACTTTATTGAGACTTTGTTACAATACTATGGTCAATATTATAATTTATTAATATTACATGCACAACAAATAATAACTTAAGTTTATATGACATTTTTTTAAATTAATTAATCAATTAAGCTAGTATAGATCTCTTAACCACTGATCTACCAAGAAATGAGAGGGATCAAATCTCATTATATGCAAACAACTTTTAGAATGCAAAACATGGAAAAAGATTTACAAGCCAAGATATCTAACTTCTTTTAGTACTTGATTAAGGTAAATCTATAGTGATTTTTTTTGTCTCTCTATATAAATCATGTATATTTTTTTATTGTTTAAGTTATATTTTTGAATAATCTATTGTTATTAATATTTAATATTACAAATTAAAAGAGTTACACATTTTTTTATTTTTAAAAAATAACTAAATTATTTTATCTTTAATGAATTTTTCCTTTAAAACATTGAAATATTTTACAAGTAAATATCAACACACATTATATATATGTGTGTATATAAAGTTTTTATTGAAATACATTCTATAGTGAAATATTTGTAAGAGAAATAGAAGTTTTTTTTTTAATATTAATTACTTTTATTTTTTTAAGTTATATAAAATTATATTATTTAACATATATCAAAATATTTTATTTATTATTGGAAAAGTGAAAGTGAAATAGAACCAAGTAAGTACTTTGAAAATACTAAGCAAATTAACAATACTATTATTAATGTTTTATAATACTTTTAATTAAATTTAATAAAACATGGTAAATCATTTATATTTTTTTATACTAGACAATATTTTTCTTTTAAAGTTTTTTTTTTTAAGACATTTTTCAACTTCAAGTTAGAAATAGACGAAATTACACATTAAGTCTCTCTGTTCAAAAATAAAAAATACTTTATTTTGGTTTTTAAGCTCCTGTGGTTATCATTTCTTAAAGAGCTTCCCGGATTATCCACAGTATTAAGGAAGATATGTTGACGTTTCAAATCCCAATGGGGATCCATCATCAAGACATATGTGTAAAGACTTGAAACTAATTATTTATTAAACCACTCAAATTAAAATATTTTAATATAAATAAATAAAATTAATAAATTAAAATTATAAATATTAAAACTTAACATCCCATCTTAATTATATCATTTTAATTTGGAGAAAGCAGAAATTTGTAAAAAGCGTGAGAGAGTGAGATTTGGGAAGATATTTTCATCCAGATTCATTTGTATTAAAGATTAAATGGAAAAGAAAACAGACCAAGCTTTAGTATGTTTGAGCATTTTGGTTTTAGCGTCACTATGTTTGCAAAGTCTTAAGTCTTAATTTTTTAGTGTATCCTTAAATGTCTCAAAGAAAACCAATAGTTCATATGTTTTCATTAAAATATTTGGAGCCATAATTTTTCCATTTATTGATAATAAATATTTTATTTATTTAAAGAGAATTTCGCTGCAAATTATGATATTACTTGTAATGAAGTCTATATATATATATGCTAGAAATTCCTCCATTATAAGGTGTCAAGATATGAGTGGATGTATGGTTCACTTTACTAGTAGCTTGGCTAGTTGTAGCCAAATGGTACAAATGGTAATCAAAATTTCATAGTTGGTTTTTTGCTATATTAGTTTTTTCATGAAATTTTGTAGTGTAGTTGCTATGTTATAATTAATTATATTTTCTCTCTTACATGTTTTATTACTAACAATGGTATTAGAGCTAGGGTTAATCTAGACTTTCCAGGGAGTGATTTAATGTTGGTTTCCAAGAAAAATGAAATGCCTTGTGATATGGTTGTTGAACTATAGAGTTAGGCTTGGGATCCTCTATCATGAAGTGTCTTTTGGGAAAGAATAATAGATCCAATGTGATCTAGTTTTTCTTGTGTTGGGGTTTCTCAAGATAAATCGTACATTTTGATTTACATGTGTGTTACTATATTATGTTAATTATATTTATCCCTCACACATTTTTAGTCCAGATAAATCATAGGTTATGATTTACATGTGTGTTACTATGTTATGGTTAATTATATTTATCTCTCTCACATGTTGAGTCCTAATAGTGGTATGAGAGTCATGGTTGTGAGCTATTATATGAGATTATAATGAAGAAGTCAGGTGTAATCAATCAAATGTGGACTGAACCATTAGCTTGATGGGTTAGCTTGAGAAGTAAGAGATTTTAAAACCCATTAGCAAATTCACGGATACCACATAATTGCATGGATATGTGAATGTGGCTACAAATTGAGTGTTTCATGTGTTTAGCTGTAAATTAAATATTATATGATTAATTTAGCTATATAAATTAAATGGATGGTAAACATCTATAAGCATCAAAATAATTATATCATGATACATTTCACATAATCAAAATTGAAAAATATTATAAAAATTAACTATATTATAAATTTACTTTTAAATTATTATTATTATTAAAAATTATAAAAATAAATAAATTATGAGTTAGGGAGATAATTAACCATGGAGATTCACCCCACTTTATCATGGCTTTATTACAATACTATGTTCAATACCATAGATTCTTAATATCGCTTGCCTAAAAAATCATAACTTATATTCATATGAAATTTTAGAATTTATGGAGTACCATTTTGAAAGATGGGCCACCATTATTAGATCAAATGTAATTATTTCATAAATGCCACAAACATGCCAATTAAAAAATGTCTTTAGAGAGTTGAATTAATGTAACTAAGTAAATGAAATTCCCACAAAACGACTCTAGCTAAAAACTTTTGATAAAAATAAATAATTTAAAATTACATATATTAAAATTTAAAACTCAAAATTCCAACTTAATGAGATCATTTTAATTTGTAGCAAGCATGAGATTTGTAGAAAGAATAAGATTGGGGAAGGTATTTAAATTTATCTATCATTTGGGTAAATAGTAAGGAACGTCATCAAGATTAAATGGAAAAGAAACAAGAATGAGACTTTTCTCCCTTTTTTTTTTTGTGTTGGCATGACTTTTTGGGAGTTGATCAAATGGAAATAGTACTTTTAATAAAAATTATCTATTTGGCTTCATCTCCACAGGTGATGAAATAATATAGCTTTGCACAATCCTAAATATTGATGTCACCAATTATTATGGTAGATATCTTAATGACCAGCATATATCTATCTTAAGTATGGATTTAACATGAGCCGAGAGGGATCAAATTTTACTTAACATGTAAACATTTTATCACCGAAATTAAAGTGGATTTTTATTATTAATATATTTTTAAGTATATGTGAATATTAATTCGTATTAAAATATTTTATTGATAGCCCACCTTGAATATTTTTTTATATACAACACATTATATATATATATATATATATATATATATATATATATATATATATATATATATATATATATATATATATATATATATATGAAGTTGATATGGACGTAAATTAGTTAAAATAGATCTTCAGATAATTTATTTGAATTTATTGTTGAAATATTTTTTAAAACTATCACATTTAAATATCTTACTCACACATTTTTTTTACTTCCAATTACTTTACAACATAATCATTTTTTTTATTATAGCCGACATTATTTTTCTATTTAGAACATAATTTTTATTTTAAAATGAGTGAAGGGATGGACAAACTTACACATCCCCTCATATCACCTCATTTTGAGCTATATAATCTCGGCTCAATGAGAGACATATATTACCAAGTCTCAATTCTTGAGAGTATTATTAAATGTTCCAGAGGAAACCAATGGTCATGTTGTCCCTAGTAGACAGTGACTTAATCAAAATGGTTTTTCTCAACCTTATCATATATCAATAAAATGAAGGAACGCTATAAAAATATAACAAACAACCTTACACTCAGCTTGAATATATCAACTATTTGGTATAGAAAGAAAGATCATAGAATAGTATTTAATGGCTAAAAAAAATGTATGTAAACCACATGAAATCAGGAAACAATCAATAGTTATATATGGATAATTAAACAATATGTCCATATAATAATATCAATATTAACCAAAATATTTCCTAAATATTTAAAGAAATTCGATCCTCAAATTAACCTTTCAAATGTTCCATATGAATAAAATGAAAAAGATATTGAAAATTATAATAAATAACATTCATAAAAGAAAACCATTTTCCGTAAGTTGAAATAAGAATCTTGTAATTAAATTTTCTAAAAATAAAGTGTTCAAAATTTCTAATTACAAATCTTCAAAAGCAAACACCTCTAACATCTACAACTAACTTTTTTATTCTTTTACAAAGTTAGGGTACTGCCGAAAATTGTGAAACAGTGTCTAAAAACATAAATAAGCTCAACACCGACAACTATATGCTATCTCAACTTCCCAATAAACAAGGAAAAATTTGCCACCTCTTCTAACCATCCATTCTATTATTCTATTTTGGAGGACTATACTTCTGCCACATGTTGAAATATGATTTACAAAAACTCTTATGCTATTGAAATACATTTGTGACTAAGTGCTCCCAGCTTTTTGCCATGATTCCTATATGTAATTTTTTTTTGGAGAACTAGGCTTTTCTACATTATCCAATAAATTTCTGAAGATTATGGAATCTGTGGCAGGAAGTCGTTTATGGGAAGTTATCTGAAAAATACTAGCAGGAAGTTTCCTTAAATTTCTATAATAATCAATATTGAACTCAAGAAGACACATGGTATTAATATGTAATGGGGTTTTTGTGGCTCATTTGCATTCACTTCTGAAATATTTCTCAAAACACCAAATAAACATAAATGTTAGAAAAGGTAAAAATTTAGTATGTCAAAAAATAATTTTGATTTTTATGTTGGTGTATTAACATTATGTGCAGAGATGTGAAGGCGGGTAGCGCCGGGCTTATTCGCATGCAAAATAGTTCAAGATTCGGGTTGATTGATGAGTTCAAAACATTGAACACAGGTCAGGGTTGAGTCAGGATTATTCCTAAGCTCAGGAGAGACTAGCACTACAAAATACCGAATAAGCTCAGGAGGGTCACACCGTGGTGAAAAAAAAATTATTAATCAAGATTTTTTATTCGTTAAAGGAACATATGCGAGCCTGTTGAATGAAAATGTGTTCATTACTGAAGAAATCGTATATATTTATCGAAGGTAGAGAACTGGCATATTTTCCTTAAAAACTTAAGAGTTTTGGAAGAAGCGTAAAGGGGGAAAATCGACGGTCAGAATCAAACCACAGAATTGAAGTGGAGAGATGGACGACAGAGATCATATCACAGAAATGAAAGTAAGATGGATCATAGGTTGAGAAGAGAAGACATGTGCCGGCCATAGGTTCCGTCGCATATCACATTCGGTATAGGATACAAGTGTGAGATATGGTTAAACTTTCAAATATGTGATGCGAAGAGTGACAAGTTTAAGATCTGGCAATGTGATGAATATCACACATCGCATGCGATAAGATATTGCAGTGATTGAAAGAATTGAAAATTGGAAAATTTGCGAAGTACTGATGAGGTAAAGGTTATAAAAGTTGATCTATGATGAGGCCTAAAGTTGCGATATTACGAGGCGATGTGGTCGCACATCACAAGTTCAGGAGAAAAAGCACTAAGAATATGTTGTGAATGTCGAAGAATGAAATGAGATGGAAATTCAGATGCAATACCATTCAAAGGTTAAGTTGAACTTATTTAAAGTCCAATATTATGTGCAGTTGCGTTGGTTTTACGAGGAAACTTGAACACGGGCAGTAGACTCGGGTATGTGACCCGACGCAAAGTAAAGGGAAGGAAAAGACAGAACGCAGTAGAAGTGAGCAGAAGAGGCAGAGTCGGGCAGATAACCTTGGTTGAAACGTAGAGGCATATGCAGATTCGAGCAAAGAGAGCACGTAGTGGCACTATTGGAAACGCAACAACTGGTTCAAGTCAGGCAAAGATACTTTATTGCAAAACTGTTCGAATACCGCACCAGAAGCAGAAAAGACATGAAAGCAAGTAGAAAATACAAATGTTGAACTATCACTAGAAAATTTGGCGCAATTTTCGACGACCAAATCGTCGCTATTCCGACACACAGTCATCGCAAGAGCGACAGTTCGTGGATGGGAAAAACGTGGTTTTTCATGCGGTCATAGTTCCAACGCATTCACAAAGTGTCGCACTACCGACACTTTTTCCATCGCTTCCAAACACGCGTCGCTTTTCCGAAGTTTCCCAAACCGACGTTTGTAAAGTGTCGCCATTCCGACGAAATTTGGTCTGACGTTTTTAACGTCGCTCTTCCGACGTTTGTAAAGTGTCGCCATTCCGATGAAATGTCGTCCGACGTTTTGAACATCACTCTTCCGACGTCTTTATACTGTCGCTCTTCCGACGTGTCTAAACTGTCACATTTCTGACGCCATACAAAAGTGTCAGAAGACCGACGTATTGCAAAAGTATCACGAGACCGATGCCTTCCAGAAGCGTCGCAACATCGACGCCAGGAAGAACTGTCGCAATTCCGACGAAATGTGGTCCAAAATTTTTAACGTCGCCCTTCCAACGTCTTTGTTCTGTCGCTCTTCCGACGTTTCTAGAACTGTCGCAATATCGACGGACATCACACGACTGACAAAAATGGAAATCGTTCAAAACGTCAGAAGAGAGATGCTTAAAAGGCATCGGTATACCGATGGCGGTTTCAATTTTAAAAAAAAATGAAACTTTAAAAGAGGACAGTAAATCTCCAATGTTTGTTATCACAATAAGAAATCAATGATCAATGATCACGTCAAATTTTCCTCGTAGCGTGACGGGTCTAATAAATTTTATTGTAAAGGTTGCTGGCCAGTGACAGCTGCAGCATTGAAGGAAATGCATTAAAGAAAATTAATGAGGCTGTGAACTCCAAGCCAACTGGAAACAACCCTGATAATTTTCCTTACCAACTTCCAAGTTGTGACTCGGGCTTCAGACTCCAAAGCTAAGAACTTTCTTTTCATCGTGTTGGAGAAGAGAACTACAACCTGCAGCAAAAGAGCAATTCCTCAGTCTCACTGCTCAGGACTCGGAGTCATTCCTTGCTAACATGGTATGTGTAAATTTTGATAAGATAACTTTCTTCACCCTCGTTTTTACTAAATTTATTCTTTTGAAAAGGGTCTGGTTCCATTTCAGAAATTTTCAACTTTCGACTTCTAGAATTTGTACATATGATTTTTGGACTGAGGTTTTGTTATTAATGAGGAGATAATGTCTTGGTTCTATCTGTATAAAATAATTGCCTCTTTTTTTTCTTCATGTTCAGGTTTTTTGATTTTATCAAACCCTATCTCTCTTTTAAGCATGCCTGCAAATTAATATATTCCAGGAATGTACACAATTCCAGGCTTCATGTACAACAAGTGAGATGCATGCCCATATAGTGTTATTGTATCAACTATATTTTAACAAGTGAGATGCATGCCCATATAGTGTTACAGATTACAGGGCTTCATTTGGAGAATAAATGATAAGCCTGGGAGCACTAAATCCAAGTAATTCCCCTCATCCCTTAAAAGACACCTCTAAATATAACTAGAAATTTCAAATAGTTAGTAAAGGAAAAGTAAAAAGATATAACATATATGTGTTGAGCCAAAAACCTATGCATTCACAACAAAACTGGGATGGATAAAACTTAAAAACAATTATGGACTTTGAAAAAAAATCGTATTATGCATACAAAATGAAAGAAGCATTGACATACTACTATGTTTACAAATTTAAGGACAGGCAGAGTGAGTCTCCGGGCAGCACAGTTTCATGTGGAGACCCTAGATCCTTGTACCCACAATATCTAGTGACTTAAAAAATGATTTCCAAAACAATGCCTTTGCTATGCATGTAAGAACACCACCTGTATAATGAGGGAGATGTAATATTGTCCGAGAAGCAGATTTATACAGAGTGGTCCAAGATTGTGTATTTATGGAAGATACAACTGATTTTGGCATGAAACATGTATCCAAGATTTCAATGTGGCCTTATTTTAGAGCCCATTGATGATTTACTACGAAACCTAAACTTTCAAAACAAACACATTGAAATCACAGGATCTCCATCACGAATATCATAAATATTAACTGTCTTTTGGGCACTGGCAGTAGATACCATAAGAGGCCCACATGGCCTATACCACCAATGTTGATTCTCCGGCACAACATTTGCAAAGCCAAAATTTCTCCCCGAGACATCCCTCTCTGCCAAAACTGGAGAGATGGTACTGGATGTTGAAGTGAAGGCCTCTGATTCAGTATGGAATGCCATAATTTATTTATTATAAAAGTCCCATGAACAGAAACCTGAGTCCAATGTACAACCTGCAGATGCTGCCACAACATATTTACCAGAGCGACCATCTGAACCAGCTGCTCTGATCAACCAGCAATCACCCCACATGTTTGGGGTAAGCCCACATGGAGCTTTATATTCAGCCTTCTCCTAGAGATTGAAAAAAAAAAATACCGAGTATTACTCATACATCAACTTCCCTTTATGTTATGGGAAAATTTAAAGAGTGCATAAATATTCTTGAAATCCCAATCATAGTTTCTAGAAAATTTCAACAATTTTTGAAATGAACTACATCCTATTTAAACTACATCAAATATTTAGGAAAATCATTTTTTAAAATAGAAATTGGTGAATTTTATTTCAAATATAGAAATTTAAACCATGAGAATAATCTAACCCCTAGGATTTTCCCTATTTCTAATAGAAAATCCCAAAATGTATAAATTATAACACCCATAAACCCCAAAATTAAGTACAATAATTAAAACCTCCACACCTCTGAATTTGCTATATCGTGAAAAGAGCAACATCCATCATCATGGGAAAGCGAAACCGATTCTCCTTTTGATACAAACCAGCCTACAGTAGATGTCTTATGGCTGAGTTGATTCAATCGATCACAAGAAACCTCTTCAGTTTCTTCAATATTGCCAAAATGCTCTGGCTTGTTTTCCTGATCATCATCAAAGTCCATATTTTCATCACATTGAATTAGTTGGGGTTCATTACGATCAGGTCCAGTGCCTATTGCAGAGCTCCAGACATCCAATCCAATATTGGAACTACCATACCAGTTCCCATTAGAGATTGTAAATCCTGTTTCTGGCTTTAATTCGGTAAGTTCAAGAGCACTAGAACTGGATTCAGTTGATTTAGACTTGGTATAGTTGTCCTCTAATTTGTATTCCGATACAACACTATACTTGTGCTTCAACGTAGACAGAAATTCTGCAACAATGGGATCTTCATATATGGGGCTTATGGATCTGCCCTCAAAAGCATCCCGAATATCTGATTCATTTTCATTCAACTGATCATGCAAATCCACCCTTGTCTTCAGCACAGCAAGCTGAACTGAAGGCCGGTTTTTCAGCAATTTATGGTGGGGGTAGAGCCTGTCTTCCAGATCTTGACTATTTAAGTGTTTAATTGGTTTTTTTAGAGACCTAACCATAGAATCAAATGAATCCTGCGAATCCTGCGAAATAATAAACAATAGTAAGGCCATTATTTATTGGTTTGAAATAATAAACAACATGCAACAAACCCGCATAATTAGTAAATTATTTAAAGACAATGTTGGCAATATGTTTCCTATATCCTATTATATGATTTTCCTTGATGGCAAGCTCTGTATTTAATGGAGAATCGATATAAATAAGGACGATTTAATTCATGTGTGAACATATGTATGCATCCTAATGAAGGATAATTGACATCCGTAAGAAACCCTGTGCTCTGTATGTTGATCGAGGAACTGATGTTAATACGGTTGACAGTGTATCCAAACTGGTAGATAGTGGAGTTATATATATTCGTTAAATATATGATGGAAGGGTCTACGCTATTAGTAAGGAGCTGACTGGCTTTCATGGAGAAAGGAACGAGGAGCGAGAGCAAACCAATTATAACGCGAAAGAACTAAAACAGAGTATTTGGCATTGAACTTTCGGTGGAACACAGACTAACCCTTTGGAATAATGAACGGAACCTGGAAGGAAAGAGGTGGAACATAACAAACGGAAGCGCAATGGAACCCTGCATGGAAGAGCGGAACCATGACCGAGAAAACAGTAAAGGTGGTTTGTGGTTTCTATCGCACCACCTTCGACGGGCAAGCAGTTTTCAAGAGGTTGGGAGCGATTCCATAGAACGTGCGACATGTGTCCTTGTACGACTCCACGAAACCGCTTGTCACTGTGTGCCATCGCATGTTATTTCTCGACCCAGGATGCCCAGCGATATTGATAAGCACCGTTGATCTGGGAAGGGGTCATCAGACGGTGTTCATTTGATATAGATGCGCGGAAGTTACCCAAGGTACAGCGTGCCATCGCGCATTATCATCCGTGCATCATCAACAAACGATATCTGTTGGATCATCTGATGTCGAGCGATATGTTCTCCACCGTCGGATGGAAACGATCGTAAGCGATGGGCCCCAGTTTTTTAAATTATATTGATTGGGCCGTCGATTATGTATGTGGGGTTGGAACCAAAGGTCTATTTAAAAGCCTTTTGATAAAAGCGCTGGTTATTACTATAAAGTTATATTATATATTTAATTGCCAAAGGTTGTGAATAATATTTATTTATCAAATTCCATGAATTTGATAAATAAAAGAAAGAAAACCATCAGCGGCACGTTATTGGTACTTTACCTTGGCTATAGTATTATTTGGCGAAGATAGAGATTACCTTTGGGACAATTCGAGCATGGAAGAACAAAGATCGGGATTTCAATTTGGATTGGTTCGACTTTTAATAATACCATTAGCAATTGAATGGTTTTGACCCATGGTTTCAATAAAGGCGAAAACTATATAAGGTGATGAGAATCATAGTACGAGGTATGCATGCAGAGGCATTATAAATAAAAATCTCTTTATGAGATCTGCATGATCGAACTCTGTTGTCTGATAACAATGAATCCATGATGCACCTATGGAGTTTATCGAGGAAATGAAAAAGCTCTAGGAATATCAACAAAGAAATAATAAAGATCTGATGCAAGTCTGATGAATAAATTGAAGAAATTTGGTGGATTTGAGGGTTGAATTCTTCTGCATAGAAGTGGAAGCTTTCTGCCAGTTCAAGCTGGTGTTAAATCAGGGGGTCGAAGCTCCCTTCCAGGAGAGGCTAGAGAACGAGAGAAGGTTGAAGCCTTCTGCAGGTTGGTGCCTGCGTGCTGGTATGAGTCTGCGCCAGCACAAAATTGTAAGATGTTTTTTTTATAATAAATATTGAAGAATGAGACGATAGCAGCGATGGTTTTCTCCCAAATTGGGTTTCCACCTTAAATATTGGTGTTCATATGTGTTCCTTTTGTGTAATGGCTTATTCTGTTATTTATTTTCACATGTTTACTAAAAGAATGATGCAATAATCTAAGTAAAGAATTAACAGCATAATAATATCTCTGGTGAAAATTTTTCAGTCAGCCCTAAATATTGATTCACCCCCCCTCTCAGTATTTTTCCCAACAGACAATAATTCCTACATATTAAAATATAAAGTTATAACATACCAGCTCATACTCGAACATAACATTTGTATCAATATTCTTCTTCTGTATCTTCTTGATCTTCATCCAACTTATCGACATCTATATCAACATCTGATTCAGAAACGGTGTTGAAATGATTGACCATGTCATCATCATCATCAATTATGTCATTTTCAATAATATCCTCATCGACATCATCATCAATAATTGTTGCCTCATCTCCTATGTCTGGTTCATCTTCTAAGATATCTTCTTCGTCTATCAATGCATCTTCCTGCTCATCTGCCACTGCATCATCTTATTCTTGATCAATATCATCTTCTTCCTCTACGGTATACTCTACTGGCCTTCCTCTTGGATCATATCTAATAGCAAATGACCATTCGTTCTCACCTGGAACCTCTGAGTAAAAGACTTGTTCGCATTGGCTTGGAAAAACATAGCGATCTTTTCCTGCTTCAAATTGCAATTTTTTAACCATTGGAAATCCATTGTCATGTTGAATAAGTGTTCTATCATCATCACATACATTAATTCGTAGCCTATAACATTTTACGTCGAACAAAACTATTTTGAAGGAATTAAAGTCACACTCAACTATATCATCTAAGAACCCATAATATCTATTTTCAGATTCTCGAGGATGTCTGTCACTCCTGGAGGAAACATTAGTGACCTGGAATACTTTAGTTATCCCACTATCAGAATTTTTCCTGTTATCATCCAACTATTTAACGCGAAATTGACGACCATTGCACCACATAGCCTTGTGGTGTTTCAACTGCAATATGCCAAACATGAAAAAGATGCATTCTCAATTAATAATTAAACATATAATTTACACAACATGAAAATTAACTAAAAAATAAAACTTCTTGTCACATTATAAATATAGTATAAAATAAGTAATGAATAAAATAGGTGAATTAATTGCTTACCTTTCTATCTTTCAAACCATATGCTAAATCGATTTCCCTATCCGTAACGTTCCCATCTCCACTACGATATGCTTCTCTAATCAATTTAGATAGTAGTTGCCATGATAACCTACCGTCGTTACGTGCTTTACATGTTTCAATCCATTCACTCATCCACTCAAGATTGTTTGCAATGTATAAAAGTAGTGCCTCATAATCTTGACAACCTGAATAAAAAAATAATAATTCACCAATATTAATAAATATTAATTATAACCATGGTAAATTATATTAATTAATAAACTATGAAAGAATAAGACCTAAATGAATATAATGATCATATACATGATGTAAAAAAATGAAACATTATATGTATTATACATAATAAATCTTTTACCTCTCACTTTCTTCATTCTACCTTTTCCCAACAAGTGCTCCTCTTCAAATTTTTTGATGGAGTTCACATCCCAAATGCAATCCACCTCCTTCATGGCTGGCGCAGCTAATTTAGGAAGATAATGACTAATATACACCATGGATTTATATACCACACATCCATCTACCATAGAACCCTCAGGTCATGCTCTTTGTTTAACCAAAGCCTTCAAGGATTTCAGGTGCCTCTCGACCATGCACATTGACCTTGTGTGTATTGGTCCACACATTTCAATCTCCTCAAATTGGTGTATCAAGTAGTGTTCTTGTGCATTGAAAAATGTTGGAGGTAGATAATTTTTCATTTCACACATTAGCCGAGGAATTTCTCTCTTCCAATACTTTATTTCATCTTGATGGATTTATTTCAATGACAACCATCTGCAAATCATTACGCAAGGTTATTTCAATGAAACATAATATATATTTCATTACAAGTAAATTAATACATCATTTCATCAAGTACGAAAAGAAATTGTAGCAATTATATTTTTCGTATAAATCAAAACTACTTACCTCATGTATTTACTAAGACCATAAATAACTTGTTTGACATTGTTGTCGAAGTCATTTGGGAGAGATACAGGTAGAACATACTATAACAATAAAAAAATGAATCGTTATTGGTTTCCAAATTAAACAGAAAAAAGGAAAATTTAAAATATGTATTCAAGCAATAACAAACAAAAACGTATACCAAAAAAATTACCTTAACAAAGGTATGCCAATCATGTGTTTTCACCCCACTGAAGTCACCTTTCTTCGTTAAGATATTATTTATGTTTGAATCAAAACCTGTTGGAAATTGAATTCTTCTAACGACCTCTTTTACATCATTTCTTTGTTGTTCTATTAATAACCATGGAATATTATTATAATTTTGACCTCCATTGTTATTTGATCCGTCGATCACACTTTTCATTGCATGATTTGATTTCTCAATGTCAGCACAAATTTTGTCAATTTTATCTCTCTCATGTGCACCATCTATGGTTCGCCATAACATTTCTGTCACATTCTTCTCGACATGCATTGTATCAAACAAATGAGCTATTTTTAGGTCCTCATAGTAGGGAAACCTCGCGAATTGAGAAGGATAACATTTCATTCCAGGTGGAAGTACAATATTAGTACCTTCACCACGACGATGACCTTGATATCAAAGAATAAAATAAATCAAAACAATATTAATTATAAAATACAATAAAATAAATTCATTAGTTAAAACAAAAATTCCAAACATTACATAAACAAATAATATATATATATATACACACAAATTACGTACCAGCTGCTCGACGATTATTAATTCTGTTATATTCCAACATCCACAACTGAGGTGTCATTCTTCATGGTTTTAATCTAGTTTCTTCTTTATCATTGAAAATATGTTTTTCAGTAGTACGATACTTATGGTTCTTAGGGAGGAAGTGCCTAAACTCATCAAACACCATCTTTTTTAAGTTTGGCGAATGACGATACTTCATCTTAGGGCCACAAAATGGACATGCAAATCTACCCTTTGTTTTAAGACCTGCAATATATGGATCAATAACAATTAATATACTATGAGATCATTTTTAAAACATGCAATATGGTATATCTAATTTAGATAATTATGTATTATATTAAAGTGCAATGAAATATTACATACCACAAACATGTGTTAGTCTTGGGGCATCATGAATTGTCCATACAAGCATTCCATGACATTGAAATCTCTTCTGCTTGATTGGTTTAGTGATGTCATACATAGTGATGCCATGCCATAACTGTATTAGCTCATCAATAAGAGGCTCAATATATACATTCATATCTTTGACCTGGTACTTACCTAATTGTTCAAAATTACGGTACATAATAATTACTACCATGATATATGTATATATAAGTAAGTAAATAAATAAAATATATATTTATGCAAACAACAAGAGAAATGAAAATGTTACATTCAAAGAAATAATGTATCAAATACCTGGAATAATCATAGTCAAAATTATGTACTCCCTCTTTATTGACATCCAAGGAGGAATGTTATTGTTGATAACGAAAATAGGCCACACTGAGTAAGTAGATCTAAGCTCTCCGAATGGATTAACACCATCAGCTGCCAATGAAAGCCTGACATTACGAGGTTCATTTTTTAAATCTACATATTTTTCCTCGATTTCTCTAAATGCAGAACCATCTGCAGGCATTCGAAGAACACCATCTCCACTTCTATTCTTTGAATGGTAATCCATTAACTGTGCTATGCTGTTACACTTGAACATTCGCTGCAAACGTGGAATTATGGGAATATGACGAAGAACCTTTTGAGGCACCTTTTTGGTTAGTTGATCTGTTCGATATCTACTGGTACCACATTTCGGACATTCTATTTTCAATGCATGTTCTCCGTAATATATAATATGATCTTTAGGACATGCATCTATAGTGTTATATTCCATTCCAAAGTGTTTCATAATAGCACGTAGATCTCAATATGTTCGAGGTAAAGTATTTGGCGATGGTAACAAATATTCACCCAACAATCTACAACAGAAAAAAAAAGTAGTGTCTTGTAAAGATTATTAATCATATATATATATATATATATATATATATATAATAGTTATTAAAACCGGAACCAGTGACCAGATTGGTGGAGCTAATGAACCGGGTTTCGAACCGGAACCGGTCTAACCGGTAGCGATCAGATCTCAATGAACCGGTTTTAAAAAAAATACATTAAATAATTATTTTTTAATAAAATGAAAAATAAATAAATAAATAAAAACTATTTTTAAGATTTTCAACCATGATTCCAAGCCAATAGAGACAAAATATGAAAAGTTTGCTCATTTATATACCATGCAAAGGTGAATATATCAAAATGGCACCAAATGAAATACATATCATCGAAAAATACATAAGCAAACTTGTTGAAGTAATGTATCAGGTTTCTCTTATATTATTCACTGTGTTTTATTGCTGAGTTAATATTATAATACACAATCTGTCCCTGCTCAGATCTGTTGTCAATTCATTGTATCAGCCTTAAAGACAATTCTGGGTTCAGTATATATATATATATATATATATATATATATATATATCAGACCAGCATTTTGAAGATCTTGTATTCTTCATTATCTATGTTTGCTTGCCAATAAATTTCTAGAAAAACATCTACAACGCTTAGAGGTATTGAATTGGTTTATGAAACCCACTATTAGTGCTATTTGTAACAAGTTGAGAGAGCATTATAACTTCAGCAGTCTGCTCACAATGTGTTTGAAAAATTTTATCACTGAAAAGATTCATTAAAATCCAGAAAACTCAGTAGCCAGTTTAGTACATTTCCAAGCGGGAATTTTCTAGTGGTCAATTTATTATTGCCAGTCACATTTTCATTAGGTTGTATGTTGTTGTCCCTTGAGTGTCGTCAGACCATTTGCATCAGTCTTGATGCCATGATCAAATTGCTTGTATGTTGTGTGAAAGGTTTTGTATTTATGCTGCTGCTATGTGTGAGCAGAGAGAGAGGGTCTGATAGTTCCTAGCTGAGTGTGAAATAAGGTTGTTGTTGATTGTTTTGAGAACAAAAATTGTCATCAAGTACACTTGATGAGTTGCATGATGCCAGGGATTTTATGCTAGCCAACCTTGTATTTATCAGCCATCATGTGTATTGTTGCTGCTATAAGGTGTTGAGTATGAGTTATTAGACAAGTTTGTTGGTAGTATAATAGAGGAATTTGCAGCTCATGGAGGAGACACTAAGGAATTTGCAACTCATGGAGGAGCACCTAATCGGTCGGTTAGGTCCGGTTAACTGGCCAAAACAGGTGAAAATAGGCTATTGACCGTGTTGCAAGGTCGGTTCCAATCGGCAACCATCCTGACCGGCCAATTTTGATAACTATGATATATATATATATATATATATATATATATATATATATATAGATAAGTTATTATTTTACACATTTATTACAACTAAAAAAAGGGAAAATAATCAACATTTACATATATGTGATCATATATACATATTGCATACCTTAGGATTTGTGTCATACATCTATTAGACAAATTATTCATAACCTTTAAGTTCACCAGCAACAATAGCAGAGAGCTGGTGAACTTAAAGGTTATGAATAATTTGTCGAACAAATGTATTACACAACTCCTAAGGTATGCAATATGTATATATTATCACATATATGTAAATGTTGATTATTTTCCCTTTTTTAGTTGTAATAAATGTTTAAAATAATAACTTATATATAAGTTATTATTTTAAACATTTACTACAACTAAAAAAAGGGAAAATAATCAACATTTACATATATGTGATCATATACACATATTTCATACCTTAGGAGTTGTGTCATACATCTGTTCAACAAATTATTCATAACCTTTAAGTTCACCAGCAACAATGTAGTAGAGAGAAGAGTTGCATTTGAGTGTTCAAAAAGTCATTCACTTGACCTTTCAATCAGAGGTACATCATAAATACCGTCACTGCTATCTCCACCATCATCATCTAACTCACCATACAAGTCTTGGAGCATTCGATTTGTCCCATCATTAATGTGAACTGTCTCATTACTGTCATCATGATCTACCTCCATGGGATCATTAAAATTACCTTCATCATTCGCTTCATGTTCTTCACCTTGTACAACATCATTTCCAATACTAATATTTGCTGCAATATTCTCTTGTACTGGTGCAACATCATCTAATCTACTACTCTTTTGTTGTGGAAGCTGGTTGATCATCTGCAAAAAGTTGGGGGGAAACTGTGCCTTTATGAAAATTACAAACATTAATAATTAAACATTAGTGTGCATATAAAAAATATTAAAATAATATAAAATTTTACGATATAATCAAAATGAAGATAGATAATTAATTACCATGGGACGATAGTCATTCGATCCACCATCAATGTGCCCATATTTCCTACAATGCACTGTTGCTGTTGCTATTAAAACTCTAAAATTATTTCTCATACAACATTTTTTACAAGGGCAATAAACTCTGCCATCACCCCTTTCACCCTTTTGAATTGTTTTTCCAGCTCCAATGTTTTCTTCCATTGATGCAAATTATCCTATAAAGAAAAAAATAAATCTCTCTCAATGGTGTAGAAAACCCAAGACTTGTTGAACTCAATGGGAGCTCAATATATAAGCAAAAAGAAAATAAAAGTGAGCATTTTACAAATTGTGAGCTTTTTACAAAATGTGGGCTTTTTACAAAATTGTGGTCTTTTTACAAATTGTGGGAATTTTTATTCTTAATGCATTTTCTATAGAATACTAAACGGATTTGTCCAAAATTTCAGATGTAAACTGTAGTCTCTACTACGTTTGGAAAATTGGAGGTTTATAAAAGATAAACTGCGAACAGAATTGTACCACTATGATAAGAAGCTGTCAGAAGCATTCCTTCTGCTTCACAAACGTGGAACTACCTTAAGAATGCTTATGGTTGATATAAATATTAGAGCATGGCAGTTAAATGTAGTAGTTATGCTAAAATATTGAATAACAGCTTGAGAGTGCTCTTCAGATACTGTACGAATGCACCAAATTAAGGTTGTACCATTACTAAAGATAAATGGCCAAAAATAGTCAATTTTGATATCGTGAAGTTATGTCTTTCTCGGTAGAAAACTAGGGATAGGATGGCAAATATGAGAGAACTAAGTTCCAAGGACTAAAAAACCAAGGCCAACATAGTTCTGCCTTGAATCAGAGACAAAACAAAGCTGCCCCAAAAAGTGTTTGAGAGCACCCATTGAAGCTCCTATATATAGCAGAGTCAACATTTTCCTATTGAACAAGTTTGTATAGTCAAAGCCACAGCAAGATCAAATAGCCACGATCCTAAATGAGAACCAGAGCCAAAGCTAAGACAGATCTACGTTTAGCAGAACAAGACAGCCATAACAAAGGATTTGACCACAGAACCAGATCATGAGAGATAGCAAGATTCTTGCTTCCACTGTGGAAATGTAGAAATTGTACAAGGGGTTTGCTTCCAGCAGATTTCATTGTGACAGTAATTGCTATGGTGTTGTAAGCGCTCATTAGTAGAATCTTAAAGCCATTCTGGAATTCTTTTAACCTGGAGAGGGTTTTTTGTGGTTATAAATCCTCATGTTCAAATTCCATTGTGGATTGGTTGTGTTTGATATTATGTTTTTACTGTCTGCAGTTGAATTTTTGCACAGAAAATTATTAGTCTAAAGAGGATCAATTTTGCGATGTTTCTTTTGCTTCCTATTGTGAAGTATTTCGCTCAGAACTCTACTCGTTGTAACAGAGGTCTTGGGCATAGAACAGGGGACTTGGGTTTTTGGAATCAAACTTCAGGTTAAGATGCTCATCTGAAGAATGGCACAGTGAGCCTTAGCATGGAGTTGGGAGTACCAATTTGAAGTGCAGGTAGGGCATTGTACAATAGACCAGTTAGATTTCCGGACCCTAATACAAAAGTTTCTTCTTCTTTCAAAACGTGTTTCTCCTTTTCTGTAACCAATGTGGGTCCTGTTCTTGTTTCAATTGGGGATGGATGAGCATTTTTTATTGCTCCAGATGATCACACTCTGGGTAGCCCTGGAGGCTAATTGGGGGTGATGAGTCCAATAGGTCTCAATGAACTGTTGCCCTCGCTGGGGAATACTATTGCAGTGGAATTTGATACTATTTTGGATGTTGAATTCCACGATCCTAATGGAAACCAGTACCTTCAGCTCCAGTACCTGTTCAAAAAAGAGGGTGCCATAGTCATTCATGCGTGCAGAGAGGGTGAATTGCAGGCATTGCAACATGAGGTGTTGTTGTTGTTGCATTGGCCACTAGATTGTTTGTCTGGTTCTGTTACAAGCGCAGAGTATTGAAAAGGACAGACAAATTTAGTTCAGATATTGTGAAATTGCCTCGGAAATTCACCTACAAAGAGCTCAGCAGTGCTACGAAAGAATTTTTTTGAATGTGATTGATAATCGAAAATTGCAAGCAAGGGTAATCCCCTTGCGAAACCCAAATTTCTGAGCATTTTCTAAAACCTGATGACGGAGTCATTGTAATGAACAAGCGCCTAGGTCCATATTACGTCCAAATCTACCAAGCACCAAGATCTAAAAAAAAAATTCCAGAATATCTGCGAACTAAGAAGAAGAGGCAGAAAATGTATTCTGCTTACCTGTTTGAATAGTGGTTGGGGTTTACCACGGCAAAAATTTGACAGAGCCCATGTAGCATTTCGTATCATTGAAATTCTGGCAGTATCATTCAACTGGGCAAGCACCTGCGTCGGAGCTCCATGACTGAGAGCAAGATCCCTAAATGATGCAGAGTCTCCAACAATATTTCCCAAAGCCCAAACAGCCTTACACGAACACCAGTTGAACTCAAAGTTGGGTAGTAGTTTTTTAAATCAAATTCCAAAATTACAGACGTATAAAGATAGTTGGGAAGAATAATTTTATGCTTCTAAAATGAACGTGCTACCTGTTCTCGAACATTATCATTCCCAGAGGTAAGAAGTTCCACAAATATAGGCAGTGCCTCGTAATCAATCACAACCTTTGTATTCTCAGAGGCTCCAAAAAAACCCAAATAGGGTCAACCCTACTACAGGAGGAAGGGCCTGCAGTAAGAACTTACCATTTTTCAAGAACTGAGGGCGAATGTTGTTCTGCAAGAGCTGAGGGCGAATTATAAGGGTGAATGTTGTTCTGCAAGAGTTGAGGGCGAATGATGTTCTGCAAGAGCTGAGAGCGAATGCGCGCGTGATATTAGACATTAATGTAGTTTTAAAAAAAATCATTTTTATGTAGCGCGCATTTGAATTTTAGCATTTCAAATCATTTTTATTTACATTTGATTTTTGCATTTCTAATACAAGTGACAAACAAATTTCTACAAGAGGTTGAAATTTTTACTAGATAGCCATGAAAGACTAATTAAAATGGCTTAAAATGCAAGTGGAACTTCAAAATAAATGTAATTGAAGGTTCTCTCCACTAATTTTTTGCAAAAGTGCTTCATTATTTAAGTTATCTAGGATATTTTTTTGTATTGCACAATCAAAATTAAATAATGAAATAGTTGGGTAGTCTTATTGTTTCAAATTAGGACACAATTTTCAAATGGTGATGAAGTTTCATGTGATGATTAATTGACAATATTCTCCTTTCCTATCCTTGAAAAACTATACAAGGTTCCCTGTTGCCACATGAAACCCTAACTCATGTAGCAGCATAGGACCAGTCCTCCATTTTGCCCGTCATAAGGCATTTTGCACATATTTGACGACTAGAATTTGCGGATTCCCGTTTTCCATGAGGTGCTAGGAAGGATAGAAGACTTAATTTTGACATTTGAAATTTTTTCAAAAACGTTCTTATGCCCTTTAATTTCCACTTACCAATAATTTTGCAACACTAGTCCTCTTCGCAATTGCAAGGCTGTACTCAAAAAGTAAGGAAAGTTATTTTTTTGGCTCACTCAATGATCTAGGTGGATACTGGTGGCCACCCACCTATTCCACTTGGGGCCCCACCATTGTCTCTTTCATTTTTTCAGTTTCGGCACAACTTACTATTTTTAGCAGTTTTTCGGGTCCTGAACTTCCGGAGCCGTTTTGAGGCCCTAAACGACGTTTTTTGGGCATCACGCGTCCAACAAATATCATTCTGTATCATTTCGTTCCGAAATTATATTCGTGGCGAAATTTTTATTCCTCGGATATATCTTTCTAATGATGTATCATGTGCGTCAAACATAGATAGTATGCCAAAGTTACGTCCCTGGGAAGTTGAAACACCAATTTACCCAAACGGGGCCCATAGTTTTTGCGCTTCATCTCCTAGGGTTAGGTTTTTGGATGTTTAGGGTTCTCCATTGTTTCTCAATAATAAATAGGCCCTCAAGCCTCATTGTAACTCAGTTCAGAGGCCTGTAGCCGCCACATCTCTCCTCAGAGATAGCTACTAGCGCCCTAGCTAGTTTTATTTCCATTCTGTCTGTAAGCAAATTTCAGTTCTTTGATATTAATGAAATGAAGTGTTATTTCCGCTACATCTCTGTATTTATGTTTATATGTTTATTCTGTTGCGTTCCTGCATAAATTCGGATCAGTGGTATCAGAGCGGTCTGCTTTTTCTCGATCCTTCTTTGCATGTCCCCAACGAGATCGGGGTATAAGGAGCTAGGGCTCGATCTGGTGGAACCTTTGCAAGATCAGCCTCGCAAACCTCGACGGACGCCCATGGGGGACGAAAAGAAAGATGAGGGAGCAGGAGATCCTATCAAAATATTGCTCAAGGAGGCCCTCGAAAAACAAAGGAACGCAATGATGGATAACTTTGCCCAGATCCTTCAATGGTTGCCCACCGGTGGCGCATCTGTTGTGTAACCAGCTCCAAAAAGAGAAGAAAAGAGATATCAACGCCTTAGAAATGATCCACTTCGAGGGGGAAACCTCCAATACATTACATAAATGAACAATTCTTGGATGATACAATTTACAAAACCTCCTTTCTATATATAGGAGTCCATGGGGCCATAATGTAATCCTAGTGGGCCACAATGTAATCCTAGCCGACCTAACAATAATAATTTAAGGGCACAATAATAACAAAATGGGGTTTACAAGGGTACAATAATAACAATAAGGGGTTTACACTAACAATAATAAGGGACTATACTAGTGATATAGGGACCTAACATGCCCCTCTCTTTCAAAAAAGTGTTGTCCTCAACGCTTGAGTAGCTCCGGGTGCTTCTGTATAAAATTCTCATCCTCCCATGTAGAATCTTGAGTGGGTAAGTTCTTCCACTTGATGAGATACTCTGAAATTGATCGATTCCGTAGTTGTCGAGTTCTTTTTTCCATGACTGCTTCAGGTTCCAATATGATTTTCCCTTCCCCATCAAGTTCTGGCAATACTGTTTGAACAGGAAGATTTTCACCTATAACCTTCTTTAAGCATGAAACATGGAAAACTGGATGTACTCGCGAAGAAGCAGGAAGCTCCAATTTGTATGCCATAGTACCAATCTTTTGCAACACCTTGTAAGGAGCATAGTACTTTGGCGATAATTTATTATCCTTCTTTGCTTGCTTGAGGGACATTTGTTTGTATGGTTGTAGCCGTAAAAATACCCAATCTCCTACATCAAAACTTCTCTCGCTACGATGTTGATCTGCCTGTTGTTTCATTCGATTTTGTGCCAAATTCGGGTTATCCTTTAAGAGTTGGAGAACTTCTTGTTGATGCTCGATGTGATCTTCCACTGCTTGAACCTTCGAATTTTCTCTTAAAGATGATGTGATGGATGGTGGATGATATCCATAAAGTGCCATAAATGGGGTCATTTTTGTTGCGGTATGGAAGGAAGTGTTATACCACCATTCAACGAGAGGTAACCACTTGACCCATTGTGTTTGTTTATCAGATACAAAACAACGAAGATATCCTTCCAAACATTTATTTACTATCTCAGTTTGACCATCAGATTGAGGATGATAAGATGAGCTATGAGCTAATTGAGTACCCAAACAAGAAAATAACTCGGTCCAAAAATTTCCAGTAAAAATGGGATCTCTGTCGCTCACAATAACCCTTGGGCTTCCATGTAGCTTTTGAATTCTGTCCATAAATGTAGTAGCAACTGTACTTGCTTTAAATGGATGAGATAATGCACAAAGTGTGCATACTTGGTAAGTCTATCAACTACCACCATGATGACACTCTTTCCTTCGGACTTAGGTAAACCTGTGATAAAATCCATTGAAATCTCCTCCTAGCATTGACTTGGAATGGATAAAGGTTGTAGAAGTCTCGGGGTCTTAATTGTCTCAACTTTATTCTGCTGGAAAACCAAACATTCCGCCACAAACTTTTGAATATCAGATTTAAGGCCATCCCAAAAAAATTCTTTCTTCACCCTGTGGTAAGTTTTTAAAAATCCTGAGTGTCCTCCTAAAAGAGAAGTGTGCAATTCCAGAAGAATCTTTTGTTTTAGTTGGGAATTCTTACAAAGATATAAGCGATCTTTGTACCATAAGGAATCATTTTTCCAACTAAATGTATCAAATGTACTAGGATATTGCTGCAAATTTTGAATGAGTGTCCATACATCTTTTTCCTTCTTCCATTCATCTCTTGCTTCGGTTATCCAATCTGGTTGGATAATAGAAATGGCACAAAGCAATGCTTCCACCTCTTCATTCTTTCTTGAGAGTGCATTTGCAACAACATTAAGCTTTCCTTTTTGTAGATTATTTCAAAGTCATAACCCAACATCTTTGTGACCCATTTTTGCTGCTCTTCTGACGATAGTCTTTGTTCCAAAAAGTGTTTAAGACTATCATGATCAATTTTTACCTTGAAGTGTCTTCCCATTAGGTAAGTTCGTCATTTCTTTAGTGCATGCAGTATTGCTAACATTTCCTTCTCATAAATAGGTTTCTGTAAATACTTTCCTTTGATTGGACGACTTTCAAAAGTAATAGGTCTTCCTTCCTGCATTAAAACAACACCAATTCCATTTCCTGAGGCATCACATTCCACAATAAAGGTTTTTGTGAAGTCTGGCGTAACTAAGACTGGTGCTAGACACATTGCCTCTTTAAGATGTTCAAAGGCCTTAGTTGCTTGAGGAGTCCATGAAAATGCATCTTTCTTCAATAATGTTGTTAGAGGTGCTGCTATTCTCCCATAATTCTTAACAGACTTGTGATAATACCTTGTTAACCCGAGAAATCCTCGCAACTGCTTTATGGTTGTGGGGACTTTCCATTCCTTATGGCTTTAATTTTGTTAGGGTCTACTTTAACACCCTCGTGAGATACAATATGACCCAGATATTCCACCTCTTGTACTCCAAAGAAACATTTGGATGTTTTTGCATATAATTGTTTCTCCTGCAATAGTTTGAGCACCCTGTCAACATGTTCAACATGATCCTTCCAAGACCTGCTATAGATTAGTATATCATCAAGAAATACTAGCACAAATTTTCTAAGGAAGGGTTTGAAAATGGAATTCATCAACCCTTGAAATGTAGAAGGTGCATTGGTAAGGCCAAAAGGCATGACCAAAAATTCATAATGACCCTCATGAGTTCGAAATGTTGTTTTCGGAATATCTTCAGTCTTCATTCTAATTTGATGATATCCTGAACAAAGATCCAACTTAGTAAAATAAATTGCTCCATGTAATTCATCCAATAATTCATCAATCACAGGAATGGGAAATTTATCTTTAATGGTGAGCTTATTGAGCTCCCTATAATCCAGACACATTCGCCATGATCCATCCTTCTTGTGTACCAATACTACGGGAGCAAAGAAAGAACTTTGACTAGGTTGAATTATACCTGCCTCTAACATTTATGCAATCATACGTTCAATTTCACTCTTTTGGAAGTAAGGATATCTATAAGGCCTGATGTTTGGAGGAACACTTCCTGGAATCAAATGAATAGCATGATCATGATCATGAAAAGGTGGGAGTCCTTTGGGAGTTTCAAACACCTTGGAATGATTGTCCAAGACTTGTTAGAGATCTGCAGAAATAGATGATTTTGATGTCGGAACTTCTAGTGAGCATAATTATGAAATTACGCCTCGTTGTTATTTCTTTAGAAGCTCTGTCATGACATTAGAGCTTATTATCCTTCCCAGCTTCCCTTCAATACTCCGTAATTCGACTTCCTTTCCTTCTGAAAAAAAATTTCAAGAAAAGTTCTTGAAAATTAAAAGTTACCGTCCCCAAAGATTGTAACCATTGTACTCCTAGTACAACATCAGCACCTCCCATAGGAATGGAAAGCGTAGGACTAGTCAATACATATTCCCCCATGGTTAGCTTGATATTATGGCATTTTCCAAAGAAATTTATAGTTCCTCCATTTGCAACCATCACTTGACATTCTGGTGCTGGGTATAGGAAACAATTTAATTCCTTGGCTACTTTACAATGAATAAAATTATGGGTGTTACCTGAATCAATCAACACTATTACCTTTTTCTTCTTGATTTGTCCTTCTATCTAGAGATGTTGAGTGGTAATTCCTGCCAGTGCATTACACGATATGGTCGGATTCATTTCGTCCTCTTCTAGGGCTGGTTCCTGGTGTATATCCTCTTCTTGTTCATTTTCTTCTTCCTCTTCACAATCTATGTAAAATAATTTCTTCTCAGCACACTTATGACCTTTAGTGTATTTGCTATCACAACTGTAGCAAAGCCCTTTTGCTCTTTTTTCTTCCAATTGTTGTGGTGTCAACCTTGTAGGTTGTGGAAATCTAAGCGTAGCAACACTTCCTTCTTTATAGAATTGAGTGGTAGGCTTCCTTGTCGCCATTATTTTACATTCAACTTTTCTTGCCAACCTGAATGCCTTCTCCAATGAATCCGGTTCCAAAACACGAACTTCATGTTAGATGTTATCCTTTAAAGTGCCTATGAAGAGATCGATCCTGTGTTCCTCTGGAATATCAGTTACCCTTATATTCAATTTTTGGAAGTCCTCAATGTGTTGCCCCACTAAACCATTTTGTTTGAGATTTATCAATTGGCTAAAGAAGGTGTTGCTCTTTGTATCCTCATAATGTGCTATCATTTCCTCCGTAAAAATTGACCAAGTGACAATTTTTTTACGGGAGCAAAGCCATCGATACCATACAAATGTATTTTGTTCTAAATGTAATGTTGCAATGCGTACCTTTTGTGTGTTTGCATGTTATGGAGATCAAAATATTGCTCCATCTGTAGTATCCATGTTACAGGATCCTTTCCATCAAACTTCCTCATATCCATTTTTGGAATATGGTGGTTCTTCCTGCTAACATTAGAGTTTATGAAATCACGATTAACATTTATTTTTTTCTCATCATGAGGTTCTTCTACTATCTTTTCACCATTAGGAAACATTTCTTGTATCAACTTTGTCAAACCTTCGATGTCTGTTTTGAGATCATTCTTCATATTTTCCATGGTGTCTTTCATGTCCGCTTCCATGCCATCCATCTTAGCTTCCATGCCTTTCTTCAAAACGTCCATCTTCACTTCCATGCCTTTCTTCAAAACTTCCATTTCATTTTTTGTTGCTCTTTGCGAGAGTGAAATTTGTTGCACTTGCTCTTGTAATTTTGATAGATCATGTTGCAATTCTTCATCTTCATGAGTCATAGTAGAGCCTTCTGAAGGCTTAATGGGTGTTGAATTATTTTTATGGGGCATATTTTAGAACCCAATACTGCTATATATTCTACAATATTCCCTTGGAATCAATTCAAATTGATTCTTCAAAGAAGACTCATGCAATTTGGAAAGAAAAATATACACACCTTTTTCTTGCTTTTTAGGAACTCGATATTGAAATTGGATTATCTCTATGATTGCAGCACTTCAATATTTGAATTTTCGTATCAACGTAGCCCTCTGAATTATATTTCGAATGCCACAGGTCTGACTTGATTTGGATTCTCCAAGACAAAGTTGTGTCCAATCTCCCACAATGACCTAATTCTGGACTGGTTCAGTAGAGCGAAATTGTATGACTTGCCACGTGTCATTGTTTCGTCCTTTTTATTTGAAATTGATAGAAAAGAAACTACAGTATGTGTAATTGCGACCAATTTTTACGACACTCCAATCTGATGCCCAGAGAGAGAGTTATTGAACTTTTCCCACGATCACCTCTTTGAAATGAAATTCAGGAGCCTGAAAAAGCACTACCTTCCACAGATCATATCTCCCAAAATATTGCGAACCAAACTCTGAAATTTTTTGACGAATTTCCTCAGGATTTCAGCTTTTCACCATATGAATTTCAGATTCTGAAACTTCGTAGAAAAAAAATTATAGCGAAAATTCCACGATGACCTGTTTAGGAGCCTGAAAAAAGACCTAACTTCCACAGATGATATCTCCGAAAATATTGCGAACCAAGCTCTGAAATTTTTAGACAATCTTCCTCAGGATTTCGCTTCCAACCCTAAAAATTTCAGATTCTGAAACTTCGTAGAAAAAAATTTATAGCGCAAATTCCACGATGACCTGTTTGGAGCAGCGAAACCCTAGAATCCAAAGCTCTGATACCAAATGTTGTGTAACCAGCTCCAAAAATAGAAGAAAAGAGATATCAACGCCTTAGAAATAAGCCACTTCGAGGGGGCAACCTCCAGTACATTACATAAATGAACAATTCTTGGATGATACAATTTACAAAACCTCCTTTCTATATATAGGAGTCCATGGGGCCATAATGTAATCCTAGTGGGCCACAATGTAATCCTAGCTAACCTAACAATAATAATTTAAGGGCACAATAATAACAAAATGGGGTTTACAAGGGTACAATAATAACAATAAGGGTACAAACATAAATAAAACATATTTTAATACTTACTCCAGGACTATGGTAAATAAATAAAAATATATATAAACTAGATGTATGGTAAATACATAAAAATTCTTTTTATATTTACTCCATAAACTTTTTTATATTTAAAATAAAAAATAAAAAGAGGTTTTGTTTAGATGAAGCCTATGGGACTAATACCATGGGACAAATTAATATTGATACCATGGGCCAAATACCATATTTATAAAATAAGTATGGTAAATAAATCAATATAAAAGAGGTATAAAGAGGTATGATAAATAAATAAATATAAAATAGGTATAAGAGGTATGGTAAATAAATAAATATAAAAGAGGTATAAAGAGGTAAGGTAAATAAATAACAATATATCAAATAGGATTATAAATAAAAATCTAAGTATATAACAAGCCTATGGGCCAAATACCATAGTAAATAAAAGAGGTATGGTAAATAAATAAAAATATAAATAAACCAGAGTTATGGTAAGTAAATAAAACCTCTTTTCATATTTACTCCATAATCTGCTTTATATTTACGAATATTTATGTTCATTATTTTACATAACTAAGAATAAATACACAGAGAGAGAGAAGTGGAGAGAGAGAGAGAGTGATAAGGGAGAGATGGAGAGAGAGTGTGTATGTTTACGAGTGAGATAAATAGACAAATAAGATGTATGGAAATAAGGGGGGAGAGAAGAAAAGAGAAGGTGAGAGGGAGGGATATTGTAATGTAGTTGGAGAGGGAGAGGGGTGGAAAGAGAGAGAGAAAGAAAGGGAGATGGGGGAAGAGAGAGAATTAGAGAGAGAGGGATAGAGATAGAGAGAGATGGGGGAAGAGAGAGGATTGGAGGGAAAAAAGAGAGGGAGGTAGGAGAGAAAGGGAGAGAGAGGAAGGATGAGAGAGAGGAGGAGAATGATGGAGGAAGAGAGAGTATTGGAGGGAAGAGAGAGAGAGAGAGAGAGATCAAGGAAGAGAGAGGGAGTTAGGAGAGATAGAGAGAGGAAGGACGAGAGAGAGGACTTGAGAGAGAGGAGGAAAGAGGGATTGATAGAGAGATGGAGTTGGAGGGGGAGAGATGTAGGAAATAAGAAATATAGAGAGTGAGGAGTGGAGAGAGAGAAGGAGTAACAAGGGAGAGACAAAGAGAGAGTGTGCATGTTTGGGGCTGAGAAAAAGAGACAAATAAGGAGAGATGGAGATAAGGGGGGGGAGAAGGAGATATAAGAAGAGAGGGAGGGATATAGTAACATAGTTGGTGGGTGAAGAGAGAGAGAGAGGGAGAGACAGAGATGGGAGAGGAAGGAAGAGAGAGGATGTGAGAGAGTGGAGAGAGGGATGGAAAGAGATATGGACTTGGAGGGGGAGGGAGAGGGAGGTAAGAAGAAAGACATAGAGAGAGAAATGTGGAGAGAGAGAGAGAGAGTGAGTGATAAGGAATATGGAGATAGAAGGAGAGAGGACAAAGGGAGGAGAGATAGATATTAGCAGGGGAGAGGGAGAGAAGGGGAAGATAGAGATATAGACGGAAGGTGAAGAGAGGGAAGAAGAGAGAGATGGGGAGAGGAGGGGATTGACAAAGAGATTGATATATATGGAGCGCAAGAGCGTGTGTGTTTATGGGGGTAAGATAGAGAGACAGAAAAGAAGAGATGGAGGGGGATATAGATATGGATGGAGGGTGGAGAGAGGGAAGAATAATTCTCACACTAGATGGATTGATATAAGTGGATATGGTGATCTATAACCCTATTCGATTATTTGCACTATATGCATCGATTTTAGTGTAGATATTTATTTCTAATGATATTTTATTACTTGCACTAGATGCATTGATTTCAGTGTAGGTGGCGATTTCTAATACAATTTGATTGCTTGCACTGAATTTTTTGATTTCAATTTAGATGTTGATTTATAATTATATTTGATTACTTGCACTAGATGAATTGATTTCAATGTAGATCATTTCTAATCCTATTTGATTATTTGCACTAAATGAATTGATTTAAGTGTAGATGGCGATTTCTAATCCTATTTGATTTCTTTGAGTAAATGCATTGATTTTAGTGTAGATGTTGGTTTCTAGAGAGAGAGAGAGTGAGTGATAAGGAATATAGAGAGAGAGGGAGAGAGGAAAAAAGGAGGAAAGAGAGATATTAGCGGGGGAGAGGGAGAGAAGGGGAAGATAGAGATATAGATAGAAGGTGAAGAGAGGGAAGAAGAGACAGATGGGGAGAGAGGGTGATTGTCAAAGAGATTGATATATATTTAGTGCAAGAGTGTGTGTGTGTTTAGAGGGGTGAGATAGAGAGACAAAAAATAATAGATGGAGGGGGATATAGATATGGATTGAGGGTGGAGAGAGGGAGGAATATTTCTCGCACTAGATGGATTGATATAAGTGGAGATGGTGATTTCTAATCCTATTTTATTATTTGCACTAGATGCATCGATCTTAGTGTAGATATTTATTTCTAGTGATATTTGATTACTTGCACTAGATGCATTGATTTCAGTGTAGGTGGTGATTTATAATACAATTTGATTTCTTGCACTGAATATGTTGATTTTAATTTAGATGTCGATTTATAATTGTATTTGGTTACTTACACTAGATGAATTGATTTCAATGTAGATGATTTCTAATCCTATTTGATTGTTTGCACTAAATGCATTGATTTCAGTGTAGATGGTGATTTCTAATCCTATTTTATTTCTTTGAGTAAATGCATTGATTTCAGTGTAGAATTTGGTTTCTAGAGAGAGAGAGAGAGAGAGTGATAAGGAAGATGGAGAGAGAGGGAGAGACGAAAAAAGAAGGAAAGCGAGATATTAGGGGGGGAGAGGGAGAGAAGGGGAAGATAGAGATATAGATGGAAGGTGAAGAGAGTGAAGAAGAGAGAGATGGGGAGAGGGGGTGATTGACAAAGAGAATGATATATATGGAGTGAGAGAGCGTGTGTGTTTAGGGGGGTGAGATAGAGAGACAAAAAACAAGAGATGGTGATTTATAATCCTATTTGATTATTTGCACTAGATGCATCGATTTTAGTGTAGATATTTATTTCTAATGATATTTGATTACTTGCACTAGATGCATTTATTACAGTGTTGGTGGTGATTTCCAATACTATTTGATTGCTTGCACTGGATGTGTTGATTTCAATTTAGACGTCTATTTATAATTATATTTGATTGCTTCCACTAGATGCATTGATTTCAATGTAGATTATTTCTAATCCTATTTGATTGTTTGCATTAAATGCATTGATTTTAGTGTGGATGGTGATTTCTAATCCTATTTGATTGCTTTGAGTAAATTCATTGATTTCAGTGTAGATGTTGGTTTCTAATCTTATTTGATTGCTTGCATTAGGTGCATTGATTTCAATGTAGAATTTATTTTCTAATCTTATTTGATTGCTTGCATTAAATGCATTGATTTCAATGTATATGTTGATTTATGATTTGATGTAATTGGATATATGATGGTACATTAATTTTAAAGTGATTGGATTAACAATATGCATTGATTTTAGTGTAAGCACAAAAAATTATTGACAATGTACATTGATTTTTGTGTTATAGTAATTTAACCTATTAATATTGGAGAGCAAGAAAGACAAGGTATCATGTTTACTACAACAGCTCGAGCTAAATATTTAATTGGTTTATGATTTAGATTTTATTTTTCATATAATTCATATGAAAAGATAACAAAACTAACAAGGGTGACAATAAGAATAGTAGAAGAAAATAGTTTGAGATTGATCACAATGAAGACTATTTGTAACATGAGTACATTCTTATTATTCACATTTTCTATCTTTCAACACTATTATTGTCACTTTGCATTCAAAAAAAAAATTTCATCATTTTTCATCATTATAGTTATTAACAATATTTATCATCTCAACAAACTAAGGTAAGTAAGAAAATTTAAAATTAAAATGACCAAGTTAATCTCAAAAATATTTAGCATATTTAAAATGATTATATTAATATTTGATATATTTACATATTATTGATAAAATTAATCATATCTTCGATAGATTTTCCTTGGCAGTACATAGCTGAAACCAGCGTAGATCCATCTTAACTCCGGATCTATCAAGCGCCGAGAGGGATCAAATCTCTCGAGGTGCAAACCTTTTCTCAAGTTTTGCACTCAAAAAAAAGGTTTGCACCTCGAGATATTTGATCCCTCTTGGCGCTTGATAGATCCGGAGTTAAGATGGATCTACGCTGGTATAGAATTTACCCCTAGAATGCCACATGTATCCTAAAACAAATTAGTTGTATGACAATTGTTATGGTGCATATATGATGTGTATTACAGTTTATCTTATAATTTTGTTGAAGTAGCATACAACAATTTACATAGTGATATGAGAACCACTCTCTAGAATATACATCGATTTTGTACACATGGATTTTCAGTTGCTTTTTAAGATATATCATTGGTGATGGTCACATGATTATATAATGAACCATTAAGTTGAACTATGAAATTATTCATCACAACACACACACACACATATTGATGAATTAATAATTTTTCTCATATAATTTTTTTAATCTATTTTGAAAAAAAAAAAATTATATATAATTATTTCTAAGAAGAAAAAGAGAGAGTTCCTTACCATATCTTCGTAAAACATATAATAGCGACGTTTGGAGGCAATTGCGACGTTTGGAGGGAGCCGTCTAGCGACGCTTTTCTCTAAATGTCGGTATAGCGACGGTTCCCAAGATCAATGGCTCAAAGTGAACCCGATAACTTACCTTTTCCCCGCACCTTTCCTTTTGATCATGGTCGTTCGCTCTTTGAATCCAAATCCGACGGCGCTAATACATTTTCACGCTCATAAAGTAATCATTTGATGTTTTGGCAAAGCCGCGCGAAATGGGTGGTTTTTCCAAACCACCCACGCTTACGTGTCGCCACCACGTTGTATCGCGTTCGAAAAGCTAGTTTCTTCTTACCACCATTTACCCTCGCGAATACCACTGGCGGTATTCCCTAAACCTCACCCGTTTAACCCAAGTTTAATGTCATTTACCTATGGTTATACCATCATTTAATACATTAAAATTATATTTTTCATTCAAATTTTCACCTTTTCGCTTTAAACTTGTAAAAACATTGGAGAACCGTTTTTCCTCAAAATCACGCCGTTTGAACCCTGAGAAACTTTTCAGAGCCATTTTCAACCTACCAGTACCATTTTTCGACGCCCATTGCCCTGAATTTCCATTACAAAGTACTACATTGTCCTCTGCAAAGCCATTTTCAAAAAATTGAAGACTGAGCACCTCTGCAACGTCTTCAACCGAATTCCGCTGGTTCTCCAGGTACTTTTCTTCGAAGTTGCCCTCTGAGATTTCAAAATTCCTGTCGATTTCAAATAATTACCAAAGTTACTGCAAAAAAGTGTCCATTTTTCAGGGAAAACTCTGTCAAAATTTCCCTGGAATCCCTAATTGCCCTTTCTCGCAGTTTTTTCCATACCCTGGTCTATTTTGCTGTTGAAATCGATTTTAAATACACGTTTTGAGCTTTAAATTCCTTGCATTTCCTAAAAACCCTGCTCAGAAACCCCATTTTCAGTAGAAATTCGCCAAGAAACCCTGTTTCTCGTAAAGGAA
>CM076578.1:1775798150-1775976929 GCA_034641835.2 Pinus albicaulis | reverse complement strand
GAGCCCATGATGGGTCTTCTCGGAGTGGTGGGCCAGTCATGACTAGATAGGATGATAAAATAGTGAAAGTTTTATCTTAGGATAATGAAGGCAGCGAGTTTTCTAGAACTCACAATGTTTATGAATTTTGTTTCTAGAAATCTAAGACCAATACTTAGTCACCTTCAGATAGTGAAAATTATGGATGACTAACAAACCAAATGCATACGCCATGCATGCCAAAACTAGTGAGGAAAACATACATGCAACTCAGTACCTACAATCAAAACTTGTTGTAGTTGTTGATTTCGATGCCCTCTTATGCTTTCCTGCTCTTCCTTCTCCTTCTTGTTCCAAATCACCAAGTATGCCACACTCTCCAAGAGTGCTCCAAGAATACTCTAAGTGTCCAAGAGTATGAGAGAGAGAGAGAGAATAATGAGAGAGCTCCAAAAATGCACTAACAAAATCTTACCAACAGACCCTCAAAAGCCTTTTTATCAATGAGGCCTCTATTTTCTTCATTTTCCATTATTTTCCTTCATTTTCCTCCTCACATGCAACCTGTGACCTTTCACCTCCATTTTCTCCTATTTTCCATTATTTTCATAAACATATTCCAAATAATGTCTCTTTCCTTGCTAAAGCTTTTTCCATTGCCTTTTCTAATTTCGTTATCCATAATAAACCAAAGTGAACACTTGCTAGGATTTTTTTCCCAACATTCATCTTGGAATATGTGTCTCATCAACCATGGTCTTATATATTTTTACATGGATTTTTACCAGGGTTGTTAAGGAACCCGCCCCCTTGGGGGGACACTGTCCTAAGTGTTCAACAACACTTACAACCAACAATACCACTACAACAAAACATACTACCTATGGAGCTTTATAACATAGCTCTTTGTAGTATTTACAATGACCACTGCTGAAAAAATGACAAACATATCGTTAACACCTACTCAAAAATTAGGCGTCCTTAACACCTTAGCCACTAGGGCATTGAGAATCTCTGATGAGTCTCACCTTGAAGGAGAAAAGACGCATCTCCTGAATGTATTTTGTAAAAATGGTTATAGTAGGCCGCGCAGCCTTAAAGCTTTCCTCAAAGTAGAAAAAGGTCATTTAGCTAAAAATAAAAAAGAGCCTAGTGATTGGTCTTGCAGTGTTCGCCTTCCATTCATTCAGTGAACCATTGATAATATTGCTAGGATCCTTAAGAAACATAAGGTTTTTTCATCCTTCAAGCCCCTTAATACGACTCGCAACTCTCTCAAATCGGTTAAAGATCCAGTAGACCCTAGGGATGGAAAAGGTGTCTACATTATTCCTTTTTCTTGTGGGACTCCTTACATCGGTGAAACTATTCGGTCTATAAGTCAAAGGATCTGTGAGCATGCTGTCGACATTAAACATGGAAGATCCCCCTCCTCCGCGCTAGCTGAGCATGCAGAAAAGAATAACCATCAAATTTGCATTGAAGAGGCTAAGGTCCTTGCGAGGGTTGACCATTTCCATCATCAAAAGTTAAGGGAGGCCTTAGAAATTGAAAAAAGACGTATTAATATCAATAAAGATGATGACTGGAATTCAGCAAGTGCTGGATCCCTGCCTTATATTCTTGATTGTCTTTTGTTTCCGCCCCTTTTTCTCGTTCCTTAGTTTTTAGGCTCCTTTAAGGATTCTTTTTTGTCGTTGGTTATCGTTTTCTTTTTCCTTTGACCTCGTTTAAAAAAATAAATTAAAATAATAATAATAATAATAAAATAAATAAATGAAAATAAAAATAAAATAAATAAACAAATAAATAGATAAAAATAAATAAATTAAATATAAATATAAACATAAATAAATAAATAAACAAATTAAATTAAATTAAATTATATATATATATATATATATATATATATATATATATTATCACTATTAATTAAATAAGTGATTAGTATATTAATTAAACATAATAATAATCTAAAAAAACAATAAAACTAGCCGTTATTAATCAATAATCAATTTTCAAAAGTCAAACTAGTCGTTAGAATAGCGACTAGTTTGGCCATTTATACATCTATTTAAACTTAACGTCCTAATCTGATCTCTCAAATAGTCTTGATGATGAACCACACAGATTGGTTCGAAATGCGTCGACAATGTTCCATTGCACGTGATTACTACCAAAAGAATTCTATAACTTGTAACGATGGATCACAAAAGCCAAAATTCTAAAAACATATCGTTTTGCTGGATATTTATAACAGAACTCATTATGGTATTTACACTAAGAACCACATTTTATTCAACCAAAAAATAGTCATACTATTTATGGATCTTTATAAATCCAGCCCGACACAATATTTACAATAATATACACATGCACATATACACATTTTTTCAAACAACAAATAAAAGGATACGATGTTTGCATAAAAAACAAGGGAATCCAAAGGCTCACACCTCCACCCCCAAAGTAGTACTAGGATTCACCTCCTTCCTAGGAAGTCCATAATCCACTATCAAAGTCAAAGTATGCATCCAATGTCCAATGCTATAATCCTACACTATTTTACCCTCAGTGTATAGTTACCGATTCAATGTTCTAGGAAACACTCTCAATGTGCATATGATTCCATCTGGAAATGATAATGACCAAAAAAAATCCATCCCCGACCTTCCCTTCTCTACTAAAAAGTCCCTCGGGAAATCCGATAATCCCCTTCTGTGCAGTCACACACCTTCAAAGTTCCACTAGCGCCCCCATCTCAGGCAGGCCATCCATTTACAAAGATTCCTCACATTAGAAGATACTTAAACAAAGGCATACCCTTGCCTCAAAACCATGATATCAATCATAACATTCTCATGGAAATCAATGGACACTCCCACAATGGCCCTGATCCTGAACTGCTTCACCAACGTATTGTTGCATGTTTCAATTTATTTTGCTGACACTGCTAGTTCTTGTAGTTAGTTTCAACCACCCAACTAGGCATTGCATGATTTTCTGAACCAAACACATAATTCTTTTAGATTCAAAATAAATTGAAATAAATTCAAATCATACCTCACTGGTAGCTCGTCAATAAGGTACACTTGCAATCATGTTTACTTCCTATCACAATAAGTCAAACTAGTTGTTTGATTAAATCATTATGTATAACCATATCACATATAGTTAGCTCAAAGCAAAACCATCATAGGTAAAAATCATAAATCACATGAAATCATCATAAACCATAATCATAAATCAAATGTAACCATCATAAGTCAAAATCGTAGATCACAAGCATAATAGATCTGAAATAAAATATTGATATGTATCATTCATCAATCCTTACTTCTGTCTTTGTTCTTTCTGCACACACATCGAATCGGTTGCCACTCTCGGCAAGAACCCAATGCCTTTTCTTCTCTTCTATCATGTTCACATACACGAAATGTACATCATAACATGTACACCATACAATACACGCACCCACGTCGACATATGAAACATACACTTACACTTGGCGTAAAATACAACACAATACATATGCCTACATCGGCATACAATACATACACCTACACCCAATGTAAAATACAACAAAATAACTATACATCTACATAGTACAACACAATGAATACATGTCACGATGCCACGAATAAACCATGCACATACATAGTACCACATGTCCGAAACGCAACATGTACGACATGCACACAATACCACATGTATACCACTACCATATGCAGACATACATAGTACCACATTTACAAAACACTAAATGAAAAATGTGTGCACAACATCACATGTACACGACACCACCTACACAATGTGTACACAATGTCAAATGTACACTATATCACATGTACAATGTGTACACAATACCACATGTACACAACACCATATGCATGACATGTACACGACACCACATGTACACAGTGCCACATGCATGACATGTACATGGCACCACCTGCACACAACACCACATGTACAACATGCACACAACACGACATGTACAATAATGCACACAACACCATATTTACAACACACACAACACCATATGTGCATAGCACTGCATATACAACATGTCAATAGCACCATACGTACACAACACTCATATCCAACATGCACACAACACCACATATCCAACATGCACACAGTATGGTAGGTACACAACACCACATATCGAACATGTACGTAGAACCATCTATACCTAGCACTGTGTATGCGATATACACACAACACCATATATACAACAAACATACAACATCATATGTATACAATACTACATATACAATATTTACACATTACCATATATACAATCACTAAATAGACAACATACACAACATATACACAACAATAATACCACACATCCCTAGACCACACACTAACTGCACTAAGCAACCTTGCTTCTAGTGTCTTTCCATTATCCATGATTATCCTAGCATGCCAAAGATCACACTAATTTCACTTCATTGATGTACCCCTCAACATTACATGTTCATAACATAGACATAGGCATAATACAAGCATATAATATCAATTCATGTCCACATGATACTAACGTCATAGATCTTTCATAGTTACTCTTCCCACTTGATTCCTTATAAGACCAAGAACCTCTTCATGCCATTCACCTGCATAAGAAATCACTACTCCACAAGAATGATCCTTGAAAAACTTGTCATACAGTGTCATAGATACGTATATACATACATATATATAATCATTATCATAAAAAAATCATGATCCTGTGAGAAAATGACATACGTACACATATATATACATAAAAACATTAGCATCATGATCCATGATGACTCTGTCACACACACACACACACACACACACACAGAGATATATATATATATATATATATATATATATATATATATATATATATAGTCATGATTACATCATAATTATTTGATAGCATAATGTCAAGGTTGAGAGAAATTCCTTTATCCGTGCACAATATGCATATCGTTGAGAACAACAGTTCCCAACATATCCAAGGCATCCAACACCTTATATCCATTCACTTTACGTACTCTGCGACTGTCAATTTACCCAATGGAATCAACCAGTCCAACCAAATGTCATATTTTTACCTTCCGTTGCATTTACTCATGCAACAAACTTCATCTGTGTCTTACAATACCTGTTGGGTACCACACAAATCTCCCCTAGCTCCATTGAATTTTATCTTTTCCCGAACTAATTTCCAAGACACTCAAAAAATAAAAGACAAGAACAAGAAAAAAATAATAGGATGACCATGAAAAAACAAAAGCAATATGACACCATGAACAAAATGGCATGGTCATGCACTAGATGCAATCAAGACTGCAAATCAAACGCAAAAAAATCAAAAGACCGAAAGCACAAGACTAGCAACAAACACCATGACTCAATCCCCATGGTTACCAATGCTTCCAAAGGAAAGTTCAACCTGAGCCTTCTTCAAGATTTCATGGCAGTATTTTTCCATGTAATCCCTGCAACATAATTCCATAAACACATAACTGTCTGTATATAAATAAATATACAATATGGCAGTTATCTTATCTTATTGTGCAAAAAATACTACCTTGTATCTGAACACATAAATATATCATCTCTCACGGGACTCCATTCCCTTGAAGAATTCTTCCATGATAAGAAACCAACTAATATACCTTTCAAATACATGTTCATTAATATAGCACATATCCGCATAAATTCATAAAAAATCAAGGTTAATAAGACTTCTTGTATGCAAATCACTCATTCGTTTGGAATTAGGGTTTCCAAACATAGCCAAATGAATTCTTACCCAATTCATTTATTTTACCATTTACTTTGCTACAATAGAGGCCTACTATGTACTATCATATAAACCATTTGTTAGTTATATAAACAAATAAACTATTACCTTTTCATGTGAATACCAAGCATGTTGCCTTGCAACTGCTCTCACATGTCAGTCACATGTTCCAAATATCAATATATCATATCTATTAACTTGAAATAAACTTTTATCACGACTAACAACCATGTCATAGTCAATGATTAACTCACATTCTTCATTCATAATGCATAATGCTACAACTATCACCTGTTGGGGTCCGTGTGATTTGGCAGATTGGCATACCAAATGACAAGGCAACATTAGAACCACTTTGGAATCCTAGGATCTAGCCCTCCTAGATTCAGAGAGGGATCTCTCTATATGTGTTTTCGAAGGATATATCTTTAAAGCTTATGATATGATATTAGGCTAGTTATGGAGCACAAGGGATTTGTTTTTTTTTGGTTGGGAATCATCAAATGAGAAGGTCATGTGAAGTGAAGAAAGAAATAAGTGGAAGGATGTTTTTAGCATGGGAAGATAAGTAAAAAAATAGTGCTAAACCATTGGGCTATGGAGTCATAAAAGGGTTTACTTGCACAATAACTATTCAAGGGTTTTCAAAGGGCAAGTCATCTATATCAGAAGATCTTTTAAGTTGAGTTTGTGGTATGGAACATTAAGAAGTGTGAGGAAATAAGAAAATCTAGGAAAACAAAGGGCAGCCTAAGATTAGGTAAGGAATTTTAACCTAGCCTGCTTTTGGCATACACTTAAAGGGAAAACATAAAAAGTAGCCTAAGATCAAGTAAGGACTTTTAACCTATCCTGCTTTCGGCATACTCTCAAAGGAAAAACATTTAAGATAAACATAAAAAGTAACCTAAGATCAGGTAAGGACTTTGAACCTATCCTTCTTTCAGAATACTTTCAGGGGATCTTTTCAAAGCAGTTGTTGGAGGAAAAGCTAGAGGACAAGGCTAACCATAGACTTCCCTAGTTCCTAACTCTACTTAGCAAACCTTTCAAGAACATTCAAGAACAGAATCTCAAGTTATACTCAGCAATACATGGGCTCACCAACATTCCTCGACTGGTTATACTCTATTGAAATCATTCCAAAACACACATTTAGAATAAAACAAAAAGATAAAGCTTATTAGTCAAAATTAGGGTACTTTAGAAGTAAATCCTAATCTATTTTTTACTGTTCTTTATCAGAGAAAATGAACACAATGGAAACATAAGGAGAATAACAATTATAGTGAGAATAACATCACCAATGATTTAGATTAGGATCCCGTGAATCTGCTTGTCTATTGATGTCCAAAACCAGTTACATAATTTGAGTTCAATAGATTTTACAGTTTGATACTTCTCTTCCCAGCCTACTATATTACAAACTACTCAAAAACTATTACTCAATAACAGTTCAACAATTAACAATTTTCCAACCCTTTAAAATGAGTTTTCTGTGGATACATATAGGAGAAAGAGGAAGAGTGTTGCATAAATGGTAGTAAATATTAATTAAGACAGAGTGGGAGAAGTATTCAAATGCCCACTCTGCTTAATGACCGTTACATTAACTGATTATACCATTTTGGTAGTTTTTCCTGTTTTTATGCATATTTGGTAGGCATGGTAATAACTCCGAAGTGTTTCTTTGAAGATAACTGTGGCTGAAGTACTTTGTTTGACTTCTGAAACAAGTGACTATCATATTTCGGGTTTTGTAGCCCCATGACTGTGCAATAACTGTTCTGACAGTTTTAAAGAGTTTCTTCCATCAGGATGGCTATCACGGTATCTTTGAGAGGAAAGGTAGACTACAGGTGTCCTTTTGGTCCTTTGGAGAAATAAATACTTCAATGATCTAGCATTCTGAAGTCATATCTCGCTGATTTGTCTTTGACTTTATCTCTTTAAACACTGATATTTAGCTTTAAATTGTGTTTTTTTCTTTGTCCTTAACTTGTTGGTTAAGCCTTTGATCTTCGGATTTATTCTTTAACCTTTAACTTTCACTGATCTTCTTTGTTTTCCTTTGTGTACAGGTGGTTGCGTCGGAGGGTTTGATTGAAAGATGATATCATGATTTATCGACTAAAACGTGGAAATAACCTTCCTTTGTCCCTTTTCTGCATTTATTTAGGCCACAGAGGATTGTCACCCTCGGCCCTACAACTGGATTTCTGCTGTGGGACAGCTTTATATCTTAACCGCCATTAAACCTGCAACACAAATAAACTAGTTATAAAATCCTGCATTTTTTGGGTTTAACTGCTTCAAAAGGCTTGGCGAGGGGTTATGGAGCAGTGAGGAGGCAAGGTGAATGCAGCGGGGAAGGGTTTCATGGCGCAAAACCAAGAAAACCATGGTCAAAACTAAGTTTGGCGTGAAGAGCAGGCAAAGCGGTTTTGGGGAATACCGGAGGTGGTATTCGGGCGGGGTCAGAATGGTAAGTGGTAATGAGTAGGGGGAATGCGATACATGTTAATGGTTGACACGTATGCTCTTGAAAACCACCCATTTCATGTTCAGAATGGGCGATCAATTTTATTTGTGAAATGAACGCGAAAATGGTTTTAGATCGTCCGATCTGGGGGGGGGGGCAGATCTATGGCTGTAAGCGAGCGCGAAAAATAGAAAGATGTGCAGAGAAAAAATATGGTGGGGTTGGGGTGACGTGGGGTAATTTTTCGCGTAGTGGGGAGGCTTGAAATTGGGTAACCAATGTGCGCCGCTGGTTTATAGTGATAAAGGGTTATGATCCATGTATGGGCGAATATATAAAGGGAAAAAAGGTGGAAGTGGGAGGGAGTGAAGGTGCTTCTGGGCCGTTGGATCTAGGGGTAAGATAAATCAATAGTGGATATCACTCGGAAACACAATGAAAGGCCCCAGCTTGGTCGGGTGGGACCAGCAGGGTTATAAGGGAAAATGGAAGAAAATATGTATAGCTGGGGCACTTGAGGTATGGATGGGTTCATGGGCCCAGTGCCTCCACAGTAAATATGGACCGTCGGATGAAGATCTTTTGTGGTCAAAGAGTCAACTGCGGGGGCACCCAAAAGGTTATTATGTGTGTTGATAGTGCCCGCTGGTGAACAAAAGGGGAATCAATGTGGGCCGTCGGATCTGCCAGATGGACGGCGGAGATCAATTTCAGAGGATCGACAATCGGTGGAGGAGAGGGTCTAGGAAGGAGGAATTGAAAATTTTTGATCACCGATGGCCGATGGGGGACACAAGTGCGATGGGCAGAGGACCGTTGGATCGGGCAAGGATCAATGGCTAGGATTCCATCGGTGGTAGATGGATACTGAGAGCGAGGAAAGGGCGCTACGCCGATGCAATGGAGCATAGATCGTCAAATCTAGGATGAGATCAACGGTGGGGATTTAAATCAGAGGATCGCATCGGCAGAGAAAAGGAAAGTGAAAAGGAAAATGGTGAGGCTCGATGCGATGTGCCAATGCGATGGAGGGGCGCGATGGCCATCAGATCACGGGAGAAATGGACGGTCTAGATCTGCTCAGGGATCGACCATCGGTGGAAGAAAGTGCAAGGGGCAAAAGGAAAGGGGGAATTGCGATTTGCATTGGGCGATTAAGCGCGAACCGTCCGACCTTATGAGATCGACGGCTCAGAGTCCATCAGCGGGGAAACACATCACGCGGAGGGAATAATGAAGGAATAAAGGGAAAGGGGCAGAAGCAAAATTCCGATAGCGCGAAAGGGGCTTAAGGGTTGAGGCCGCTGGTTGCGGGTCCCGGTCTCATGGAGGAAAAGGGGCTAAGATCTTAAGCCCGCGGGGGCTTAAAGGTCGCATATGGAAAAGTTAGATTTTCAGGACGAAATGGGGTTTTTTGAGGTTTTTTAAAGGTTTCGATAGACATGAAGAAGGGATTAAGACAAAATAAAAGGGATTCATATGGTATTAAAGGGAATTTGGAGGAAGTGTGGGATTTTTTTAACAGGAAAATATGAATGGAAGAGGGGTTAAAAGCAGTTTTCTTCCAGGCAACAATAGGGCTTTGTGAAGATATCAGTGAGATGGATCCTTTTGGTCAAATGGACCCAACAAGGCTTCAAGAAGTCACAAATTTGCTTCAAATTTGTTTCTTGAAGACCAATAGACCTGTTTTAGCCATCTTTGCATATGTAAAATTTATAGATGGCTAACAACGGCTCCAACTTGGGGATGGCAGCTCCTTGGAGGTGTCAAGAACCTCAGAAATTTTATCTCTGGAATATAGACCTGTGCTTTATCCTTGATAACCTTTTCTTCCTTGATCATGTTGCTTAAAATGATGATCAATACTTTGTAACAGCAAATAGAATTTCTTTCCCCAAACAACTACCTACAAAATCTACTTTCCTAACATTTTTTCTTCGACAAGTGCACTTGGACTTGCAAACCCTTTGACATCAATATTTTATTCTTTTGAAAAAAGGAAAAACTAATCTAAATCTACTCTTATTTCTCCATGAGTTCAGATTAAACAGTTGAACTCATAGCTTCTCTACCTAATCTACTATCTGCCAGGATTAAACTGTCTGACGGACCTGCATTCTCTACATTCTAAAGAAGAAATTGAAAACACAGTCAAACCAGAATTAAGTTGTCTGATTTGCTGTGATGACTATGACATCAAAACGAACTGCACATAGAAATTTATTTGCAGAAAAGTAAAACAAAACTTGGAAGGCTTAGGATCTGAAAACAATGAGAGTCCTTCCTTCTTTCTTTCAGCTTTGATTTTGATCTTTTTAGAACTGTCTTCTTCTTCTTTACTTGGTTCAATTTTTTAGCATGTTAGAACCAGTCTTTTTCCTTTCTTTGGCTCAGGTTTTGATCTGATTAGAGCCATTATTTTCCTATCCTAATCTAATCTAATTATAAGCCAAGATTAAACAATTTGGAAAATCTTCTTCACTAACCTATCAGTAGTAAATTGAAATCTATCTAGTCATGATTAGGCTGTATGAATAAATAACAGTGTTCTTTCAAGTAGTGGCATTTAGGCTTGCACACTTTTAGAATCTCTTTATTTTTTGGCATGGGGCTGTACCTTTCTTCTTTTTCTAATCTGCCCTCTTTTTCTTTTCTATTGTTTTTTTTTTTTTTCTTTTTTTTTTTCAAATTCAAAGCAGAAAACAAAAACTAGCTACATGCTCACAGGCTGAGCTTTATTGACATTCTTACCTACCCTAATCTAACTCTGAAGTATTTACATGTTTAGCTAAAAAATTCTCTTTTCCAGTACATCCAGTCAATTAGATGGTTCCATGAATGGTATTTTCTCATCTCCTTGAGCAGGCAGGATAGACAGGGCCACTCCCATCTCACTTGTTCTTTAGAAGCAGTACGAAAAAAATTTGTTGCATTTGGTGATACACTGCTCCTAACAATCTCTATCCATTCTTCAAATCTTTTCAAAAAGTGAGCAAAGGGGTCTTGAAATAATACCTGGTTGGGAGTATTTGGCAGGTAAGTTTCAACCAGTATTATTTTTTGTTCCACTAGATCAAGAAAAATATTCCTTTGAGAAAGAAAATCTTCCTCATCTTTATTGTGATCTGAACTGGAGGGATCATCATATACTATAGTGTTGTACTCTGTCAGTCCTGATATGTTCTAATTCTATGGACTGTACTCTGTGAAGAGGTCACTATATTCTTAAGCAGGGGTCTCTTTGATTACCTCAACCCTTTTAGGAGAAGGTTCTTTATATTCATCATGCTCAAGAAATTCTCCATTGTTTTCCTCCTCATCCTTTGAGCTGAAAGACTACTGATTCCCAATCACATGAAAATTGTTACTGATGAGTTGTAATGAAGCAGAGCAAAGATTCAAAGATTCTTCGCCCTCTTCTGCGCTTTTAAATCTTTCTTCATCAGTATCATAAATAGCCTGCTTTGGCTCATTACTTCCTTGGAGTTGGAGGAACTGAACTTCCTCCCACAAATCTAATAATGATGGTCCTGCAAGATCAACTTATATTTCGAGAACATCATCATCAGACAGATCAAAATTAGGAAAATCATTAATGTAATTAATGTCACCAATCAAACATACTGGATTATTAGCAGGTCTTTCTTTGTTCTGATCTACAAGAGAACTTTATAAATTTTTACAACAAAGTTGATTAGGTGAATGGGCAAGATGGTTTTCTTTATAAAACATTTTAGAGACTGGCTGTTTATTGACAATCTGATCGATTTCTTCTTCTGACAAAGGGGAAGATGTTTTTTTTTTCTTTGAGCAGAAGTACGACAGTTCTCTTTCCCTTGTGTTAACTGGTTTTGAGGCTGGATGTCTTCTTAAACCTCTTTTAGTGAATTAGTACTTGTGTTTGCAGGAAAACCTTGAGGATTTTCTATTGTTTCCTGATCTACTTTTGTTTCAAACAACTCCCCATTATTGTTATGATACTCGATTTGAATACAAGGTTCATGAGTTGTTTCTTCTACATTATCAGGATGCCACTCTTCTTGTGTAATCTGAAATGAGTTGTAACATAGAGGGAAAGCTCCTATATGTGATGGTTCTCCTTCCACATCAGATTTTGCGTTTTCTAAATGGCTACTTGTTTCCTCAAAGCACTGCTCACTATTAGTATTTTCCATTTGTTCGTAAAGATCACTTAACAGTAAAACACAAGCTATAGGTAGGAAATCAGGAATTTCTTGACGACCTTCCTCATCATCTTCTATAAAGTTTTGAACATCATAAATGTCTTGCTCATTGTCTAGGTCTTGTACTGGTTGAGTTTGTTCTTGATCTGGAAAAAGCATCGGCTGCTCTAGATCATCAACGTTTAAATTAGCCTCACCTAGAAGGGATGATGAATCATTATTTATGCTGGCAGGGATATCTTGAGGAATGTCCTTTATTCCTTGATTGATTTCTTCCTGAACTGATTCATCCAGGTTCTTGTGATAGTTAGGATGCATATGAAATTCTTGAATGGCTGTTAACAGGTCTTTAGGATGCATATTAACCAAATCCTCATCAATAAATAACAGGTATTGTATGATGTTCTGAGATATATCACAACAATTTACAGTCCATGGTAAAGATGAAGGGTTATCTCTATATTCTTCATAAAATACTTGGTGCATGTCTCTTAAAGAAAACAAGCTCTTAGGTTCTAACCATTCATACCAATCCCTTACCTTTCCTTCTAATGTTAACATGAAAATTTTCATAAGGCAGTCTTCATTCCATTCAGTCTTTATCTTGCATACATGTATATGAAATTTGATGAGATGTAACAATGGGTCATCAGACTTTTCACCTTGAAAAATAGGAAGGTTATCATCACAAAACACCTGGGGCATCTTATGTGGGAACCCAGGGATATGATATCTAATCATTGGGGCATATCTTTGTTGTATCCTTGGAATCATGTTTGTAAATCAAAAAATAGGTCACTGTGTCTATTCAACCAGTTCAGATTATTCCACCAATGGAGTCATTTGGTCTTTTGGGAGTTGTGGAGTCGCTAGGTGGAGGATTTCAAATGTTTTAAGATGAGTTGTTGTCCACCATCAGCAATTGAATACCAATATAAGGAGGTTTGTGGGTCTTATGAGCTCTTAAGGATGTAATTCACCTAGAGGTTCCCTAGTGGAGTCGCCATTATGTTGGGGTCCCTGTGATTTGGTAGATTGGCATACCAAATGACAAGGCAACATCAGAACCACTTTGGAATCCTAGGATCTAGCCCTCCTGGATTTAGAGAGGGATCTCTCTATATGTGTTTTCGAAGGATATATCTTTGAAGCTTATGATATGATATTAGGCTAGTTATGGAGCACAAGGGATTTGTTTGTTTTTGTTTGGGAATCATCAAATGAGAAGGTCATGTGAAGTGAAGAAAGAAATAAGTGGAAGGATGTTTTTTGGCATGGGAAGATAAGTCAAAAAACAGTGCTAAACCATTGGGCTATGGAGTCATAAAAGGGTTTACTTGCACAACAACTATTTAAGGGTTTTCAAAGGGCAAGTCATCTATATCAGAAGATCTTTTAAGTTGAGTTTGTGGTATGGAACATTAAGAAGTGTGAGATAAGAAGCAAAGCTAGGAAAACAAAGGGCAGCCTAAGATCAGGTAAGGATCTTTAACCTAGCTTGCTTTTGGCATACACTTAAAGGGAAAACATAAAAAGTAGCCTAAGTTCAAGTAAGGACTTTTAACCTATCTTGCTTTCGGCATACTCTCAAAGGAAAAACATTTAAGATAAACATAAAAAGTAACCTAAGATCAGGTAAGGACTTTGAACCTATCCTACTTTTGGAATACTTTCAAGGGATCTTTTCAAAGCAGTTGTTGGAGGAAAAACTAGAGGACAGGGCTAACCATAGAATTCCCTAGTTCCTAACTCTACTTAGCAAACCTTTCAAGAACATTCAAGAACATAATCTCAAGTTCTACTCAGCCAGACATGGGCTCACCAACATTCGTCGACTGGTTATACTCTATTGAAATCATTCCAAAACACACATTTAGAAGAAAACATAAAGATAAAGCTTATTAGTCAAAATTAGGGTACTTTAGAAGTAAATCCTAATCTATTTTTTATTGTTCTTTATCAGAGAATATAAACACAATGGAAACATAAGGAGAATAACAATTACAGTGAGAATAACATCACCAATGATTTAGATCAGGATCTAATGAATCTTCTTGTCTATTGATGTCCAAAACCAGTTACATAATTTGAGTCCAATATCTTTTATAGTCTAATACTTCTCTTCCCAGCCTACTATATTAAAAAATACTCAGAAACTCTTACTCAATAACAGTTCAACAATTAACAATTTTCCAACCCTTTACAATGAGTTTTCTGTGGATACATATCGGAGAAAGAGGAAGAGTGTTGTAGGAATGGTAGTAAATATTAATTAAGATAGAGTGGGAGAAGTATTTGAATGCCCACTCTGCTTAATGATTGTACCATTTTGGTAGTTTTTCCTGTTTTTATGCATATCTGGTAGGCATGGTAATAACTCCAAAGTGTTTCTTTGAAGATAACTATGGCTGAAGTATTTTGTTTGACTTCTGAAACAAGTGACTATCATATTTCGGGTTTTGTAGCCCTATGACTGTGAAATAACTATTCTGACAGTTTTAAAGAGTTTCTGCCATCAGGATGGTTGTCATGGTGTCTTTGAGAGGAAAGGTAGACTACAGGTGTCCTTTTGGTCCTTTGGAGAAATAAATACTTCAATGATCTAGCATTTTGAGGTCATCTCTCGTTGATTTGTCTTTGAATTTATCTCTTTAAACACTGATATTTAGCTTTAAATTGTGTTTTTTTCTTTGTCCTTAACTTGTTGGTAAAGCCTTTGATCTTCGGATTTATGCTTTAACCTTTAACTTTCACTGATCTTATTTGTTTTCCTTTGTGTACAGGTGGTTGCGCCAAAGCGTTTGATTGAAAGCCGATATCATGATTTATCCACTAAAACATGGAAATAACCTTCCTTTGTCCCTTTTTTGCATTTATTTAGGCCACAGAGGATCGTCACCCTCGACCCTACAACTGGATTTCTGCTATGGGATGACTTTATAACTTAAACGCCATTAAACCTGCAACACAAAAAAACTAGTTATAAAATCTTGCGTTTTTTGGGTTTAACTGCTTTAGAAGGCTCGGCGAGGGGTTATGGAGCAGTGAGGAGGCAAGGTTAATGCAGTGGGGAATCGTTTCATGGCACAAAACCACGAAAACCAGGGTCAAAACTATGTTTGGCGCGAAGAGCAGGCAAAGCGATTTTGGGGAATACCAGAGGTGGTATTCACGCGGGGTCAGAGCGGTAAGTGGTAATGAGTGGGGGAAACGTGATACATGTTAATGGCTGACATGTATGCTCCTGAAAACCACCCATTTCGCGTTCAAAACAGGAGATCAATTTTATTTGTGAAATGAACGCGAAATGGTTTTAGATTGTCCGATCTAGGGGGGCTAGATCTACAGCTGTAAGTGAGCACGAAAAATAGAAAAGATGTGTGGAGGAAACATATAGTGGGCCCGGGGTGACGTGGGGTAATTTTTCGTGTAGCGGGGAGGCTTGAGGTTGGGTAACCAATGTGTGTCATTTGTTTATAGTGATAAAGGGTTATGATCTATGTATGGGTGAATATATAAAGGGAAAAAAGGTGGAAGTGGGAGGGAGTGAAGGTGCTTCTGGGCCGTTGGATCTAGGGATAAGATAAATCAACAGTGGAGATCACCCATAAACACAATGAAAGGCCCCAGCATGTTCGGGTGGGACCAGTGGGGTTATAAGGGAAAATGGAAGAAAATATGTATAGCGGGGTCACTTGAGGTACGAACGGGTTCGTGGGCCCGGTGCCTCCACAGTAAATCTAGACCATCGGATGAAGATCTTCTGTGGTTAAAGATTCAACTATGGGGGCACCCAAAAGGTTATTCTGTGTGTTGATAGTGCCCGCAGGTGAGTAGAAGGGGAATCAATGCAGGCTGTCGGATCTGTGAGATGGACAGCGGAGATCAATTTCGGAGGATCGGGAATCGGCGGAGGAGAGGGTCCGGGAAGGAGGAATTGAGAAGTTGCAATAGCCGATGGCCGATGGGGGACACAAGTGCGATGGGCGGAGGATCGTTGGATCGGGACAAGGATCAACGGCTAGGATTCCATCGGTGGCAGATGGATACCGGGAGCGAGGAAAGGGTGTTGTGCCAATGCAATGGAGCGCAGACCGTTAGATCTAGGATGAGATCAACGGTGGGGATTTAAATCAGAGGATCGCATTGGCGGAGAAAAGGAAAGTGGAAAAGAAAAGGGTGAGGCCCGATGCAATGCGCCGATGCGATGGAGGGGCGCGATGGCCATTGGATCACAAGAGAAATGGATGGTCTAGATCTGCTCGGGGATCGGCTATCGGTGGAAGAAAGTGCAAGCGGAAAAAGGAAATGGGGAACTGCGATTTGCGATGGGCGATTAAGCGCGGACCGTATGATCTTATGAGATCGACGGCTCAGAGTCCATCGGCGGGGAAACACATCGCGCAGAGGGAATAATGAAGGAATAAAGGGAAAGGGGCGGAAGTGAAGTTTGATAGCATGAAACAGGCTTAAGGTCTGAGGCTGACAGTCGCGGGTCCCGGTCTCATGGAGGAAAAGGGGCTGAGATATTAAGCCCGCGGGGGCTTAAAGGTCGCATATGGAAAAGTTAGATTTTCAGGCCGAAATGGGGTTTTTTGAGGCTTTTTAAAGGTTCTGATAGACATGAAGAAGGGATTAAGACCAAATAAAATGGATTCATATGGTCTTAAAGGGAATTTGGAGGAAGTGGGGGATTTTATAACAGGAAAATATGAATGGAAGAGGGGTTCAAAGCAGTTTTCTTCTAGGCAACAGCAGGGCTTTGTGAAGATATCAGTGAGATGGATCCTTTTGGTCAAATGGACCCAGCAAGGCTTCAAGAAGTCATAGATTTGCTTCAAATTTGTTTCTTGATGACTAATAGACCTGTTTTAGCCATCTTTTCATATGTCAAATTTATAGATGGCTAACATCACCTACTTACACTCAAGTACATATCAACTATCTCAACACATGTGTTAGTACGATAATCTCAAAACAAGATTATTTCTTCATGCAATCTTACAGGAAAATACTCATATCATGTGATTAGTCAAACATTCAACATTAGAGAAATGGCATAATAGATACCAAACATTCAAACACCAAATAAACAACATAATCAAAAATTCAAAACACCAAATAGACGACATAATAAAACTCATACCTTGATGTATCTTAGGGGAGGCTATCTTGTCTGCACAATCAATCTAGATTAGCATGATATAACTTCACAAATATTAGTATGAATCTTAATCGCAAGCGTACGAAAAAGGATCACTTTATCCATGCATAACAAACAAACCTAACAACAAAGATGGCTGCCAATATCTTTAGATTTCAATTAGTTGACCAAGATAAATGCTGCAAAATCTAGATCTATGCATTAAAAAACATTAAGCAGTAAATAAAAGTAAGAGTTGCTCCATGCATCCAATAGACAAGAAAGGATTTTTTAAAGAATTTTTTTATTTTTTGACACCTGGGAAGGGAACATAGAAAGATGTTACCAGTCCCCCTCAATGGGATGGGTTCTTGTAAGTCCTCAACACTTCAGATCTAAAATATCTCTCTCTTGATGGTGTAGAAAACCCAGACAAAAATGGAACTCAAAGGGAGCTCACAACAAAAATGGTAACAAAATATGACAATGATGGTGGATTAAAGTCCGACGAAAAGTATAGATCCAGAGTGATCTATAGGCAACAAAAGGTATTGAGTGAATGGAAAAACCCTTCTATTTATAACAAAATATTGAGTTAGTCTAGATATTGGTGCATAATTAAAATATTATTAACCAAATAAAGATCCAAATTTTATGGAATATTTTATTATATTTGTTGGAGGGAAAAAGAATTTGACTTTGGTCAAATCCCTTTATTTGTAAATAATAAATAAATAAATGATTTATTTATTATTTTAAGGATGTGATTGAGTAATAATCAAATAAATAATGATTTATTCAATTATTTATGAGTGATTTAGTCAAATTTAACAAGGAATGTTATTTAAATAAGGTTTAAATAATTTTTCCTAAAAAATAATAAGATAAATAATGATTTATCTAATTAATTTTCCTGTTTTGGGTTAAATATGACCAGGAATATTAATTAAACTATTGTTTAACTACTTATTCCTTGAGTAAAATCAAACAAATGTGAATTTATTTAATATTTCCTCATGGGGTTTCCTTTTTAGACCATAAACAACTTAATAAATGAGGTTTACTAAGTTATTTTTCATAGTGAAAGCAATTTACTTAGGGTAAAATTGGTCTTACATGGTGTACTTTGGTCCATTTAATAGTAACAAGTTAGATGACCAAAAAATGGTGTAACGGATTTCCCCCTAGCATGTGAGCGTGAGGAGCTAATCGTATGACCGAAGTACGTTGTAAGAACTCAATCACTAGACACCGAAGGGGAAGTCAAAGAGAGAGAAATATAAGGTAGACCAAAGCATTAGAGGACTAGACCTTGAGGAGGCGAGACTTACAGGTGCAACAAGTCTCTTTTATGAGTGAGTACCTGTGCTATAGGCGGCGGAGGAGGCATACCTATGCGCGCCGACACAAAGTACAAAGAATAATGTGTCCAGTAAACAAGGGACTGAACTATATAGTACATGCTGGCATAAACATGAGCCAAATAAAAACATGATAATTATTTCCACATGAATATTGTGCCTGGGATAATAGCCAGGACTTATACAATAATATTTAAGTACATGAGATATAAACACAACCAAAGTTCCCTTGTAAACAAGAAAGGACTCTGGAAATCTGACTAACACATGAAAACTAAAAGGCGCTGCAAGCGGCTGAGGCCAACATCATCAAATCTATGGAGCTGCATCAAAGGCTATAATGAAGAGGTCATCCGGGCATGTGGGGAGCTACCTGGAGGGCCACCCCCTCATGAGGTCTGAAGCATCTCACACACACCCATAAATCACCGGTACAATCTAATGCATCGCTAAACCATCAAGTATATGGATCTCAATCATGATTTAAGGTGCTGGAGCTGAGAAAAAATCAATTCAAAGGGCAATAAGGAGTCCCTTTTCCTGATCTAAGGCACCGAACAAGAGTGGAAGCTGGAACTAAGGTAAACCGCCCTCTAGACCTCTCTTCTGGAATGAATGATCTGATATCGACAGAAGGAGGTCCACCATAGGTGAGGCAATAAGGGATCCTCAATTAAGGCATGAGAGAAAATAGTAGAGTGACTGACAGACTGACACCAAGGATGATGATGAAATGGGGGGTACTTAGTAGTGAACGGACGACTTCCCTTGTTAGAGCATAAAGGGTATGGATGACCTTGTAGCGACTAACACAATATCAAAGGGGATAAGGGATAGTAGGACTGAAGGCCATAATGTGTGACACAAGAGAGAAACCAAGAAATTAAGGATGGAGGAATATGGCGGGTTTCAAAGGGACTCGGGACAAACTCCATGGATGCGATGATGACTCAACTCAGATGCTCTAAACAAGGGCGACTTGATGATGATGCCACACAGAAAAGGTCCGATGGGGACCATAAAGATATGAGTACAAGATGGTTACTCATGAAGAAAATTGACACAAGCATGGACAAGTATGGAGGAAAAATGGTGCCCCAAGTACAAGTGTTGCAAGTGAAGAAATTCGATTTTGAGGAGTGGTGAAGTGACCCTTCTTGGACAACATGTGTCCTGGTGAAGTATCAAATCACAAAAAACTAACAGATACCCATTTGAGAGCTTGGTGAGAAATTTCCAATGGTATAGACGGTTTATCAAACTAAGCTACGGTTTTTCCGTAGTAGGCAAAAGAAAAATCAGGGGTTTCTCTTTTAATAAGGCATTTTCCCTCCAAATTCACTCATTTTCAAGTGTAGCTGTGGTGAATGTAGAGAGGAGAGAAGGCCCTAAATCTTGCGGTGATCATAGCGGACAAACCGACCATTGGAATCAAGATTCGTTAGTTGTAGGTAAGAGGCCTAACCCCACTCTTTCATTTCAGTGGAATCAAAATTTCAATTTAGGTACCCGGAGCTCATGAACAGGCCAGGTCGCATTTTTTGGGGTCTGTTATGCTACCTGGGTAGTAGGTACTGCGCAGAAAACTACAACCCGTCCCAGGAAATAACCTGAAAAGTGTGACCTGTCAGAGAAATGGGGTTTCAGTGTTGTTTTTGGCTTAGAGCTAGAATTCTTATGGTTGAGGGGCATAGGTTCCCCCAATCATCTTGTGGTTATGCCAAAATGTACTTAGAAAAAGGGGAATCTAAACACATTTTTATGATGTGGTGTGCCATTTGTTTTCGTTATGGTTATGCAGTTCGAGAAAGGGAATGGAGGATTACCAATCTCTTTTGGTACTGCATATATGAAGAAAATGGACTAATTTTCTGGGTTGGCATACATGGTGTCACTATCCCAAAGAGTGGATTTGGAGATAATGAACTGGGATCTCCTAGAAAACAACAGGTTGGTCAACAACGATGTCTAGGGGACTAGGTTGTTGATGTAAGATGAAGAAATGACGAAGGGTATCATCCCTAGAGTGATCTGAAGTGATATGGGACTCTAGAGGTTCTTCTAAATGTGGAAGAATAAGGGTAATAGAGTCGGCACGACCAGATACACTAAGAGAGTTGTGGAGAATTTCTTCTCCTGTTCTCTCAAATATGGGTGCCCCATTACCCAAACATTGGGTTTCAATGTAATGGCCACAAGGTGTATGTGGTTTGAATGCATGGGTTCGATGTAAGGGGGGATAGATAAAGTCAGGGGTGGTGACTACTTCCATAATGTCATCATTGTAATAAAATATGGGGTGACTGGTGGAAGAAAGACCACTTGACGCGACGAAGCTACCTGACTCATCATCATGAGAAGAGAGGTTCACATGCACATCGTCACAAGGGGTGATAGAAAAAAAAGTAGATGAAGGATCCACCGATGTTGAGCCCAAGGTGATTGCTGAAGGGAGGTCAGGCGAAACAGAAGGGGAAGTCCCAAGGGGGTCTTCCACCATGGATCTCATAGATGATGACAGGTAGTGGACAGTGGTCGAAGACTATGTCATTTCCACATACGGAGGGGGAATGTCTATGGGAGTGGATGTGTCCTCTGGTTTTGTTGAAGCAAAATGTGCAAATAAGGGAGCGATGGACTTGTTGCGCTTGGCCTCGAATTGGTGAACCGCTTCCAAAGAGGAGAGGTACTCTTCGAGGCAGGGACAAAAGTAAGTATAATGGTCATGGAAATCACACAAAGCATAGGGATGATTTGTGTGCAAAGTCTTGAGTTTCTTGGTTGAATCAGGTAAAGTAACATGGAATTCTGGGAAATCAGACTCAAGAAATGCTTCGTTGACCATGGGATTGAGACGAGGCAATTCAGGACAATTATGGGTGGCATGACCGACAACATCACACAAAATACATGAAGGTGTACGCTTTGGAGGCTAAGGAGGAGCAGGGTTTGTTGGGGCGGCCTTGTCCTTAGGTGCCTTCTTGCTAGCATTTCCCCCCTCACTCGAAGCTTTCACAACAAGAGTAGGTTCCTGTTGAGGTGGCTGAGGCACAGTAGCAGAGGGAGGGGTCATGGGAACCGGTTGAACTGGGGTCAAATCAAGATAACGTTTGGGCTGACTAGGCAGGATAACGGCTAGGGGATCAATGTACCAGACAGGAATCCCTAGGGTCAGGTTAGGAAGGGATAAGGTAGCCATAACAGGTACCGAGGACACTCCAGGAGGGGGAGCTTGGAACGGTATCTGACCAGAGGGGTAATGGCCAGGCGGGATGAATCTGATATGGTTAAGCGCTGGAGGAACCATTCCAAGAGGGTAGAGAGGCTCATGGATACCAGCTGCAGGTGAAGGGCCAGGAGGAGGGGGTCCAGAAGGCTGAATTGAAGGGCTAGGATTGGGTTGCGGAGGGCGGGGCTGCTGACTAGCCAAAGCGGGCCGCTTGAGGGAAGCCCGAGACGATTGCATCATGCAAACATTCTATGAGCTAGGATCAGAGACAAGAGGAGGAAGACCAAGGAATGAACCAAGTAGAGAGGAGTCTTTGTAGACTCTGGGTGAGACACTGGTCAAAGATTCGACGGTTTGCTTATTGGCCATCGAATATATGATGGAATCAGGGGAGGTCTGAGACTTTGGTTCGTAATATTTCAACTGGTCAATGGTGACTATATTTCCATTATGGGGAAAGGACATCTTGTGGTGAACTGCAAATGGTATAGCAAATATCGCATAGGTGTAGCTACGACCCAATAGAATGTTGTAATATAAGAGGGCATCAATGACTTCTACGTCAACGAAAACAGTCTTGCCCACAAGGGTAATAGGACAATTTCGGAACATGCCAATGGGCTTGGCGGAGTGGTCGTCCCACGCTCAGAGGGTGATAGTGGAAGGGTCCAACTCAGGTGATCTGAGTTGCTTCCAAACTGAAGTGGACATCACACAAGTGGATGCCCCCTCATCAATGATATAATGGGAAACATTGGCGTTCTAGATCTTGACGGGTATTTGAAAGACGACGGAAGCAGGAAGGGAAGGATGTTCTGACCGGTCAACATCGAAGACGATCAATCAATCATTTAGAGGATCTACAATTCCCATGGCAAACATTAGAGCTTTTCGCTTTGAAGGGCACGAATGGAGGAGTTCCAGCATTGAGATGGCAGCAGGAGATTGTGCCAAATCATCTACTATACTATACGAATGGGAAGCTTTTCTAGAAGTAGCATTTCGACGTAATGGTCCCTAAGGGATCTTGGTATGAACCAATGCCTTAGGCTGAGGGATCTGCAAAAGACCATTGGTTATCGAAAGGGGCTCTGTAGAACCTGAAGAAGGGGGCTCGAGAGAAGATATAGCGGGAGGCATGTTGTACTGATGGGACCGAGTCTGAAGTTTGAGGTCAACGATTATAGGTTGGTCAAAGTTCATCATGAGAAGCTGGTAATCAGAGGTACCAGATGGAGGAGGTTGAGTGGTCGCCTGACGTTCAGGTGGTTGGGTAGCCACAAATCCTTGCTGAGGGAAAGGATTAGTAAACACAACCGCCTGACTTGGCACAACATTGGGAGGGACGGAAGGGGAGGCTTGTTGTCCTCGCGATGCTACTTGAGTCTACCACATCTATCACATCTGTGGTGAAGGAGGACAATTGTCAGTGTAATGACCATAAACACCACAACATGAACAAGACTTATTCATGCAAACAAGCCTATCCTGCTTGGGATGAGTGCCCTATTGCTGCTTTGCAGTGTTAGGTGCATTACTTTGGGGATTAGGTCTAGGATTACCGGGGGCATATTGATTTTGAGTGCCTTTCCTCTTCTTTTTGGAAGTAGGACGATTAGTCGCACCCTGCTGTGCATACACCTACCCCTGAGGGGGCAATGGCTGATGTTGCAGCGGTTGAGAAGGCAAGGGAGGTGGGGGTGCTAATGCTTGAGGAGCTCAAGCACTAGGCTGTAGATACGAATAATAAGGAGGTTGTGTAACATTGTGGTAAACAGGTTAGGAAAAAAGAGGAGGCATGTCGTATCTTGGATACATGCTACCGAGAGGGGGAAAAGTGCAGGCAGAGAAGGGAACCTAAGGATAGTACACGGCCTTACTAGAGTCTTCAAGCATAAGGAACCACCTAGCGGCTTCGAAGGGTGCAGGCAGAGAAGGTCTTGCATAGCAACAACCGGATCGTGAGGGAACAGGGCTAACTCAAGAGAATTGCAGGTCATCCGGGAAAAACCCGAGTCCTCATATGAGACCAGGAGCAACCTCTCTGCAAGCAAAATAAGTCGGGATCCCTCATCCGCCCAGGCAAAATATGCCCATCTGAATAAGTGCTACAGGCACATTCTCAAATAAGTGCAATCGCACACAAATAAAGGGTAAAGGATTGAGAAAGGCTTCCTGCGCAGAGAGGTGTTGTAACGACTCCGCCGGGGTACTGACCAGGCTCGCTGGCAGCGGAGCAACGTTCACGACTCTTTAGGCAGTGACTCCGCCGGAGCCGAGAGGTACGCTGGCAGCGGAGCAACACCATGAGGACGAAATAATTGTACCGGACCCTGCAGTTGTCCAAGGTTTCCCCGACTCTCTCGATCCTGGAGCATGAGGAATTAAAATTCGGTTGATCTGCACCCAACAAGCCAAAAGGGCAGGCGACTATGCGGGGTGGCAAAGGAAGGAAGGTGTAAACTCTGAGGTAAAAGAACAAGCAAGTATTAGACCCCTCCCTCCTCCCTCATCGACCCTTCATCAGCAAAGACTCTGAATTCATCCAGTGAATCGCCATTTGTTGTAGCTCCTACAACACCCTCCAAAAATACATAAAATCATAACACACACTTCAAAATTTTTGGAGCCCCTTTGAAACTAAAAGAAGGAAAAAGCCAAGTAAAGTTTTTAAGAGCAAGTCGCATAAGTCGCAGATCCATGATTTGCGACCCATGCGACCTACGCGACTCAGCGACCCTAAGGTCGCAGAGGTCGCCAGGTCGCAAGAGTCGGAAGTCAAGCAATTTGCGACCTTGCGACCCAGCGACCTTAAGGTCGCAAGGTCGCAAGGTCGCAAAATGAAGTATTAAGGGAATTAGCGACTCAGCGACCTTTGCGACCCAGCGACCTTAAGGTCGCGAGGTCGCAAGGTCGCAAACTTGCAACCTGCGACCTCATTTAGTACTCGCACGTGCGAAATTTTTATATAAGGTCGGGTCGCTAGGTTGCATTTGTAGCTTGCAGCGAAAACCGTGGAATTACTCTGACAGGTCGACTGGCGCGTTTTCTTTCGGGTAAGTTGCCTTTTCCTCCCTAGGTTTCCTTCTTAAACATTTCTTGTCATTACTGAGCCTCCCCACGGTCTTATTTACTTGCTGAGAGGATTTAGGGTTTTTCTGTTGAGTTTCATCATTGTTTTTGTCTCTCATGAACCCCAGGGTCACCCGTCTCTTGCCCATTTTCTCATGGCTATGCCTTATTATTAGTTTAGACCCTTTCAAGCAGCGCACTTTTCCCTGTAGGGAAAGTTTATCCGCAAAACCGCGCGCGCGCGAAACCCCCCGGCAGGCTCAAGTGCGACCTGCGACCTAGCGACCCGGTCGCAAGGTCGCAAGGTCGCAAAACTCCCTTTTAGAGACTCCGCGACCCTGCGACCTAGTCGCAAGGTCGCGAGGTCGCATAAGAGTCCTTTTTGTGAATCAGCGGCCTAGCGACTCCTAGAGAACAGTCAATTAAACTTTGCATGTGTAGATTTTATTTAGCCATTGTCATCATGTCTTTCTTATCCTGGGATTCTGTCTTGAATGAAACAGGTGAATTTAGAGCAGACACGGTACCGGTCCTCTCCGACTCTAGCAATATGGCACCCCGGGTATCCCGAAGGAGAAGTAGGCAGGTGGTGGAGGAAGAGTCAGACACAGACATACAAACATCTCCTCCACCAATATACAGAGACACCCTTTGCACCTTCGCAAAGGAGGACAGCCTTAGGTGGTATGAAGTATACCGCGAGTTCGCCATGCCAGAGGATGAGTTTCCAGAAGATCTCCCGGACCGGGACATATACCTGAAAGTCAAGAAGTCCAAATTGCACTTATCAGGGTCACATCCCGCCATCTTTCCGTGCCCAGATATGTTGGACTGGATCATACAGAAGACGGATCCGAAGAACTTCACAATCCGAGATAGATGCTTTTGCAACTCTGGAGAGCTCCAAAAGCATGTATACTAATCGCCTTTCAAGTTGCAGGTGAACTTCGACCCCCAAGATGGCTTCGTAAAATGAAGTGTCAAGTGGTTGATACAACTGCAAAATGGTAAGTATAACTGTGATAATGAAATAAAAAGGACCAGAGTGCCCTGTGACAACTTGAGAAAGGTGAGTAAGCTAGTACGCTTTATTGCAGCAGATACGGCGCTTTACGACACCACTTTCAACTTAACATGGAATCATTATGGAACACGAAGGCATATGGCACTCTGCCTTAATTGGTCAAGATATTAATGGGCTCCATGCACACAAATTTGGCTTCAGCTTTAGCCCCAGATGACGGAGCGCCATCAGAATTCTATATGGCTTCGTATCTTTTAGATGCTATCTGTGCCCAGCTGCATGTTGAGGGATGGCCACATAAATGGGACTCCGAGCAGACCCAGGCAATACATTTGCAGACCAAGGTATTCTGGGAATCCAGGTACAAGTCAAACATCGAGCAAATCTCTCATATATTCATTCCCTCCCTCTACGGGAAACTATTTGGTCATGACAACCCCTTCATGTCTTGGCGAGCAATGGAGACACTAGGTCAGGTGGCACATTGGTTTCCATTCGCTGAATTCACAATCATCCGAGTATTTGGCTCGTTTAAAGCACCACATGCTCTGCCTAAGTTTATTACCGATAAGGTGCTCATGCAGGAGGTATGTTTCCAGATGACCTCGGGCTTCTCTAACGTCCTTTCCAAAGGGAAAAAGAAACCTTGGCCCGCTCTACCTCTCACCATTGGTGCTTATACAGTCAAGGACTTCAGAGAAGTAGGGCGTGAAGGGGAAGAGGCAAAAAGTTATCACTTCAGAAATCTGGATTGCCGAACTTATGACCCAGTCAAGATAGTTCCTGAGCATTGTAAAAGGGCCAATTTTAGATGGAGTTATCAGCATGTCGAGCGCCCGGCAGAGGACGAAAAAAGAAACTGGTACAACGCAGACAGGCATCTAGCTCCAGGGATTGACTCTGACCGAGAAGAAGAGGATCACCAGAATTTAGGAGATAGAAGCCATAAGCTTGGAGGCTCTTCTTCCTCCAAAGATAAGAGAACACAGACCGGTACGGGGCCTGACACCGCGGATCAACAAAGGGAAGCAGAAGCCCAAGCCAAGAAGGAAGAGGAAAAGAAAATGAAGGAGGATGAAGAGAAACGTAAGAAAGATGCCAGGACAGAGCGAAAGAAGAAAAAGGAAGAGGAAAAGGAAAGACAGGAAAAGGAGGCACAGGCGGCGGCAGAAAAATCACTTAAGGAAGAACTCGACAAAGTCGACCGTCAAAAGAAGGAAGAACAAGCCGCTGCGGCAGAGCGAAAGAGAAAAGCTGAAAAGGAAGCAGTGGCAGAGGCAGAATGCAGGAAGAAGGAGGAACACGACAAGGCGGAGGCCGAGCGCCGGCAAAAGGAAAAAGAAAAGGATCAAACACAGGATGAGGAGGACGAGCTAATAGACGACATTGACCTATCTCCCCTGGATATCCCTTCAGGTGGCGCGAAAAGTACCCTCAATGCTGATGATTTTCCCGGGGAGCAAGAAGAAGAAGTCTTCGACCTGACCAGATTGACATTTGACCAATTCTCTTTCAAAATACGGCAAGAGAAAAGAAAATCCTTAGCGCAAGGCCATCCCGCCATCTCTACGGTCGCCACTGGAAAGGACATAGTCCCAGATACAAGGACTAACCCTGTTATGATAGCATCAGCAGGCACCGCTTTTGCGGCGGCCACAGAGGAAAATGTCACTAGGATGAGTAGGGAAATTATTTCTTTGCAGAACAGGCTAAAAGCAGCGGAGCAAGAGAAATCAAGACTAGAAAGTGAGATGCTACAGCTCCAAAGTAAGCCCGCCCAAGTGAACGAGGTCCCACTGGTGGTCAGGAAAGAGTGTGATGTGTTGGAAATGACCATGAGGCAAGTATATAAAGAAATGCTCACACTAAAACAAACAGTGGCCCCATTGGCAGAGGCACGAGAGGAAACCAAACAGAAGCACGAGCAGCTCAGGGAAGCCTCGGCAGCTTTGGAAAAAATGATGAACTGGACAGCACAGTATCAGCAAGCTCCCGAACATGTGCCTAGGAAGGATTGGAGTCATACGCAAGAAGCCAAAGTACAAATTCGGATGAATATGCAGTCCAAAGACAAGCTGGCTAAAGATCTGGACAAAGTGATGTCTGCATATAATCACCTGATCAGTGGTATTGACTCCATGAACGCTCTTCATCACATTCCATCATTAGGGGCACTGGATGAAACTAAAGACTGGGAGCAGGTAGAGCAGGAAATTTAGTCTTTTCTGCAACCCGTGAGACAAGCTGCTGCCGCACCAGAATTCGAGGCATCACAAGAAAACCTAGATCGGTTGCTTGTCACTCCAGTACAAATCTATACCAAGCTTGCCTCCCTCTCAATCCTGATCTCTCAGAAGAAGGAGACTCTGGTACCGAATGCCCTAGAATGTATGCATCGAATAAAAGAGGAAACCCCTCTTGTCGCTCCTATAACAGCAGATTACCAGACTTGGCGAGATTTCCTCAAGGGCAAGAAAGTTGACGTTCCAGAAACCTCAATCACACAACCACCTCCATAGCTGAGCTTTTCAGGCGCAAGTCGCGACCGTCCCCAGGTCGCAGGTCGCACCGGCACACAGGTCGCAAGTCGCACCTGCGACCAAGTCGCAGGTCGCAATCTTCTGGTCGCAGGTCGCAAGTTTGGCAAAGGTCGCAGGGAAGCTGAACCGTCGGGAAGTTGAAGCGTCGGAAGGCCATAAGGGCGTTTCTTGAATCTATAAATACCCCTGTGGGGCACATAGTAAAGGGCTTCTCTTTGGTGGACTGAAGAGCAATATTGCATTGTAATTGAAGATCCATACTCTTGGCATACATAATACAAATACTTGTTAAAACCCCTTTGATTGGATGATGTGTTTAGCTGTGACAACACTGTGTGTATTCTGCGTACAGTTTCAGAATATCGTTGATTAATGAATCTGTGTTATTAATAGTATCGTTCATGCTCCATAGCTATCTGTGATTGTATTGATGATGCTTAAGTTTACTACTTATTTGTATGATGAATGTTAATGAACTATTTTATTAGCATTTCGTTATATCTTTCGGAGAGTTAAGGGATATTCTCGCCATTAAGAACTGTTTCTTTGGTGGTCAGATTATCTTACATGCATTACCTCATAGATGTGTTGCTGACAACACTTCCTGGGCGTATGCATTTCGTCTATTACCTTGCTACGCACAGTGTCATATATTGGTTTGATACATCAGTCATGTATTCTGTATCATGTGAATGAGTGTATGTTTGCAGATTCAATCAGGTTGTTCGAGACCGAAGAGAAAGTCATTTAAGCGGTAGCCGGACCCACACCCCGGACGGGATCCCTACTCCAAACGGTTCAAAGTCTAATTGGGATTTTCTACCGGGGAGATCCCCTACTGTTGGCCAGACGTATTTTCCCGTCAACAGATTTGGCGCTAGAAGGAGGGCCATGGCATCCTCCCAGCATACGACCGATATTCCATCACAAACTCCCCACCGGGAGGTCATAAATAACGAACCTCCTCTTCCCCCCTTAGAGGATATTCCAACGGAGGAGGCTTGGTACTTTGAAATCACTAACGAACAGTTAAGATCCTTACGCCCAGTTGCCAGTAATCTCATCAGGGATTTACGGTATGCCCCTTTCATGGAGTGTCTAGCTCACACTAGGACTCCTGCTGAGAACATCACCCGTAATGGTGTGCTTGTCCACACCATACCTGAACTTGTGAACTCCATGATTGAAGATCTCGGGCGGGCTGTCCAGGAAAATGACCCCATTCTCCAGGATAGTGAAGGTTTCCCTGATACTGAACCTTTCCCCGAACCTCAGCCTGACTTACATCAGTGGAACAACAACCAAGTGTATTCCCTGGCTAGAAGAGAGGGGTCAAGAAATGAAAGAGAAGGCAACACAACCCAAAGAAATGTAGGGGAAGGCATCAGGCCTCGAAGGAACGAGGGTGGAGTCAACAGAGGTCACAGACATGGAGGCAGAGGATATATAGTTCGCGGCCAAAGACACCACGTCAACGATCACCACCACCAAAACCAAAATAGGCCCTTTCCCCATAACTGGGAGTATTTTAGAAACATGAATAACCGTGTAAGACACCAAGACGAACACTCTCGCCATCATGGCGGAGCATCAGTGTCAGGGACAGGAAGTGAGTCCGAGGCAGAATCCCGATATCGTCAGTGACCTCAGGAGGGTGCAACCCTAGCCCAGATGGCTCAATCTCCATTGGCTCTTTAGGTCCTCTCCACGACCTACCTAGACACCGTGAGAAGCATCTCCCAATTTGATTCCTAGAAAGGTACTCTGCCGAAGATCATATTAGCAGGCTTTATCCTGTCCTTAAAACTATGAGAGTCCACCGACATGTCGTATGTTTATTGCTCCTAATAACACTTGTAAACTTTGGCAGGGACTGACCTGCTCTCACCCAGTTGTTTCGTTTACTTCATGGGAATTGGCCTGCTGGTGTTCCTGCAAAATTTTGCAGAAGATAAAACACCCTCTATGCTCCTCACAGAACTAAGCACCATCAAGTGCCATAGAAAAGAGAAAGTTAAAGACTTTAACCAACACTTCGCCACCATATTGCAAAAATTTCCTCCAAACTTAGCATTGGATGATTCTATCACCATCGACTACTATACTAAAGCTCTCCCTAGGGATATTGCCGTTTTCGTCAAACGTGAGGCCCGCGCTACTCTTATAGAAAATTATGCTACTGCTCTCGCGGTAGAAAAGGACATGTTGTCAATAGGAGTCATGGACCATGACGGAAAGGATGATCTCAAACCGACCACTAAAAGGGGTCAGTCTTCCACCCCTAACAGAGAGAAAGAAACTTTTGATTTCGAGAGTATGGCCAAGACCCTCAAGCTACTAACGAATGAAGTCTCTGACTTAAAGAGAAAAGGCATTGAGACATCAACTTCTACTAAACCTCCAAAACCCTTTTTCAAGAAAAGTAATCCCAACACCAGCAGACCTCCGTCAAACTCCAGCGCCGCTCTCAACGTGGAAGAGATAGGGAAGGACAATTTTTGTTCTTTTCACCAAGCCGCCCACTCCAAAAAAACGTGCCCGCAATGGATTGGAAGCATGACCGCGGTGGTTAACCAACTCTTGGATGACCAAACTCCAGGAAACCTGACAGAGGATGATGTTTCTGACCGAGATGAAAATTCACTCTTAGATGAGGAACCAGGAGCCTCTGTCCTCACTTTTGATGTAATCCGCGGAGAGAAGAGTCTTGCTCCCATTGATATCAACATGGCAGGCAGTCCCAAAGTTCAGCCCACTCGAACTTATAGTCTTAGGAGCAAAGGAACTGTCCCCGAACAATCATATGAGGACAAGAAAAGGGCTTTCCTGAGGAAAATTCTTCCTCCTGGAAACGAAGGACAAGCTACGCCAGAGAAGCCCATAAATAGTAATAGCAAAGCCAGTGAAAAGACCAAGCTCCCGGTGGAACCCTCGAAAACCGCTACTGAACCTAGTCCCCAGACCGATACTAGCTACAACATAATGGAAGACATGAAAAAGACCAGAGCTAATATCTCACTCTACGAGTTGGCCCGCATCACGAATCAGAAGGAACTTATTCTAAAAGCTTTCGCTAACAACCAAAATACGAAGAATGTCAGCAACACGTCTGCACAAACCAGTCCAGATATGCAGTCTATAGTAAACGTTGTCAACACGAATTCGAGAGGATCCACCCCTCCCTTCCTTTTGTCTTTTGAGATGTTTAACTTCAACGTTCACAATTGTCTCGTTGACTCCGATGCATCCACAAATGTCATGCCTCTGTCTGTGTGCAAGAAACTCAACATTCTCCCAGAGAAAACGGACACAAAAATCATTCAACTTGACAGATCACAAGTACTAGCCGTTGGAGAACTCAACAATGTAATCATCCGCCTTTCATCCGACTCTAGAGTCCATCAATGTATTGATATTGTGGTTGTTGACATCCCCGAAGCCTATGGCATACTGCTTAGTAGAGACTGGTCTAGCAAGTTGCAAGGATACTTCGCCACAGATTGGTCCCACTTATGGCTACCTTACAAAGGGAGAAACAACCAAATCAGAGTCGAAAGTGAACCATACATGAAACATACTGTAACTGATTTGGATGCCACAAATGAACCCATCAGCTTTGCCCAAGAGGAACTTGGGATGTGTTTCCTGGAGTCCATTTTTGGATGCTATCGACCTCCTCAGTCTTCAGTAGGCCCCGAGGTCCTTTCTGAAATGACGCTCGTCGTAGAGGAACAAGCCCAAACTGTCACACACCAAGCCGAAATTCCTCCGCAATCCATTACTCCCAAGGACCCGGAAAGCGACATATGGACCTTGTATTACGACGGTTCCAAGAATCTCGATGGTTCTGGAGCTGGCTGCGTTTTGCTCGATCCGCATAAGAAAAAGTTCTTAGTCTCTTGTCGACTTGAGTTCCAATGCACTAACAACAACGCTTTTTTAGGAAGCTGATCTCAAGTATTGAGCAAGTGTTTCGATTTGAAGTCCTATAGAATACGCAGTCATCGAGACTCCTAGGATTATCACCCTTATATGCACGCAATACTATTCAACGTTTGATCTCACATTTGAAGGCGTATCAGCAAGAGGTATAAGTAACACCGCTTTGTGACGCCGGAATTAAATCGTTTTAAGAATGGCGAACTAGCCAAGCGGATACTTCAGCTGCGACTACCGCCGCCAGATTTACCCCTCTGAGGGATGGTTTTTCTATTGAAGTTGTGTATAAACCCTCTGTGCCAGACAATATCACTAACTTGCGCGTTTTCGATGATGATCAACAGGTGCTGGATTTTATGTGTAACTCAAAGGTATTCAAAGACGCTGCTATAGATGAAGATGAGCATGACCAAGCTATGCAAAAGGAGTACGAGAAAGTCAAAGGAAACCCCATGCCCAAAGGGGTGGTATCACTTGAGAAGCTTTTCGATCTGCAAAATCGTTTCTGTGGGCCCCCAAATGCCAAAGTACAGAGCTCTATCTTGGCCCATCGACAAGTGAACTTGGGATCAGAAGATAATCCTAAATTCGTCAACCTTGGGAAAGACTGCACCCCCCAAGAGGCTCAAGATTTCACTCAGCTATTTCGCAAGTATCGTGACGTATTTGCTTGGACATATGAGGACTTACGCACATACGATACTCGAATCATACAACATGTGATACCCATTAAAGAAAATGTAAAACCATTCCAACAAAAGCTCAAGAAAGTACATCCTGCAATGGAACCATTGATTCTAAAAGAACTCAAAAAACTTTTGGATGCACGCATTATCTTCAAAGTTCGCCATTCCACATGGGTATCCAACTTGGTTCCGGTACGGAAGAAGTCAGGTGAAATTCGCTTATGTGTAGATTTCCGAAACTTAAACCGGGCCTCAAATAAAGATAATTACCCAGTGCCCCCTATGGAACAGATACTACAAGCAGTGTCCGGCTCAGAAATGTTCTCCTTGTTGGACTGACTGTTACCTGCATGATTGAAAATGAATCCAGATAAAAGAAGACTACCTTTTACTAATAGAACCTTTCAGGCGTATGCCCTTTGGATTAATCAACGCAGGAGAAACTTTCCAAAGAGCTATGGATATAGCATTTAGGGGTCTGATAGGCCAGAGTGTGGTGGTCTACTTGGATGACGTTACTGTGTTTTCTAAACATCGGGGGGATCATTTGCGTCACCTCAGACAAATCTTCGAAAGGTGCAGAAAATACGGTATCTCGCTCAACCCAAAGAAAAGAATTTTTGCCGTAGCAGAAGGAAATATGCTGGGTCATATCATAACTAAGCAAGGCATTGTCGTTGATCCAGAACGTGTGAAAGCCATTGCTCAGATTCCTCCCCCCAGTAGTAAGAAAGCAATGTAGTCCTTTTTGGGTAAGATCAATTTTGTACGTAAGTTTATATCAGATTTTGCCCAGATAGTTAAGCCACTACAGGGAATGATTAAGAAAAATGCTACCTTCAAATGGAATCAGCCCAAAAAAGAAGCTTTCGACCAGATCAAGAAAGCTATAGCCGGCTAATTTCCTCCGCAGCTCGTGATTTCGAGCGTGATTTCGCCTTGTATAATGTCAGTTTATTCGTCCTCGGGCAAACCGTATTATTAGACACAAAAGGACAGTAAATAATGACTAGCGTCCTATTTTATCTATGAGCACCGGTCTCACAGAGCTGAATTAATATTCTCAAATTTAGAAACAGATCTATGCAAAGATAATAAAGCTGTCAAACATTTCGTACTGATACATTTTGAAAACCATGTCACGTCCATGCTCCCACCCAAATTGCTCGCTCATCGTCTGCGTGCAGAGTCGAAGTAGAGATTTAGAATCGGGTCATGGTGGCGCAAGAATACGACTTAGAGTTTAAGCCAGCACGCACAGTGAAAGGACAAGGTTTATGCCGGATGGCTGCAGAGGCCGCAAGTTCCCAACAGAGTGAAGAAGATAATTGGGAACAAGAAATTGATATGTACCAAACTGATGTCTTGCCTCAGGTAAAGGACCCTTCTTGGTACTTGGATATTTCAGGATATTTAACACACGGTACATTGGACCCCGCTCTAAACGCCCGGCAGAAACGTGCAATCAGACTCAAAGCTACTCCTTACCAGTTAATCCAAGGGAAGCTTTTCAGGAAACATTCCGATGGGGCATGTTACGCTGCCTGGAATATGATGAAGCTCAGAAGATCTTAATCGAGCTGCATGATGGACCAGCAGGAGGTCATTTCGCCGGGGATACTACAGCCCATAAAATAATGCGAGCAGGTTATTACTGGCCAACTCTTTTCAGAGATGCCCACGCATATGTTCGGAAGTGCGTTCAATGCCAGAAATTCGCAAACTGAGAAGCGCGCCTCGCCGCCCCTTTATTGTCAGTAGCAGTGGAAGAGCCTTTTCAACAATGGGGTCTAGACGTCATTGGCGAGATCCTACCCGACTCTTCGAAGCAACACCGGTACATCCTAACAGCCACTGATTACTTCACCAGGTGGGTTGAAGCAGTACCATTACACCAAGTCAACGACCAGGAGGTAATGTAATTTGTCATTCATTCCATCATTACCAGGTTTGGCGTTCCGACATCCTTGGTTTTTGATAATGCAACATATTTTTCATCTTTTAAATTATATGATTTTGCTTTAGAAAATGGTATCGTTCTTAAACACTCTGCAAAATACTATCCCCAATGAAACGGTCTAGCAGAATCAACCAATAAAAATCTGATTCGCATCATTAAAAAGACTTTACTGTCCCACCAACGCAACTGGCACAATGCTCTCCAAAATGCACTTTGGGCCGATCGTGTCACCCCTAAGTCCTCAATAGGCACCTCACCATATTTTCTCGTGTATGGGAAAGAAGCTGTCCTCCCACCCAATTTGTCTCTTCCGTAGCGCCTGTCTCAAGAGGTCATGGCACCCTTGTCTCTGATCTTTTTTGGCAACCCGGCATTGATAATTCCCGCCGAAACTAAGAGTGAAAGCGTATAAAAACCCCGGAGAATCAACATCCACTCGTAGTTTGATCAAGAAATGGTTCGATAAAAAGTCTGCAGGAGATAAAAAATTTGAAGTAGGAGACCTGGTCCTAAAGTGGGATAAAGCACATGAAAAAAAGGGGAAACATGCCAAATTTCAAGCGCTATGGATAGGTCCCTTTCAGGTTAAAGAAAAGATGGGTCCCCATACATTCCGGCTACAAATGCTGGAGGGAAGAGTCGAGGTCCTCCCGGTAAACGGGCATGACCTCAAACACTATTTTACTTGAACCTCTAAAAAAAAAAAAAAAAACTCTTTCTCTAACTCTTCAAAGAAAACCTTGTCTAAGCTGCCCACAACCGACTCACTCCTTGAAGAGGTTCTATGCTGATGAAAGGCCTTTCCTGCAAAACACGGGGCAGTCGAAACTTGCTTGTAATGGGCACCTAATGATAATACACGGTCTTACTAAAGTCTTCGAGCATAAGGAACCACCTAGCGGCTTAAAAGGGTGCAGGCAGAAAAGGTCTTGCATAGCAGCAACCGGATCGTGAGGGAACAGGGCTAACTCAAGATAATTGCAGGTCATCCGGGAAAAACCTGAGTTCTCATACGAGACCAGGAGCAACCTCTCTGCAAGCAAAATAAGTCGGGATCCCTCATCCGCCCAGGCAAAATATGCCCATCTAAATAAGTGCCACAGGCACATTATCAAATAAGTGCAATCGCACACAAATAAAGGGTAAAGGATTGAGAAAGGCTTCCTGCGCAGAGAGGTGTTGTAACGAATCCGCCGGGGTACTGACCAGGCTCGCTGGCAGCGGAGCAACGTTCACGACTCCTCAGGCAGTGACTCCGCCGGAGCCGAGAGGTTCGCTGGCAGCGGAGCAACACCATGAGGACGAAATAATTGTACCGGACCCTGCAGTGGCCCAAGGTTTCCCCGACCCTCTCGATCCTGGAGCATGAAGAATTAAAATTCGGTTGATCTGCACCCAACAAAGGCACATGCGACTACGCAGGATGGCAAAGGAAGGAAAGTGTAAACTCTGAGGTAGAAAGAACAAGCAAGTACTAGAACCCCCTCCCTCCTCCCTCATCGACCCTTCATCAGCAGAGACTCTGAATTCATCCAGTGAATCGCCATTTGTTGTAGCGACTACAACACCCTCCAAAAAATACATAAAATCATAACACACACTTCAAAATTTTTTGGAGCCCCCCTTAAAACTAAAAGGAAAAGAGACCAAGTAAAGTTCTAAAGGCGAGTCGCTAAGTCACATATGCATTATTTGTGACCCAGGCGACCTATGCGACCTTGCGACCCTAAGGTCGCACAGGTCGCACAGGTCGCAAGAGTCAGTTTGGTCGGGTTATTCATACCTTACACCCAGCCAGACCGCAAGGTCGCGAGGGCTCTAAGGTTGCAAATGAAGGCTGAAGTGAACTAGCGACCACCACCTTTACTGCACCAACAACTTAAGGTCGCGGTGTCGCGTTCTAAAATTTACAACTTGCGACCTCATTTAGTATCGCACGCAATACCTTTTTTATATAAGGTCGGGTCTAGGTCGTATTTGTAGCCCAAGAAATGGAAACCTGGAATTATCTGAGAAGCCGACTCATGATTATATTCCTGTAAGTTGCTCTTCTTTCTATGTTTTCTTCAATATATTTCTTGCCATTAACGTAGTCTCCCACTGGCCTTATTTACTATTGAGAGATTAGGGTTTTCCAAGAGTTTCATCATTGTTTTGTCTCTCATGAACCCCAGGGTCACCCATCTCTTGCCCAATTCCTCATGGCTATGCCTTATTGTCAGTTTAGACCTTTTCAAGCCGCGTATTTTTCCCTGTAGGGAAAGTTTATCCGCAAAACCGCGCGCGCGCGAAACCCCCCGGCAGGCTTAAGTGTGACCTGCGACCTAGCGACCCGGTCTCAAGGTCGCAAGGTCGCAAAACTCCCTGTTAGCGACTCTGCGACCCTGCGACCTAGTCGCAAGGTCGCAAGGTCGCGTGTGAGTCCTTTTTGTAGATCAGCGACCCAGCGACCCCCAGAGAACAGTCAATTAAACTTTGCATGTGTAGACTTTATTTAGCCGTTATCATCATTTCTTTCTCATCCTGGGATTCTTTCTTGAATGCAACAGGTGAATTTAGAGCAGACACAGTACCGGTCCTTTCCGACTCTAGCAATATGGCACCCCGGGTATCCCGAAGGAGAAGTAAGCTGGTGGTGGAGGAAGAGTCAGACACAGACATACAAACATCTCCGCCACCAATATACAGAGACACCCTTTGCACCTTCGCAAAGGAGGATAGCCTTAGGTGGTATGAAGTATACCGTGAGTTCGCCATGCCAGAAGAGGAGTTCCCAGAAGATCTCCCGGACCGTGAAGTATACCTGAAAGTCAAAAATTCCAAATTGCACCTAGCTGGGTCACATCCCGCCATCTTTCCGTGCCCAGAGATGTTGGACTGGATCATACAGAAGACGGATCCGAAAAACTTCGCAATCCGAGATAATGCAGGGAAAGCTTTCACAACATTGGAAAGTTCAAGAGCACAGGTCTACTACTCGCTACCCAAACCAGAGGTGAACTTCACCCCAAGATGGTTTGCTGCAAATGAAGTGCCGATGGTTGATACAATCAGAAGATGGTGGGCAGAACCAGACAAATTTAAGATAAAAAAGGACCAGGAGTACCCGGTGGCCAGTCTGAGGAAGGTGTATAAGTTAGTGGCCGCCATGCTGTGCAGAATATACGGGCGTTCGGACGCCACCACCTTCAACGGAACATGGGAAACCATTATGGAACACGTAACAGTACACGGCACTCGGTTCAATTGGGCTGGTATATTAATGGGCTCCATGCACACAAATTTGGCATCAGCTTTAGCCCCAGATGAGGGAGCGCCATCGGAATTTTACATGGCTTCGTATCTATTAGATGCTGTCTGTGCCCAGATGCATGTTGAGGGATGGCCACATAACTGGGACCCCGAACAGACCCAGGAAATACATTTGCAGACCAAGGTATTCTGGGAATCCAGGTACAAGTCAGACATCGAACAAATCTCTCATATATTCATTCCCGCCCTATACGGGAAACTATTTGGTCAAGACACCCCCTGCATGTCTTGGCGAGCAATGGAGACACTAGGTCAGGTGGCACACTGGTTCCCATTTGCCGAATTCACAATCATCCGAGTATTTGGCTCGTTTAAAGCACCACATGCTCTACCTAAGTTTATTACCGATAAGGTGCTCATGCAGGAGGTATGTTTCCAGATGACCTCGGGCTTCTCTAACGTCCTTTCCAAAGGGAAGAAGAAACCTTGGCCCGCTCTACCTCTCACCATTGGTGCTTATACAGTCAAGGACTCGAGAGAAGTAGCGCGTGAAGGGGAAGAGGTAAAAAGTTATCACTTCAGAAATCTGGATTGCCGAACTTATGACCCAGTCAGGATAGTTCCTGAGCATTGTAAAAGGGCCAATTTTAGATGGAGTTATCAGCACGTCGAGCGCCCAGCAGAGGATGAAAAAAGAAACTGGTACAACGCAGAAAGGCATCTAGCTCCAGGGATAGACTCTGACTGAGAAGAAGAGGATCACCAGAATTTAGGAGATAGAAGTCATAAGCTTGGAGGCTCTTCTTCCTCCAAAGATAAGAAAACACAGACCGGTACGGGGCCTGACACCGCAGATCAGCAAAGGGAAGCAGAAGCCCAAGCCAAGAAGGAAGAGGAAAAGAAGATGAAGGAAGATGAAGAGAAACGTAAGAAAGATGCCAGGACAGAGCGAAAAAAGAAAAAGGAAGAGGAAAAGGAAAGACAGGAAAAGGAGGCACAGGCGGCGGCAGAAAAGGCACTTAAGGAAGAACTCGACAAAGTCGATCGTCAAAAGGAGGTAGAACAAGCCGCCGTGGCAGAAAGAAAGAGAAAAGCTGAAAAGGAAGCAGAGGCAGAGGCAGAAAGAAGGAAGAAGGAGGAACACGACAAGGCGGAGGCTGAGCGCCGGCAAAAGGAAAAAGAAAAGGATCAAACACAGGATGAGCAGGACGAGCTAATAGACGACATTGACCTATCTCCCCTGGATATCCCTTCAGGTGGCGCGAAAAGTACCCTCAATGTTGATGATTTTCCCGGGACGCAGGAAGAAGAAGTCTTCGACCTGACCAAATTGACATTTGACCAATTCTCTTTCAAAATACGGCAAGAGAAAAGGAAATCCTTAACGCAAGGCCATCCCGCCATCTCTACGGTTGCCACTGGAAAGGACATAGTCCCAGATACAAGGACTAACCCTGTTATGATAGCATCAGCAGGCACCGCTTTTTCCGCGGCCACAGAGGAAAATGTCACTAGGATGAGCAGGGAAATTATTTCTTTGCAGAACAGGCTAAAAGCAGCGGAGCAAGAGAAATCAAGACTAGAAAGTGAGATGCTACAACTCCAAAGTAGGCCCGCCCAAGTAAACGAGGTCCCACTGGCGGTCAAGAAAGAGTGTGATGTGTTGGAAATGACCATGAGGCAAGTATACAAAGAAATGCTCACACTAAAACAAATAGTGGCCCCATTGGCAGCGGCACGAGAGGAAACCAAACAGAAGCACGAGAAGCTCAGGGAAGCCTCGGCGGCTTTGGACAAAATGATGAATTGGACGGCACAGTATCAGCAAGCTCCCGAACATGTGCCTAGGAAGGATTGGAGTCATACGCAAGAAGCCAAAGTACAAATTCGGATGAATATGCAGTCCAAAGACAAGCTGGCCAAAGATTTGGACAAAGTGATGTCTGCATATAATCACCTGATCAGTGGTATTGACTCTATGAACGCTCTTCATCACATTCCGTCATTAGGGGCACTGAATGAGACTAAAGACTGGGAGCAGGTAGAACAGGAAATCAGTCTTTTCTGCAACCCGTGAGACAAGCTGCTGCCACACCAGAATTCGAGGCATCACAAGAAAACCTAAATCGGTTGCTTGTCACTCCGGTACAAATCTACACCAAGCTTGCCTCCCTCTCAATGCTGATCTCTCAGAAGAAGGAGACTCTGGTACCAAATGCCCTATAATGTATGCATCAAATAAAAGAGGAAAGCCCTCTTGTTGCTCCCATAACAGCAGATTACCAGACTTGGCGAGACTTCCTCAAGGGCAAGAAAGTTGACGATCCAGAAACTTCAATTACGCGACCACCTCCATAGTTTAAACGCTGGGTCGCAAGTCGCTTTTGTCCCCAGGTCGCAGGTCGCACCTGCGACCAGGTCGCAGGTCGCAATTTTCTGGTCGCAGGTCGCAAGTGTGACAAAGGTCGCAGGGAAGCTGAACCGTCGGGAAGTTTTAGCGTCGGAAGGCCATAAGGACGCCTCTTGAATCTATAAATACCCCTGTGGGGCACATTGTAAAGGGCTCCTCTTTTGTGGACTGAAAGGCAATATTGCATTGTAATTGAAGAATCATACTCTTGACATATATAATACAAATACTTGTTAAAACCCCTTTGATTGGATGATGTGTCTAGCTGTGACAACACTGCGTGTATTCTGCGTATAGTTTCAGAATATCTTTTGATTAATGAATCTGTGTTATTAATAGTATCATTCATGCTCCATAGCTATCTGTGATTGTGTTGATGATGCTCAAGTTTGCTATTTACTCTTATGATGAATGTTAATGAACTATTTTATTAGCATTTCGTTATATCTTTCGGAAAGTTAAGGGATATTCTCGCCATTAAAGAACTGTTTCTTTGGTGGTCAGATTATCTTGTATGCATTACCCCATAGATGTGTTGCTAACGACATTTCCTGGGTGCATGCATTTTGTTACCTTGCTACGCACAGTGTCATATATCAGTTTTGATACATCAGTCATGTATTCTGTACCATGTGAATGAGTGTATGTTTTCAGATTCAATCAGGTTGTTCGAGACCAAAGAGGAAGTCATTTAAGTGGTAGCCGGACCCACAGCCCGGACGGGATCCCTACTCCAAACGGTTCAAAGTCTAATTGGGACTTTCTACCGGGGATATCCCCTACTGTTGGCCGGACATTTTTTTCCCGTCAACAGATTTGGCGCTAGAAGGAGGGCCATGGCATCCTCCCAGCATACAACCGATATTCCATCACAAACTCCCCACCGGGAGGTCATAAATAACGAACCTCCTCTTCCCCCCTTAGAGGATATTCCAACGGAGGAGGCTCGGTACTTTGAAATCACTAACGAACAGTTAAGAGCCTTACGCCCAGTTGCCCGTAATCTCATTAGGGATTTACGGTATGCCCCTTTCATGGAGTTTCTAGCTCACACTAGGACCCCTACTGAGAACATCACCCGTAATGGTGTGCTTGTCCGCACCATACCTGAACTTGTGAACTCCATGATTGAAGACCTCGGGCGGGCTGTCCAGGAAAATGACCCCATTCTCCAAGATAGTGAAGGTTTCCCTGATACTGAACCTTTCCCCGAACCTCAGCCTGACTTACATCAGTGGAACAACAACCAAGTGTATTCCCCGCTAGAAGAAAGAGGAGGGGGTCGAAGAAATGAAAGAGAAGGTAACACAGCCCAAAGAAATGTAGGGGAAGTAATCAGGCCTCGAAGAAACGAGGGTGGAGTCAACAGAGGTCACAGACGTGGAGGCAGAGGAGATATAGTTCGCGGCCAAAGACACCACGTCAACGATCATCACCACCAAAACCAAAATAGGCCCCTTCCCCACAATTGGGAGCATCTTAGAAACATCAATAACCGTGAAAGACACCAAGACGAACACTCTCGCCATCGTGACGGAGCATCAGTGTCAGGGACAGGAAGTGAGTCCGAGGCAGAATCTCGATATCGTCAGCACCCCAGGAGGGTGCAACCCCTAGCCTGGATGGCTCAATCCCCATTGGCTCTTTTAGGTCCTCTCCATGATATGCCTAGACACCCGGAGAAGCATCTTCCTAAATTTGATCCCGAGAAAGGTACCTCCGCGGAAGATCATATTGGTAGTTTCTATCTGTCCCTACAAATCATGAGAGTTCAGTCCGATGATGTCGCATGTCGATTGTTCCCACACACTCTTGTAAACCTTGCAGCCACCTGGTACCGTTCCCTACCCAGTGCTTCTATTACTTCATGGGACCAGTTCCGTCGTGTGTTCCTGCAAAATTTTGCAGAAGATAAAACACCCTCTATGCTCCTCACAGAACTAAGTACCATCAAGTGTCATAGAAAAGAGAAAGTTAAAGACTTTAACCAACGCTTCGCCACAATATTGCAAAAATTTCCTCCAAACTTAGCATTGGACGATTCTATCACCATCGACTACTACACTAAAGCTCTCCCTAGGGATATTGCCATTTTCGTCAAACGTGAGGCCCGCGCTACCCTTACGGCAAATTACGCTGCTGCTCTCGCGGTAGAGAAGGACATGTTGTCGATAGGAGTCATGGACCATGAAGGAAAGGATGATCACAAACCAACCACTAAAAAGGGTCAGTCTTCCACCCCTAATAGAGAGAGAGAGAAACTTTTGATTTCGAGAGTATGGCCAAGACCCTCAAACTACTAACGAATGAGGTCTCTGACTTAAAGAGAAAGGGCGTTGAATCCTCAACTACAAACAAACCTCCAAAACAGGTCAGTCTTCCACCCCCAATAGAGAGAGAGAAGCTTTTGATTTCGAGAGTATGGCCAAGACCCTCAAACTTCTAACGAATGAGGTCTCTGACTTAAAGAGAAAGGGCGTTGAAACCTCAACTACAAATAAACCCCCAAAACCCTTTTTCAAGAAAAGTAATCCCAACACTAGCAGACCTCCGTCAAACTCCAGTGCCACTCTCAACGTGGAAGAGATAGGGAAAGACAATTTTTGCTCTTTTCACCAAGCTGCCCATTCCGAAAAAACGTGCCCGCAATGGATTGGCAGCATGACCACGATGGTTAACCAACTTTTGGATGACCAAACTCGAGGAAACCTGACAGAGGATGAGGTTTCTGATCGAGATGAAGGTTCGCTCCTCGATGGGGAATCAGGAGCCTCTGTCTTGACTTTTGATGTAATCCGCGGGGGAGAGAGTCTTGCTCCCATTGATATCAACATGGCAGGCAGTCCCAAGGCTCAGCCCACTCGAAACTATAGTCTTAGAAGCAAAGGATCTATTCCCGAACAATCATATGAAGACAAGAAAAGGGCTTTCCTGAGGAAAATTCTTCCCCCTAGCAACGAAGGACAAGCTACGCCGGACAAGCCTACCCATAGTAATGGCAAAGCAATTCAAAAGACCAAGCTCCCAGTGGAACCATCAAAAACCACTACCGAACCTAGTCCCCAAACCGACACTAGCTACAACATAGTGGAGGACATGAAAAAGACCAGAGCTAATATCTCACTCTACGAGTTAGCCCGCATCACAAATCAAAAAGAACTTATTTTAAAGGCTTTTGCCAACAACCAAAATACGAAAAATGTCAGCAACACGTCGGCACAAACCAGTCCAGATATCCAGTCTATAGTGAACGCTGTCAACACGAATTCGAGAGGCTCCACCCCCCCCTTCCTTTTGTCTTTTGAGATGTTTAACTTCAATGTTCACAATTGTCTCGTTGACTCCGGTGCATCCACGAATGTCATGCCTCTGTCTGTGTGCAAGAAACTCAACATTCTCCCAGAGAAAAGTGACGCAAAAATCATTCAACTTGACAGATCACAAGTACCAGCCGTTGGAGAATTAAACAATGTCATCATCCGCCTCTCATCCGACTCTAGGGTCCATCAATGTATTGATATTGTGGTTGTGGACATCCCTGAAGCCTATGGTGTACTGCTTAGCAGGGATTGGTATAGCAAGTTGCAAGGATACTTTGCCACGGATTGGTCCCATTTATGGCTGCCTTACAAGGGGAGAAACAACCAAATCAGAGTCGAAAGTGAGCCGTACATGAAACACACTGTAACTGATTTGGATGCCACAAATGAACCCATCAGCTTTGCCCAAGAGGAACTCGGGATGTGTTTCCTGGAGTCCATTTTTGGATGCTATCGACCTCCTCAGTCTTCAGTAGGCCCCGAGGTCCTTTCTGAAATGACGCTCATCGCAGAGGAACAAGCCCAAACTGTCTCACACCAAGCCGAAATTCCTCCGCAATCCATTACTCCCAAGGACCCGGAAAGCGACATATGGACCTTGTATTACGACGGTTCCAAGAATCTCGATGGTTCTGGCGCTGGCTGCGTTTTTCTTGATCCGCATAAGAAAAATTTCTTAGTCTCTTGTCGACTTGAGTTCCAATGCACTAACAACACTGCCGAGTATGAAGCTTTGATCCTTGGGCTTAAAAAGGCGCTGGATTTGAAGGTAAAATGCTTACGGGTCATTGGAGACTCCGAGATTATCACTCGGCAGGTACGCAATACTATTCACTGTTTGTCTCCACATTTGAAGGCGTATCAGCAAGAGGTATGGCGATTAATTTCCGCTTTTGACGCTTTTAGAATTAAATCTGTTCTAAGAATGCATAACGCAGCGGCGGATACTCTAGCTAATGCTGCCGCCAGGTTTACCCCTTTGAGGGACGGTTTTTCTATTGAAGTTATGTACAAACCCTCCGTGCCAGACAATATCACTAATTTGCGTGTTTTTGATGATGATCAACAGGTGCTGGAATTTATGTGCAACTCAGAGATATTCAAAGACGCTGCTATAGATGAAGATGAGCACGACCAAGCTATGCAAAAGGAGTATGAGCAAGTCAAAGGAAATCCCATGCCTAAAGGGGTGGTATCACTGGAGAAGCTCTTCGATCTGCAAAATCGGTTCCGTGGGCCCCCAAATGCAAAATTACAGAGCTCGATCTTGGCTCATCGACAAGTGAACTTGGGATCAGAAGATAATCCTAAATTCGTCAACCTGGGGAAAGACTGCACCCCCCAAGAGGCTCAAGATTTCACTCATCTATTTCGCAAGTATCGTGACGTATTCTCTTGGACATATGAGGACTTACGCACATATGATACTCGAATCATACAACATGTGATACCCATTAAAGAAAATGTAAAACCATTCCAACAGAAGCTTAGGAAAGTACATCCTACGATGGAGCCATTGATTCTAAAAGAACTCAAAAAACTTTTGGATGCCCGCATTATCTTCAAAGTTCGCCATTCTACATGGGTGTCCAATTTGGTCCCGGTACGGAAGAAGTCAGGGGAAATTCGATTATGTGTAGATTTCCGAAACTTAAACTGGGCCTCGAGTAAAGATAATTACCCAGTGCCCCCTATGGAGCAAATACTACAAGCAGTGTCCGGCTCAGAAATGTTCTCCTTGTTGGACGGATTCTCTGGCTACAATCAAGTACTAGTGGCTGAACCAGACAGGTTAAAGACTACCTTTCGGACTAAGTGGGGAACCTTCGCATACAGGCGTATGCCCTTTGGATTAATCAACGCAGGGGCAACTTTCCAAAGAGCTATGGATATAGCATTCAGGGGTCTGATAGGCCAAAGTGTGGTGGTCTACTTGGATGACGTTACTGTGTTTTCTAAACATCGGGGGGATCATTTGCATCACCTCAGACAGATCTTCGAAAGGTGCAGAAAATACGGTATCTCGCTCAACCCAAAGAAGAGCGTTTTTGCCGTAGCAGAGGGAAATCTACTGGGTCACATCATAACTAAACAAGGCATTGTCGTTGATCCAGAACGTGCGAAAGCCATTGCTCAGATTTCTCCCCCCAGCAGTAAGAAAGCAATGCAGTCCTTTTTGGGAAAGATCAATTTTGTACGTAAGTTCATATCAGATTTCGCCCAGATAGTGAAGCCACTGCAGGGGATGATAAAGAAAAATGCTACCTTCAAATGGAATCAACCCGAAAAGGAAGCGTTCGACCAGATCAAGAAAGCGATAGCCGAAGCGCCTTCCCTCCAGAGCCCAGATTTCGGCAGAGATTTCAGCTTGTACACGTTCGCTTCAGACTCGTCCCTGGCAGCCGTACTCACACAAAAGGACAGAAATAATGACGAGCGCCCCATTTCATTCATGAGCACCGGTCTGCAGGGAGCTGAATTAAATTATCCTGAAATCGAGAAACAGGCCTATGCGGTATACAAAGCGGTCAAACATTTCAGACCGTACATCTTGAAAAACCATGTCACATTTTACGTTCCCCACCCAGCTGTTCGCTCACTATTCATGCAGCAAGAGTTGGGCGAGAGACGAGGGAACTGGGTTGCGTGTATGCAAGAGTACGACTTAGATTTTAAGCCAGCACGCACAGTTAAAGGGCAAGGTTTATGCCAAATGGCTGCAGAGGCCGCAAGTTCCCAAAAGAGTGAAGAAGATAATTGGGAGCAAGAAATTGATATGTACCAAACTGACGTCATGCCTCAGGAAAAGAACCCTTCTTGGTACTCGGATATCTCGGGATATTTGGCACACGGTGTGTTGGACTCGGATCTAGATGCCCGGCAGAAACGTGCAATCAGACTCAAAGCTGCGTCTTACTAGTTAATCCAAGGGAAGCTTTTCAAGAAACATTCCAATGGAGTCATGTTACGCTGCCTGGAACATGATGAAGCTCAGAAAGTCTTAACCGAGCTGCACGATGGACCAGCAGGAGGTCATTTCGCCGGGGATACCACTGCCCATAAAATTATGCGTGCAGGTTATTATTGGCCAACCCTTTTCAGAGATGCCCACGCATATGTTTGGAAATGCATTCAATGCCAGAAATTCGCAAGCTGAGAATCACGTCCCGCTGCTCCTTTATTGTCAGTAGCAGTAGAAGAACCTTTTCAACAATGGGGTCTAGACGTCATTGGCGAGATCCTGCCCCACTCTTCTAAGCAACACCGGTACATCCTAACAGCCACTGATTACTTCACCAGGTGGGTTGAAGCAGTACCATTACGCCAAGTCAACGACCAGGAGGTAATGCAATTTGTCATTCATTCCATCATTACCAGGTTTGGCGTTCCGACCTCCTTGGTTTTTGATAATGCAACATATTTCTCATCTTTTAAATTATATGATTTTGCTTTAGAAAATGGTATCGTTCTTAAACACTCTGCAAAATACTATCCCCAAGGAAATGGTCTAGCGGAATCAACAAATAAAAATCTGATTCGCATCATTAAAAAGACCCTTCTGTCTCACCAACGAAACTGGCATAATGCTCTCCAAAATTCACTTTGGGCTGATCGCGTCACCCCTAAGTCCTCAATAGGCACCTCACCATATTTTCTCGTGTATGGGAAAGAAGTTGTCCTCCCTCCCAATTTTTCTTTTCCTGCTCTGCAGTTGTCTCAAGAGTGTCATGGTACCCCTTGCCCCGCCTTGCAAACCCGCATTGACACCCTGCTGAAACTAGAAGAGGAAAGGCAGAAAACCCGGGAGAAATTCGCCATCCACCAGAGTTGGATCAAGAAATGGTTCGATAAAAAGTCTGCAGGAGATAAAAAATTTGAAGTAGGAGATCTTGTCCTAAAGTGGGATAAAGCACACGAAGAAAAGGGAAAACATGCCAAATTTCAAGCACTATGGATAGGTCCCTTTCAGGTTAAAGAAAAGGTGGGTCCCCATACTTTCCGATTGCAAACTCTGGAAGGAAAAGTCGAGGTCCTCCCGGTAAACGGGCATGACCTCAAACACTATTTTACTTAACCCCCTTTAAAAAAAAAAAAAAAAAAAAAAAAAAAACTTTGTCTCTAATTCTTCAAAGAAAAAACTTGTCTAAGCTGCCCGCAACCGGCTCACTCCTTGAAGAGGTTCTATGCTGATGAAAGGCCCTTCCCGCAAAACACGGGGCAGCCGAAACTCGCTTGTAATGGGCACCTAAGGATAATACACGGTCTTACTAGAGTCTTCAAGCATTAGGAACCACCTAGCGGCTTAAAAGGTGCAAGCAGAAAAGGTCTTGCATAGCAGCAACCGGATCGTGAGGGAACAGGGTTAACTCAAGAGAATTGCAGGTCATCCGGGAAAAACCCGAGTCCTCATATGAGACCAGGAGCAACCTCTCTGCAAGAAAAATAAGTCGGGATCCCTCATCCGCCCAGGCAAAATATGCCCATCTAAATAAGTGCTACAGGCACATTCTCAAATAAGTGCAATCGCACACAAATAAAGGGTAAAGGATTGAGAAAGGCTTCCTGCGCAGAGAGGTGTTGTAACGACTCCGCCGGGGTACTGACCAGGCTCGCTGGCAGCGGAGCAACGTTCACGACTCCTTAGGCAGTGACTCCGCCGGAGCCGAGAGGTTCGCTGGCAGTGGAGCAACATCATGAGGACGAAATAATTGTACCAGACCCTGCAGTTGTCCAAGGTTTCCCCGACCCTCTCGATCCTGGAGCGTGAGGAATTAAAATTCGGCTGATCTACACCCAATAAGCCAAAAGGGCAGGCAACTATGCGAGGTGGCAAAGGAAGGAAAGTGTAAACTCTAAGGCAAAAGAACAAGCTAGTATTAGACCCCTCCCTCCTCCCTCATTGACCCTTCATCAGCAGAGACTCTGAATTCATCCAGTGAATCGCCATTTGTTGTAGCTCCTACAACACCCTCCAAAAATACATAAAATCATAACACGCACTTCAAAATTTTTGGAGCCCCTTTGAAACTAAAGAAATAAAAAGCCAAGTAAAGTTTATAAGAGCAAGTCGCTAAGTCGCGGATCCATGAATTGCGACCCATGCGACCTATGCGACTCTGCGACCCTAAGGTCGCAGAGGTCGCCAGGTCGCAAGAGTCGGAAGTCAATCAATTTGCGACCTTGCGACCCAGCGACCTTAAGGTCGCAAGGTCGCAAGGTCGCAAAATGAAGTATTAATGGAATTAGCGACTCAGCGACCTTTGCGACCCAGCGACCTTAAGGTCGCGAGGTCGCAAGGTCGCAAACTTGCAACTTGCGACCTCATTTAGTACTCGCACGTGCGACCTTTTTATATAAGGTCGGGTCGCTAGGTCGCATTTGTAGCTCGCAGCGAAATCCGTGGAATTACTCTGACAGGTCGACTGGCGCGTTTTCTTCCGGGTAAGTTGCCTTTTCCTCTCTATGTTTCCTTCTTAAGCATTTCTTGCCATTACTGGGCCTCCCCACGGTCTTATTTACTTGCTGAGAGGATTTAGGTCTTTTCTGTTGAGTTTTATCATTGTTTTGTCTCTCATGAACCCCAGGGTCACCCGTCTCTTGCCCATTTCCTCATGGCTATGCCTTATTGTTAGTTTAGACCCTTTCTGGCCGCGTATTTTTTCCTGTAGGGAAATTTTATCCGCAAAACCGCGCGCGCGCGAAACCCCCCGGCAGGCTCAAGTGCGACCTACGACCTAGCGACCAAGTCGCAAGGTCGCAAGGTCGCCAAACTCCCTTTCAGCGACTCTGCGACCCTGCGACCTAGTCGCAAGGTCGCGAGGTCGCGTGTGAGTCCTTTTTGTGGATCAGCGACCCAGCGACTCCCAGAGAACAGTCAATTAAACTTTGCATGTATAGACTTTATTTAGCCATTATCATCATGTATTTCTTATCCTGGGATTCTGTCTTGAATGCAACAGGTGAATTTAGAACAGACACGGTACCGGTCCTCTCCGACTCTAGCAATATGGCACCCCGGGTATCCCGAAGGAGAAGTAGGCAGGTGGTGGAGGAAGAGTCAGACACAGACATACAAACATCTCCTCCACCAATATACAGAGACACCCTTTGCACCTTCGCAAAGGAGGACAGCCTTAGGTGGTATGAATTATACCGCGAGTTCGCCATCCCAGAAGAGGAGTTCCCAGAAGATCTCCCGGACCGGGAAGTATATTTGAAGGTCAAGAAATCCAAATTGCACCTTGCAGGGTCACATCCCGCCATCTTTCCGTGCCCGGAAATGTTAGACTGGATCATACAAAAGACGGATCCTAAGAATTTCGCAATCCGAGATAGTGGAGGTAAAGCTTTTGCAACGTTGGAGAGCTCAAAAGCACAGGTCTACTACTCGCTCCCCAAACCAGAGGTAAACTTTACCCCGAGATGGTTTTCTGCAAATGAAGTGCCGATGGTTGATACAATCAGAAAATGGTGGGCAGAACCAGATAAATTTAAAATAAAAAAGGACCAGGAGTACCCGGTGGCCAGTCTGAGGAAGGTGTATAAGTTAGTGGCCGCCATGCTGTGCAGAATATACGGGCGTTCGGACGCCACCACTTTCAACGGAACATGGGCAACCATTATGGAACATGTAACAGTACACGGCACTCGGTTCAATTGGGCTGGTATATTAATGGGCTCCATGCACACAAATTTGGCTTCAGCTTTAGCCCCAGATGAGGGAGCGCCATCAGAATTCTATATGGCTTCGTATCTATTAGATGCTGTCTGTGCCCAGCTGCATGTTGAGGGATGGCCACATAACTGGGACTCCGAACAGACCCAGGCAATACATTTGCATACCAAGGTATTCTGGGAATTTAGGTACAAGTCAGACATCGAGCAAATCTCTCATATATTCATTCCCGCCCTTTACGGGAAACTATTTGGTCAAGACACCCCCTGCATGTCTTGGCGAGCAATGGAGACACTAGGTCAGGTGGCACACTGGTTTCCATTCGCTGAATTCACAATCATCCGAGTATTTGGCTCGTTTAAAGCACCACATACTCTGCCTAAGTTTATTACCGATAAGGTGCTCATGCAGGAGGTATGTTTCCAGATGACCTCGGGCTTCTCTAACGTCCTTTCCAAAGGGAAGAAGAAACCTTGGCCCGCTCTACCTCTCACCATTGGTGCTTATACAGTCAAGGACTTTAGAGAAGTAGGGCGTGAAGGGGAAGAGGTAAAAATTTATAACTTCAGAAATTTGGATTGCCGAACTTATGACCCAGTCAGGATAGTTCCTGAGCATTGTAAAAGGGCCAATTTTAGATGGAGTTATCAGCATGTCGAGCGCCCGGCAGAGGACGAAAAAAGAAACTGGTACAACGCAGACAGGCATCTAGCTCCGGGGATCGACTCTGACCGAGAAGAAGAGGATCACCAGAATTTAGGAGATAGAAGCCATAAGCTTGGAGGCTCTTCTTCCTCCAAAGATAAGAAAACACAGACCGGTACGGGGCCTGACACCGCAGATCAGCAAAGGGAAGCAGAAGCCCAAGCCAAGAAGGAAGAGGAAAAGAAAATGAAGGAGGAGGAAGAGAAACGTAAGAAAGATGCCAGGACAGAGCGAAAGAAGAAAAAGGAAGAGGAAAAGGAAAGACAGGAAAAGGAGGCACAGGCGGCGGCAGAAAAAGCACTTAAGGAAGAACTCGACAAAGTCGACCGTCAAAAGAAGGAAGAACAAGCCGTTGCGGCAGAGCGAAAGAGAAAAGCTGAAAAGGAAGCAGAGGCAGAGGCAGAACGCAGGAAGAAGGAGGAACACGACAAGGCGGAGGCCGAGCGCCGGCAAAAGGAAAAAGAAAAGGATCAAACACAGGATGAGGAGGACGAGCTAATAGACGACATTGACCTATCTCCCTTGGATATCCCTTCAGGTGGCGCGAAAAGTACCCTCAATGTTGATGATTTTCCCGGGGAGCAAGAAGAAGAAGTCTTCGACCTGACCAGATTGACATTTGACCAATTCTCTTTCAAAATATGGCAAGAGAAAAGGAAATCCTTAGCGCAAGGCCATCCCGCCATCTCTACGGTCACCACTGGAAAGGACATAGTCCCAGATACAAGGACTAACCCTGTTATGATAGCGTCAGCAGGCACCGCTTTTGCTGCAGCCACAGAGGAAAATGTCACTAGGATGAGCAGGGAAATTATTTCTTTACAGAACAGGCTAAAAGCAGCGGAGCAAGAGAAATCAAGACTAGAAAGTGAGATGCTACAGCTCCAAAGTAGGCCCGCCCAAGTAAACGAGGTCCCACTGGCGGTCAAGAAAGAGTGTGATGTGTTGGAAATGACCATGAGGCAAGTATACAAAGAAATGCTCACACTAAAACAAACAGTGGCCCCATTGGCAGCGGCACGAGAGGAAACCAAACAGAAGCATGAGCAGCTCAGGGAAGCCTCGGCGGCTTTGGAAAAAATGATGAACTGGACAACACAGTATCAGCAAGCTCCCGAACATGTGCCTAGGAAGGATTGGAGTCATACGCAAGAAGCCAAAGTACAAATTCGGATGAATATGCAGTCCAAAGACAAGCTGGCCAAAGATTTGGACAAAGTGATGTCTGCATATAACCACCTGATCATTGGTATTGACTCTATGAACACTCTTCATCACATTCCGTCATTAGGGGCACTGAATGAGACTAAAGACTGGGAGCAGGTAGAACAGGAAATTCAGTTTTTTCTGCAACCCGTGAGACAAGCTGCTGCCACACCAGAATTCGAGGCATCACAAGAAAACCTAAATCGGTTGCTTGTCACTCCGGTACAAATCTACACCAAGCTTGCCTCCCTCTCAATGCTGATCTCTCAGAAGAAGGAGACTCTGGTACTGAATGCCTTAGAATGTATGCATCGAATAAAAGAGGAAAGCCCTCTTGTCGCTCCCATAACAGCAGATTACCAGACTTGGCGAGATTTCCTCAAGGGCAAGAAAGTTGACGATCCAGAAACTTCAATTACGCGACCACCTCCATAGTTTAACCTCTGGGTCGCAAGTCGTTTTTTGTCCCCAGGTCGCAGGTCGCACCTGCGACCAGGTCGCAGGTCGCACATGCGACCAAGTCGCAGGTCGCAATTTTCTGGTCGCAGGTCACAAGTGTGACAAAAGTCGCAGGGAAGCTGAACCGTCGGGAAGTTGAAGCGTCGGAAGGCCATAAGGACGCCTCTTGAATCTATAAATACCCCTGTGGGGCACATTGTAAGGGGCTCCTCTTTTGTGGACTGAAAGGCAATATTGAATTGTAATTGAAGAATCATACTCTTGACATATAATACAAATACTTGTTAAAACCCCTTTGATTGGATGATGTGTCTAGCTGTGACAACACTGCGTGTATTCTGCGTATTGTTTCAGAATATCTTTTGATTAATGAATCTGTGTTATCAATAGTATCATTCATGCTCCATAGCTATCTGTGATTGTGTTGATGATGCTCAAGTTTGCTATTTACTCTTATGATGAATGTTAATGAACTGTTTTATTAGCATTTCGTTATATCTTTCGGAAAGTTAAGGGATATTCTTGCCATTAAAGAACTGTTTCTTTGGTGGTCAGATTATCTTGTATGCATTTCCCCATAGATGTGTTGCTAACGAAATTTCCTGGGCGCATGCATTTTGTTTATTACCTTGCTACGCACAGTGTCATATATCAGTTTTGATACATCAGTCATGTATTCTGTATCATGTGAATGAGTGTATGTTTGCAGATTCAATCAGGTTGTTCGAGGCCGAAGAGGAAGTCATTTAAGTGGTAGCCGAGGCGTCCATTTAGATTTGAAGCCTTTTGGTTGAGGGATCCCAAATTTTTGGAAAAATCCAAAGGATGGTGGGTATAAATTTACATTCAGGGTCATAACCGAATGCACTCCTTTCAAGTCTGGTTGAAAAATATAAAGCAAGAAATCAAAAAATGGAATAAAATTGAGTTTGGTAACATTCAATAGGATAATGAAAGGTTGCAAGGAGAAATGAAGCGAGTACAACAATAGATGATTTCAAATGGAAGGGACAGAGGCTCTGGCCCTAGAAGAAGGAAACCTCCTAAGCTGACTAGAAGAATGAAGGAAGCAAGAAGAAATATTATGGAAACAAAAATCTTGGGTTCAATGGCTAAAATAAGGGGAAAAAATACAATTTTTTTGCATAAGGCAATGATTCAGAGAAGACAGCACAACCGAATATTTTCTCTAAAGGACTCCAACGGAAATCGAGCTCTCTAGCATAATGAGATGGAAACCATGTTAGTAAGTCATTTTAGTGACATACTGACAGAACCAGATCAAAATATATTAGAAGCCATTGAACAAATCACCAAAAAAACACCTGCAATTGTCAGCAGGGATTAGAATTTGGCCTTCCTCAGGGAAATCACTTATGACGAGGTTGAAGATGTAGTTAGAAATATCCCCAAAAATAAAGCCCCAGGACATGATATATTTACAACATAATTCTACCAAGCTACTTGGGAATTTATGGGAAATGATATCTAGGAATTTGTAGAAGAATCTCGATGTTCACGACAGGTCTATCCAGCCCTGAAATCCACCCTTATCTCTTTAATCTCCAAGCAAGAAAACATGGATGTTCCAGTGGGATTTTGACCTATTGCCTTATTTAATGTCATTTATAAGATCCTATCGATGATCATGGTTGACATATTAAAATTTATTCTTTCGAGCCTTATTTCTTCAGAACAAACTATTTTTGTGAAAGGTAGCCAAATCCTGGATGGTATAGTTACGTTGCAGGAAGCTATTCACTCTCTTCGCACTCTAAAATCTAAATGTATGCTAATCAAACTCGATCTTTCTAAAGCTTATGATCGTCTAAGTTGGACTTATCTTGAATCCTTTGGCTTTGATAGAAGATGGATTCTCTGGTTAATGTCTTTCATTTATTCCCTTAAATTTTCAATCCTGCTTAATGGTATTCCTTCCAACCCCTTTAATGTTAGTAGGGGAGTTCGACAAGGAGACCACCTATCCCCTTTTCTTTTTATCATAGCAATAGAGGGTCTTGGCCCTCACATTAAATCTAAGAATCATGGAGGGCAATTGAAGGGGTTGAACCTTTGGGGACCTGATCTAACCTCTCTCATCAAGAGTTTGTAGATGACATCATGCTCTTCTATCAAGCCACCTTAAAATAAAATAAGGCCATTTTATCCGTTCTCAAAGACTTCATGGTAGCATCAGGGACTCTCATAAACAATGACAAATCCAATGTCTATTTTTTTAATACTAATTATGCCTCTATACTCTAGGTTTTAATTTAGGTTCTTTCCCCATGAAGTATTTAGGAATTCCCCTCAGCATTAATTCTCTGAGGGTTTCGGGATGGAAAGATCTCCTTAACCATATTTAGGGCCATCTACAGAATTGGGCACTCGGACTTCTCAATGCTCTCGGGTTGTATTACTATGCTTTGTTTTGCAATCCATCCCAATTTATCAGTTATCAGGGCAGGCTTCCCCCAAAACCATTTGCACTAATATGGTAAAGTTATTCAAAAAAAATTGTGTCAGGAACTCAAAAAACACGGAAATGGGCTCTTCTCTCTTGGGATAAGCTCACTAAACTAAAAAAATTAGGAGGATTGGGATTACGAGACCCATACGTGTTGAACTAGGTGATGGGAGCTAAAATTTGGTGGAGATGGCTCCAAGGGGGTAGAGACCTATGGAAATTTGTTTGGGAGAGGAAATATGAAATGCCTCGAACTACTGTTGGAAAATTGAAAGAAAATGTTACCCCAAAAGGGTCCAACATCTGGAATCTAGCAACCATTAACAAAGACCTTATTCGATATCATAGCTTTTGGGAAGTTAGAGGTGGAAACAAAAATCTATTTTGGGAAGATTCTTGGTAGTAAAGGGAAAAATTATTTAGTCGATTAGACTTAGGAGAGATATCACTTTTCACCAATCTGCCAAATATAATATCGGTAGCTAATTACTGGAGTGAGGAGAATGAGGGAAAATGGAGAAAATTGAAAGGTAAAGAACATTGGCTTAATGCTCGTGAAACACATCGATGGAACAATTATGAAAAAGAAATGAAAACCAAGAAATTGGTTTCAGAAAATGAAGAAGATATCCTGAGGTGGGGATACCGTCATAAAGGAATGTTTACAATACAAGAAGGTTATTATATCAAATCTAATAATATAAATAGTATCACAGTACTAGTTTGGAAAAACAAATTGGGAAACTAAACATTGGCTGAAAATTCCTCTACCTTGTTATTTATAGTAAAATCCTTACCTAGGATCAGCTGCAGAAAAGAGGGATGCAGAGCCCTTCGCTATGCATAATGTGTAACATGCATGATGAAAGTATTGAGCATTTTTTAAATACCTATGATCTGCCCGAATCACTTTGGCAGAACATCACTGCGATATTCCAACAAAATGATAGGGACAATACCAACATCAACCAGACTATTGTGACTTGGAGAAAAGGGGGATTCACCTATGAAGTCCTCAACAAAGCTTGGAGGTTAGCAATGGGGTTTCTTCTATGGGCCATCTGGAAAGAAAGGAATCACAGAAACTTCAGGGACGAGACTAGATAGAAATACCAAATTTGGCAGGTAACCCTTGAGAATATCTATGAGACCATCTTAGTTGAGAAATGGAATGAGGAAGACTAGAAAGCAAACGGGAATGAAGCTCGCATCCTTGCCATGCTAAAAATATAATCCAAAATGTTGGCTCCAACCTTATGGAAAAGGAAACAACCAAGGAAAAACCCCGAGGATAAGTTTCAGATGCCTCAACCAAGGTTTTTAAAACTAAATTATGATGGGACCCCTAAAGGCAACCCTGGACAAGAAAGAGCAGGTGGTATTTTCCGGAACTTTGAGGGTTTAGTTTGTAGAATATGCAGGATGGAACTAGGGTTTTCCACTAATAATGAAGAAAAATTAATGGCGGGGTAAAAATTTGAAGGTGGGTTACAATTTTGTGAGAATCACGAGTGGAAAAGTAATTTTCCCAATAGTTCGGTCGAACTTTCAAAATTAGTTCGGCTGAACTAATTCTGTCATTTACATTGATGACATATTGGCGACATGGGAAAATATTTTTTTGGCTAGATATGGAAGAGCCGACAACTAAAGTTTGACCGAAATATTAGTCCGGCCAAAGTTTTAAAATAATTCGGTTGAACTTTTCCTTATAAATATACCATCCCGCAAACCTTAACAGGTTTTGGGCTTATTACCATTGGCGCATTTGTGTGTCATCTCTGTTTGTTTGTTGTGTGAGCACATCTGTGTGTCATCTCTGTCTATTTGTTGTGTGAGCGCATCTGTGTGTCATCTATCTGTCTGTTTGATGTGTGATATTTGTGTAATCTGTTTTCAGGGGCTTGGTGTTGTGCCACGACGACGAGGTGAGAGCCTTGTTGCTCTGTTTTCTTGTGAATTTTTTTTGTTGATTTTAATTTTATGGCTCTGTTTTTTTGTTTGCAGGGAATTTGATCTATGTCCTCCACGACGTCTTCGGTGATCTCTTGCCTCGCCTTCTCATTTCAACCTCTTCCTCTTGTCGTATCTGAATTTCCAGGTATGCGTCGTCGTAACCTCTGCTTTTAGAAAGTTAAAAAAAAATTAGTCATTAAAATTGAAATAAAAATTGATTTATGATTGTATATTTCTATGTGTCTTTGATAGGATAATTACATATATTGCTTCTGCTTCTCCTTCTGTTTGTGCTTAGACGAGGTGCACTCAGTCTCGTAGGAATAGGAAAATGGAATGACAATAATGAAAAAGGCATCATAGATTCCCAAATATGACACCACAAAGCACAGCATGTGTTGCTCAGTTATTTGAAATGTTAAGTAGTTTCAAATCACTATTACTAATTATATTAACTTTATTTTTTCCACCTAAAACAAAGTTTGGTATGTTGGTTGAAACATTGTTTCAACCTTTCTAGATCTCCTCTACATCTATGTTTTCCTTTTTTGGCTACATTTGTCTTTTCCGTTTTTGGAACTCATCGCTAATAAAATGTGCATGGTAAAACAAGTGGTCCCCTACACAATTATGAATCGATTAAGGGAGAAATAGTGGCCCTCTACATGAGTATGAATCAAGGACTCGTTTATGCCCTGTTTCAAAGTACCCACCTGTTAGCATAAAAAACAGTAAAAATATAATTAGAGAAGAAAACTTCACATATTCATCATAATTAACATAAGGATCCAACTTTACGACATACAATTTGCACTCCATGCTTATCTGCATGTGTTGCGAAGACCAGCAAGCTACCCAGAATCATATATGTCAGTGGAGCAACAACAGAAGCCCAAAATAACGTCTTCCTTCTCTTGCTCTGTCACGGGACAAAAATATAGGTATGAGCCTTGTACATAGGAAAGCCTAATCATTGTGGACTCTACCCAAGAGTTTCAATCCAGTTGGAAAAAAAAAGGTAGTAGGATTTCTGGGGAAAAAACAAACAAAGCCAAAAAGATATCTGTTACTCATGATGTAACGAGCAGTGAAGAGGAAAATCAGAAAAACCATACCGAGTATAATGCTCTGCCATCTCCACTCTACATAAAAAAACAAGAGAGAGTTCCACATCAAGGGAACTGCTTGCCCTGTTGCAACTTTGTCAAAAAGTAAATTGAATTCCATAGTGGGAAACCTGGTGCACTTGTTTGGTTGCTGAGTTGATGACATAAACTATGTCTGTCTCCTTGGTAAATTTCTCCAGTCCCAGGATTCCTTTGAGATGTTGGAGGGACATAACAATTGCTAAACTTCTTGTTCTCAAATTTGTTTCTATTTATTTAATTAGTTTTGTGTTACAAGTACCTGGTTCAAATACTAATAGCAGTTGCTTATGCTTTCAAATTTACTATAAATACCACAAATGAATGTGGAGATACATCAACCTTTATGTATTTAATCCTAATGTTATATGAAACACAACTAAAATGTTGTGAGAAACAATGTTGTGAAACCAACTCCAAAAAGAGAAGAAAAGAGACATCAACGCCTTGGAAATAAGCCACTTCGAGGGAGAAACCTCCAATACATTACATGGATGAACAATTCTTAGATGATTCAAATTACAAAACCTCCTTTGTATATATAGGAGTCCATGGGGACACAATGTAATCCTAGTGGGGCCATAATGTAATCCTAGCCGACCTAACAATAATAATTTAAGGGCACAATAATAACAATATGGGGGTTACAAGGGTACAATAATAACAATAAGGGGGTTACACTAACAACAATAAGGGACTATACTAGTAATATAGGGACCTAACATGCCCCTCTCCTTCAAAAAAGTGTTGTCCTCAGCGCTTGAGTAGCTCTGGGTGCTTCTGTATAAAATTCTCATCCTCCCATGTAGAATCTTCAGTGGGTAAGTTCTTCCACTTGATGAGATACTCTGAAATTGATCGATTCCGTAGTTGTCGAGTGCTTGTTTCTGTGACCGCTTCAGGTTCCAATATGATTTTCCTTCCTCATCAAGTTCTGGAAATATTGTTTGAACTAGAAGATTTTCACCTATAACCTTCTTTAAGCATGAAACATGGAAAACTGGATGTACTCGCGAAGAAGCAGGAAGCTCCAATTTGTATGCCATAATACCAATATTTTGCAACACCTTGTAAGGACCATAGTACTTTGGCGATAATTTATTATCCTTCTTAGCTTGCTTGAGGGACATTTGTTTATATGGTTGTAGCCGTAAAAATACCCAATCTCCTACATCAAAACTTCTCTCGCTGCGATGTTGATTTGCCTATTGTTTCATTCGATTTTGTGCCAAATTCAGGTTATCCTTTAAGAGTTGGAGAACTTCTTGCTGATGCTCGATGTGATCTTCCACTGCTTGAACCTTCGAATTTTCCCTTAAAGATGATGTGATGGATGGTGGATGATATCCATAAAGTGCCATAAATAGGGTCATTTTTGCTGCAGTATGGAAGGAAGTGTTATACCACCATTCAGCAAGAGGTAACCACTTGACCCATTGTGTTTGTTTATCAGATACAAAACAACGAAGATATCCTTCCAAACATTTATTTACTATCTCAGTTTGACCATCAGATTGAGGATGATAAGATGAGCTATGAGCTAATTGAGTACCCAAGCAAGAAAATAACTCCATCCAAAAATTTCCAGTAAAAATGGGATCTCTGTCGCTCACAATAACCCTTGGGCTTCCATGTAGCTTTTGAATTCTATCCATAAATGTAGTAGCAACTGTACTTACTTTAAATGGATGAGATAATGCACAAAAGTGTGCATACTTGGTAAGTCTATCAACTACCACCATGATGACACTCTTTCATTCGGACTTAGGTAAACCTGTGATAAAATCCATTGAAATCTCCTCCCAACGTTGACTTGGAATGGATAAAGGTTGTAGAAGTCCTGGGGTCTTAATTGTTTCCACTTTATTCTGCCGGCAAACCAAACATTCCGCCACAAACTTTCGAATATCAGATTTAAGGCCATCCCAAAAAAATTCTTTCTTCACCCTGTGGTAAGTTTTTAAAAATCCTTAGTGTCCTCCTAAAGGAGAAGTGTGCAATTCCAGAAGAATCTTTTGTTTTAGTTGGGAATTCTTACAAAGATATAAGCGATCTTTGTACCATAAGGAATCATTTTTCCAACTAAATGTATCGGATGTACTAGGATCTTGCTGCAACTTTTGAATGAGTGTCCATACATATTTTTCCTTCTTCCATTCATCTCTTGCTTCGGTTATCCAATCTGGTTGGATAATAAAAATGGCACAAAGCAATGCTTCCACCTCTTCATTCTTTCTTGAGAGTGCATCTGCAACAACATTAAGCTTTCCTTTTTTGTAGATTATTTCAAAGTCATAACCCAACATCTTTGTGACCCATTTCTATTGCTCTTCTGAAGATAGTCTTTGTTCCAAAAAGTGTTTAAGACTATCATGACCAGTTTTTACCTTGAAGTGTCTTCCCATTAGGTAAGTTCTCCATTTCTTTAGTGCATGTAGTATTGCTAACATTTCCTTCTCATTAATAGGTTTCTGTAAATACTTTCCTTTGATTAGACAACTTTCAAAAGCAATGGGTCTTCCTTCTTGCATTAAAAGAACACCAATTCCATTTCCTGAGGCATCACATTCCACAATAAAGGTTTTTGTGAAGTCTAGCGTAGCTAAGACTGGTGGTAGGCACATTTCCTCTTTAAGATGTTCAAAGGCCTTAGTTGCATCAGGAGTCTATGAAAATGCATCTTTCTTCAATAATGTTGTTAGAGGTGCTCTATTCTCCCATAATTCTTAACAAATTTTCGATAATACCCTGTTAACCCAAAAAATCCTCGCAACTGCTTAATGGTTGTGGGGACTTTCCATTCCTTAATGGCTTTAATTTTGTTAGGGTCTACCTTAACACCCTCGTGAGATACAATATGACCCAGATATTCCACCTCTTGTACTCGAAAGAAACATTTGGATGTTTTTGCATATAATTGTTTCTCCTGCAATAGTTTGAGCACCCTGTCAACATGTTCAACATGATCCTTCCAAGACCTGCTGTAGATTAATATATCATCAAAAAATACTAGCACAAATTTTCTAAGGAAGGGTTTGAAAATGGAATTCATCAACCCTTGAAATGTAGAAGGTGCATTAGTAAGGCCAAAAGGTATGACCAAAAATTCATAATGACCCTCATGAGTTCGAAATGATGTTTTCGGAATATCTTCAGTCTTCATTCTAATTTGATGATACCCTGAACGAAGATCCAAATTGGTAAAATAAATTGCTCCATGTAATTCATCCAATAATTCATCAATCACAGGAATGGGAAATTTATCTTTAATGGTGAGCTTATTGAGCTCCCTATAATCCAGACACATGCGCCATGATCGATCCTTCTTGTGTACCAATACTACAGGAGCAGAGAAATAACTTTGAATAGGTTGAATTATACCCGCCTCTAACATTTTTGCAATCATATGTTCAATTTCGCTCTTTTGGACATAAGGATATCTAGAAGGCCTGATTTTTGGAGGAACACTTCCTAGAATCAAACGAATAGCATGATCATGAGCAAGAATAGGTGGGAGTCCTTTTGGAGTTTTAAAAACCTTGGAATGATTGTCCAAATTTTTTTGGAGATCTACAGAAATAGATGATTTTGATGTTGGAACTTCTAGTGAGCATAATTGTGCAATTATGCCTCGTTGTTCTTTATTTAGAAGCTTTGTCATGACATTAGAGCTTATTATCTTTCCCGGCTTCCCTACAATACCCCATAATTCGACTTCCTTTCCTTCTAGAAAAAAATTCAAGAAAAGTTCTTGAAAATTAAAAGCTACCATCCCCAAATATTGTAACCATTGTACTCCTAGCACAACATCAACACCTCCCATAGGAATGGAAAGCATTGGAATATTCAATATATATTCCCCCATGGTTAGCTTGATATTATGGCATTTTCCAGAGAAATTTATAGTTCCTCCATTTGCAACCATCAGTTGATATTCTGGTGCTGGGTATAGGAAATAATTCAATTCCTTGGCTACCTTACAATGAATAAAATTATGGGTACTACCTGAATCAATCAACACTATTACATTTTTCTTCTTGATATGTCCTTCTATCTTGAGATTTTGAGGAGTGGTAATTACTGCCAATGCATTACACAATATGGTCGGACTCATTTCTTCCTCTTCTTGGCTTGGTTCCTGGTGTATATCCTCTTCTTGTTCATTTTCTTCTTCCTCTTCACAATCTATGTAAAATATTTTCTTCTCAGCACACTTATCACCATTAGTGTATTTTCTATCACAACTGTAGCAAAGCCCTTTTGCTCTTTTTTCTTCCAATTGTTGTGGTGTCAACCTTGTAGGTTGTGGAAATCTAGGAGTAGCAACACTTCCCTCTTTATATAAGTGAGTGGTAGGCTTCCTTGTCACCATAATTTTACATTAAATTTTTCTTGCCAACCTAAATGCCTTCTCCATTGAATCAAGTTCCAAAACGCAAAATTCATGTTGGATGTTATCCTTTAAAGTATCTATGAAGAGATCAATCCTGTGTTCCCCTGGAATATCAGTTACCCTTATATTCAATTTTTGGAAGTCCTCAATGTGCTCCCCCATTAAACCCTTTTGTTTGAGATTTATCAATTGGCTAAAGAAGGTGTTGCTCTTTGTATCCTCATAATGTGCTATCATTTCCTCCGTAAAATTGACCAAGTGACAATTTTTTTACGGGAGCAAAGCCATTGATACCATACAAATGTATTTTGTTCTAAATGTAAAGTTGCAATGCGTACCTTTTGTGTGTTTTTCACATTATGGAGATAAAAATATTGCTCCATCTGTAGTATCCATGTTACAGGATCCTTTCCATCAAACTTCCTCATATCCATTTTTGGAATATGGTGGTTCTTCCCGCCAACATTAGAGTTTATGAAATCACGATTAACATTTATTTTTTTCTCATCATGAGTTTCCTCTACTATATTTTCACCATTAGGAAACATTTTTTGTATCAACTTTGTCAAACCTTCCATGTCTACTTTTAGATCATTCTTCATGTTTTCCATTTTTTCATCGATCTTAGCTTCCATGTCATCCATCTTAGATTCCATGCCATCTATCTTATATTCCATGCCTTTCTTCAAATCATCCATCTTAGTTTCCACACCTTTCTTCAAAGATTCCATGTCATTTTTTGTTGCTCTTTGCGAGAGTGAAATTTGTTGCACTTTCTCTTGTAATTTTGATATGTCATTTTTCCATTATTCGTCTTCATGAGTCATAGTAGAGCCTTCTAAAGGCTTAATGGGTGTTGAATTCTTTTTAGGGGCCATTTTAGAATCCAATACTGATATCTATTCTACAATATGCCCTTGGAATCAATTCAACTTGATTCTTCAAACAAGACTTATGCAATTCGGAAAAAAAATACACACCTTTTACTTGCTTTCGAGGAGCTTGATATTGAAATTGAATTATCTCTATAATTGCAGATCCTCAATATCTAAAATTTAGCATTGTAGTAGCCATCTGAAGCTTCTTTCAAATGCCACAGGTCTGATCTGATTTGGATTCTTCAAGGAAAAGTTATCTCCAATCTCCCACAATGACCCAATTTTGGACTGGTTCAGTAGAGCGAACTTCTACAACTTGCCACGTGTCACTGTTTCCTTCTTTGGCTCTGAAATCTATAGAACAAAAACTAATGTCCATGAAATTGTGGCCACTTTTTACAACATTCCAATCTGATGCTCAGAGAGAGAGAGCTATGAATATTTTCCCACGATCACCGCTTTGAGATGAAATTCAAAAGCCTCAAAAGGCCCTAACTTCCACAGATAATATCTCTGAAAATATTGCAAACCAATATCTGAAATTTTTTGAAGTTGTTCCTCAGGATTGTGGCTTCGCACTCTAAAAATTTCAGCTTCTGAACCTTCGTAGAAAAAACGTTATTACCAAAATACCACGATGACCTGTTTAGGTTATATTTAGGAGCCTGCAAAATGACCTAACTTGCACAGATCATATCTCTGAAAATATTGCGAACCAAGATCTGAAATTTTTTGACGATGTTCCTAAGGATTTTGGCTTCGCACTATAAATTTTTTAGATTATGAACCTTTGTAGAAAAACGTTATAGCGAAAATTCCACGCTGACTTGTTTGGAGCAGCGAAACCCTAGAATCTCAAAGCTTTGATACCAAATGTTGTGAAACCAGTTCCAAAAAGAGAAGAAAGGAGATATCAATGCCTTGGAAATAAGCTACTTCGAGGGGGAAACCTCCAATACATTACATGAATGAATAGTTCTTGGATGATTCAAATTGCAAAACCTCCTTTCTATATATAGGAGTCCATGGGGCCACAATGTAATCCTAGCCGACCTAACAATAATAATTTAAGGGCATAATAATAACAATATGGGGGTTACAAGGGTACAATAATAACAATAAGGGGGTTATACTAACAAAAATAAGGGACTATACTAGCAATATAGGGACCTAACAAAAAAAGACCAATATTAATATATAAACAGTAGCTAGCATCCTCAAATGCCAATACTAGCAAATAGAAGAAGCATTAGGAATTTCTCAATCTTCCCCAAATTTTCTATTGCATTTCAAGCTGAATGCTGATTTTTTGGATTGGTATAGCTTATTATACATATGAGCAGATCAATCATCTCAAAGTGGATTAAGAAGATCAGATATTCCAATAATTCATCATGCATGTCGTGCATTTCTTCTAAATTTTCCTTTACAATATTGGTCCAAGCTATAGATCTAGCTCTAGTACCTTTTCTATATAATTTTATTTTTATAAATGTATTAGCGCAACAAAATTACCTACCCAAACAATGCTATTTGGTTTTTGTTACCTGTATTCAATATCCTCAATTGTTTGCATAGATTAGACCTTCAAAATATACTGCAAATTCTGAAATAGTCCACCCTCCAATTGTTGCCAAGGAAATGTTTCTTAGCATTGTCTTTCGTGTTAAGAATAAAGGAAATCAATTGTGACTTTATATCTCATGTTGTACCTTGAGTACATTATTTATTAATTGTAGTTTTATCACTACTCTCTACTTCCCGTTGTAATATTTAAAATTTTCTTGTAATATTTAAATCAACCCAATGTATTTTATTAATGTACCTAAATTTACACCTTCCATGATGCTTCTAATCTTGTAAATGTTAAAAGTGGAGTGTTTTATGATGTAATGGATATTAATAATCTCTATTATATACAGTGATATGATTATAGTGTAGGTCACATGTTCAAGCTGTAAAATTCTTGTACATATCAAGGATGAATGATAGTACAAGCCAAAAATGACATTATTATAAATTATTAAACAATTTGTTAGGTGCTAAATCATACTTCTTAGTAAGGACATAACTAATGCAAGTTGAAAATTAATTTTTAATGTTCTTAGCCTATTTATAGATGTCAAAGTAAAGGTTTCTAGATGTGATTTCTCCCATAAAATTCAAGGCAAACTAAACTTTAAGAAAAACCATGTACATGTCATTTCACCCACAAACTCATAAAGGTGTGATTTTTGACATAACTTCATCAATCACTACCACTAGTTGTTTTAGTAAGTGCAAAAAATAAATTTTCAAAACATGTAGATGCCATTTCTCCCACAAACCCATCAAGATGTGACTTTTGACATAACTTAATCAACCACTACCACTTTAAGGCAAACGTTTAAGTAAGTGCAAACCACTACCACTTTAAGGAAAACCATGTACATGTGTCATTTATCCTATACATGTGTCATTTCTCCCATAAACATTTAGGAAAAATTTAAGGCATGTGTCATTTTTATGTCATTTCTATCTTAAACTCTAGGCACTTGGGAAAAATTTAAGACATGTCATTTCTAGATGTGATTTCTCCCATAAACTTTAAGGAAAACCATGCACATGCCATTTCTCCCACAAACTAAAGGCTTTTACCCATTAATTCAAGGAAAACTTTAAAGCCTAAAAACTGAACCTAAAGTGGCTGAAATCTCATAGGATTTTGAACTTCCATAGGATTTTAGTTTGTCTGTTGAGTGTTAAATTCTACAAGTTCTAAGGGTAGAGTCTGTAAAGGGCCAGGTAGCCTCTGGATCTCATCTTTTCTCAAAGGTGACATATCCAGTAAATGCCCCTACAGTCAATCTCTTGAACAGATATAAATAGAAATTTTTCATTTTAATATCCATAAACCACTACCAGTTTAAGGAAAGCCGTGTACATGTGTCATTTCTCCCATAAAATTTTAGGCAAAATTTAAGGAATGTGTCATTTCTATGTCATTTCTCCCATAAACTATAAGGTAATGTAATTTCTCCCACAAACTCATAAAGATGTGACTTTTAACATAACTTCATCAACCACTACCACTAGTTATTTTAATAAGTGCATAAAATAATTTTGCAAACCATGTACATGTCGTTTCTCCCACAAACTAAAGGTTTTCTCGCATTAATTCAAGGAAAAATTTAAGGCCTAAAAAATGAATCTAAAGTGGTTGAACTCTCATAGGATTTTGAACTTCCATAGGATTTTAGTCTTTCTGTTGAGTGTTAACCTCTACATGTTCTAAAGGAAGAGTCTGTAAAGGGAGAGGTAGCCTCTAGATCTCATCTTTTCTCCAAGGTGACATATCTAGTAAATTCCCCTGTAGTCAATCTCTGGAACAGATCTAAATAGAATTTCTTCATTTTAATATCCATAAACCACTACCACTTTAAGGAAAATTGTGTAAATGTGTCATTTGTCCCTTCTCCCATAAAAATTTAGGCAAAATTTAAAGCATGTGTCATATCTATGTCATTTCTCCCATAAACTATAAGGAAATTTGTCATTTCTCCCAAAAACTCATAAGGGTGCGACTTTTGACATAACTTCATCAACCACTACCACTAGTTGTTTTAGTAAGTACATAAAATAATTTTGCAAACCATGTACATGTCATTTCTCCCACAAACTAAAAGCTTTCTCCCATTAAATCAAGGCAAAATTTAAGGGCTAAAAAATGAACCTAAAGTGGCTGAAATCTCAGAGGATTTTGAACTTCCATAGGATTTTAGTCTGTCTGTTGAGTGTTAACTTCTACAAGTTCTAAAGGCAGAGTCTATGAAGGGCCAGGTAGCCTTTGAATCTCATCTTTTCTCAAAGGTGACATATCCAGTAAATGCCCCTACATTCAATCTCTAGAACATATCTAAATATAAGTTCTTCATTTTAATATCCATAAACCACTACCACTTTAAGGAAAACCATGTACATTTGTCATTTATCCCTTCTCCCATAATTTTTTAGGGAAAATTTAAGGCATGTGTCATTTTTATTTCATTTCTCCCATAAACTATAAGGAAATTTGTCATTTCTCCCACAAACTCATAAAGGTGTGACTTTTGACATAACTTCATCAACCACTACCACTAGTTGTTTTAGTAAGTGCATAAAATAAATTTTCAAACCATGTACATTTCATTTCTCCCACAAACTAAAGGCTTTCTCCCATTAATTGAAGGCAAACTTTAAGGCCTAAAAACTAAACCTAAAGTGGTTGAACTCTCATAGGATCTTGAACTTGAATAGGATTTTAGTTTGTCTATTGAGTGTTAAATTCTACAAGTTCTAAAGGTAGAGTCTGTAAAGGGCTAGGTAGCCTCTGGATCTCATTTTTTCTCAAATGTGACATATCCAGTAAATGCCCCTACAGTCAATATTTGGAACAAATCTAAATAGAATTTCTTCATATTAATATCCATAAACCACTACCACTTTAAATAGAAGGTATTCATTTTAATATCCATAAACCACTACCACTTTAAAGCAAACAATGTACATGTGTCATTTCTCCTATAAAATTTTAGGAAAAATTTAAGGCATGTGTCATTTCTATGTAATTTCTTCATCATTTTTATGTCATTTCTCCCATAAACTATAAGGCAATGTCATTTTCCCCATATACTATAAGGAAAACTTTAAGGAAAACCATGTACATGTCATTTCTCTTTTAAAATATATGCAAGGAAAACTTTAATGCATGTCATTTCTAGATGTGATTTCTCCCATAAACTTAAGGCAAATTTTAGGGCAAACCATGCACATGCCATTTCTCCCAGGCAAAATTTAAGGCCTAAAAACTAAACCTAATGTGGTTGAACTTCCATAGGATTTTGAAATTCCATAGGATTTTAGTCTATATATTGATTGTTAACTTCTACAAGTTCTAAAGGAAGAGTCTATAAAGGGTCAAGTAGCCTCTAGATCTCATCCTTTCTTAAAGGTGACATATCTAGTAAACTCGTGGAACCATGTACATGTCATTTCTCCCTTAAACTCTAGGCAAGCCAATCTTTAAGGTATTTCATTTCTAGATGTGATTTCTCCCATAAACTTTAAGGAAAACTTTAAGGAAAACCATGCATGAACCATGTACATGTCATTTCTCCCTTAAACTCTAGGCAAGGAAATATTTAAGGCATGTCATTTCTAGATGTGATTTCTGCCATAAACTTTAAGGAAAAATTTAAGACAAATCATGCGCAAACCATGTACATGTCATAAATCTCCCTTAAACTCTAGGCAATGAAATCTCTAAGGCATCTCATTTCTAGACGTGAATTCTCCCATAAAATTTAAGTCAAACTTTAAGGTCAACCATGCACATGTCATTTCTCTCATACACATGTCATTTGTCGAATGTATTTGCAATAAATGTTAATTTAATATATTTTATTGAATTTGTTCTTTTCAGGGATAAAAAAAACCCCACTAAATATGGTTGAAAAATGGACATTATGCATAGATGTTTCTTGCTATCCCAATCTAGGGAAAGCAATGATTACATATGTGCTTTGCAATATTACAACTAGCAAGGTCTTCCAAAGGAAAATTAATATACCGGGAAGAACAACAAACAACGAGGAATATTATATTGCATTGATAGAAGGCTTGGGAACAACTAGGGAGTACAGATCAAATGGAATTGTAGTTTTCAAAAATTCTAAACTTGTGTACAACCAGATGAAAGGCGTGTACCAAGTTAAGAAGGAGAGGCTAAAGCAACTGGATGGAAAAACAAACAATATTGTTAGTCAATTTCAATTTTTTAGTATAAGACATTGTACAAATATTAATAAGATGTCTGTTGATCTATTGCATGGGGAAATTTCGATTCAAGATTCATCTATCAAAGATGAATTGATATATGAATTAGTATTATACCGGGCAATGCCAATTCAAGATTCATCTCTCAAAGATGAATTAGTTTTGAGATGCTCTTCTTCAAAAATTCAAGATTCATTTCTCAAAGATGAATTAGTCTTGAGACACTCTCTTTCAAAATGTATTAATGGACATTTTAACATATGTTTGATATGTGTGTGTTTTGTACTTATAAATGCGTCTTTTTTAATGACCATGTGTTTTTTTCAATTATATACCAACTGTGATCCCACCATGTAAATCACAACTTGGTGAACTTCACATTTGCAACTTGGTGAACTTCACATTTTTATAAAATTAAAATCTCAGGACTTCAACAATTTTTTGTTTAAATGGAGTTTCACGTTTATTTTTTAATGAACATGTGTTTTTTTGAATTATATACCAAGTGTGCTCCCACCATGTAAAGCGCAATTTGGTGAGCTTAACATTATTATAAATTTTTTTTCTTAAATTGAGTTTCACACATCAATTAGTGCTTTGAAAGTTGTGTTTTACATAATTTGTGTACACTAAATTACATTAATTTTTTGAAATTTATTTTGAATTTATTTAAATAGTAATTTAAAAATAATTGTAAATGTCCACTATATATATATATATATCATAGAGGATGAAAGGCGAAAATCAACAGAATCCCATATCTCTACGAGAGAGGGGGATCAGGGATCGAGGGATGTTCATGGTATTTAAATATAATATTGTCTCCATACATATACATACATGTGTGTACATATGGAATTGATTTTTTTGATCAATTTTGTGAGTTAAATTAGTTGTTAATAAGTTTCATTTTTTAATTTTTAGGAGGTAGGCGGACAAGGGTATCTACTCCATCAATGGAGCATGGCCATGGCTCACGCAATCATGGTATGGTTTACACAATTTAATCCATAAAATGTACATGTATTTATGTGTATGAATTTATTTTTGAATTGATTATAAATTCATATTTTTTATGAAGCTTCCCCCTCATTTCGTGAGGTTGGTGGTGGTACACATTCCTTAGAGGGCCATCAATAGGTGTTGGCAAATTTCATGAAGGTGGTGATATGCATTCCCCCAGAGGCCAATCAACGAATGGTCGTGTTGGTTCTCAACCAATTGGTGGTCGTTCTAGTTCTCAACAGTCTCAGGGTGGGAAAGATGCTAGCTAACCATATCGAGGTGGCCATCAATATGAATATTATTTTCATTCAATTTGTACAAATTTGTTTACATGTTTTTTTAATATACAAAATTTTATATATTGATGCAGAGGGTGAAAATGTTGCTCCAAATGTTGCTCGAAAAAGACGTAGGAAAAAACACGTCATTCAAGAATAAGGTTGTACACCTACCATGACTTATCTGTCCAACATTTCTGATATACCTTGGGAATCAAACATGCAACAATTCACCTTACAAAGGTGTCAAAATCTTCATACAAAATTGAAGAGGGATATTGTGGTTTTGGCTCTCCCTTCTAAGAGTCAACAAAGCTTGGAAATAGTTACTCACTCTTTAAGAAAATTAGTAGATGTGTACCTAAAGCTTGGGTCAATCACTAATATTTTTGTAGAATTGATGAGAAAAAGAAATAAAACAATGATGGGTCCCGATACATGGGAGGTTGTTAAACAAAGAGTTACAACTTAAATGTCCAAGTATATGTTTAATTTCAAAGAAGGGTTGAAAAGAAAGATGCTAAAGTTGCAATATTTCAAGCACCCTCATATAGCTCACTATTTGTATGATAGACACCTTGTTACCTATGGAAGACTCCCATGGAACGACGAGGTTCCGCTTTATTTTGAAAAATTATTTTATGAAGAATTATTTTTGGGAATGAAACCGAATTAGAATGACATTCTCTCTGAATTTTTTGGTCTTGGGAAAGGTTGATTATGTGACCATAAGGGCGTTAGGCATGATGTTGAGTTGCCTCGCCCTGAGCCACCATTAGTTAGTCGACCTCTTCGTGTCGAAAATTTGTGGTCAGAGATGGTTGCCACTTCTCAAATTAATTGAGAAGCAAGGGATGCCATCATTGACAATGTTCATAGTGGATTGGATGGAGTTGATGTTTGTTTGAATTGACAAAGAGCACGTGAGAATGCACGCGTTAATTTTATGCATTATACAAATGAAGAGATAGACAACATGAGTGTTGAAAATCTCAAAACATATACAAAGAATTGTCGCAATGGTTGGCAGGACCTAATTATTCATGAGTAAGAGGGCATGGGAATGGTATGTGTTAATGGTTAGGGTGATTATTTTAACACATGTAAAATTTGTAATAAATACATATATACATGTACATTTATTTGTATACATTAATCTAACAAAAATGTATCATTATATGTTAACACCATTTTCAGTTGTCATGCTTGATGAATGAAGAAGATGTTAATATCATGGTTGGAGCCTCTAGTTCAAACAATCAAGATGGGTCTCACCATAAATCACACAACCAATATGGTTCTCACCATCAAGATATGTTGGCAAATGTTAGCGTTTTTAAGTGAACATGATGATGTACAATATTTTTTATCTATTATTATATATATTGAAACATGATGACATATTTTTAAAATAAATAATTATGCACACATGGACATGTATATATATAATAAAATGTTAACAGATTCTGATTCCATCTGATGTTTTTGGGATGGCGGTACCTTCTTCTTCCTTGGGAGATGTGCCAAATCCAGCATCACAAGTATGAAATTTTTTTCACTTTTAAATATGTTTTTAAGTTATATATTCCAGCTCAAAAAATTCCATTAAAAAATGGGATCTCTAGATCTTGAGTTATTTTACATTTTTTGAATTTTAGGCTTTTTAAGATTTTCTTTCAGAGCCACTCTTAGGATATGTGCCAAATCCACCAGCACAAGTATTTAATTTTTCACTTAAATATATGTTTTTAATTTATAAGTTATAAATTGAAGTTCAAAATTTTTATTATAAATTGAGATTTAGATCTTGAGTTATTTTAAATTTTTTGAATTTTAGGTTTTTGGAGATTTTCTTTCGGAGCCACTCTTAGGAGATGTGCCAAATCCACCAGCACAATTATTAAAATTTTCACTTAAATAATATATGTTTTTAAGCTATAAAATTTATAAATTGAAGTTCAAAATTTTTATTATAAAATGAGATCTAGATCTTGAGTTATTTTATACTTTTAAATTTTTTGAATTTTAGGTTCCTAGAGAGGATTTATTTTCTCCACGGACTTTAGCAATGGAGTGTACGATGGAGATAGTTTACTGTCAAGGATGTTCCTCTGGGGGATGTTTTAATCGACAAGCAACAAAACAAAATGGAAAGGGAACCTCATGAGGTATTGCATGATTTTTTTTTTCATTTTGTTTTTTTACATGAAGTTCTATATTCTCATTCAATTTTAAAATGTCTTAAATTTTAATGTTTGTACACATTGTGTACAAGTTCCCCACGCTTCAGAGGATAGCTCGAGGATTGTGAATTTGTTGGGAGAGACACTACGTCCATCTGTATTTGATTGATGATGCACATGTGTGCAACACTATATTTGATATCTATCTAGTCTTAAATTTACCGTTTTTTATATATATTCTTATCTAGATGCATTCATATATTTACTTTTCTCTATAAAATACTTCTAACACTATACATTGAACTATATATATATATTGTTCATGTGAGATACAAATTTTGGATATATTTTACTGTTTGGATATATATATATATATATATATATATATATATATATATATATATATATAGTTTTAAACTATGTATTTACTCTTGCCTTGGATAGTTACATTTGGCATGTGATCACAAAATGGATCTCTAGATGGAAATTTCAAATTACATTTTCACAATGTGTATATTTTGGATGGTTGAACTACATTTGGCACATGTGATTGTGATATAATGATTTGTTTTTAAGATTCAAGTTGTCATTTTATAAACTTGTTAAAAATATAAAATGAATCTCTATAGATGGAAATATCGAATTACAAACCATATTTTGGATAGTTGAACTACATTTTGGCATGTGATCACATGTTGTGATATAAATTTTTCTTTTTAAAACTCAAGTTTTGGATGGTTGAACTACATTTGGCATGTGAAGTAATGTTGTGATATAACATTTTGTTTTTAAAACTCAAGTTTTGGATGATTGAACTACATTTGATATCTGATTGTGATATAATGTTATGTTTTTATTGGATAGTTGAACAACATTTTGCATGTGAAGTAATGTCATGATATATAATCTTTTGTTTTTAAAACTCAAGTTATCGATGGTTGAACTACATTTAGCATGTGATTGTGATATAATGTTTTGTTTTTATTGAATATTTGAACTACATTTGGCATGTGAAGTAATGTTGTGATATAATGTTTTGTTTTTAAAACTCAAGTTTTGGATGGTTGAACTACATTTGGCATGTGATTGTGATACAATGTTTTGTTTTTATTGAATATTTGAACTACATTTGGCATATGAAGTAATGTTGTGATATAATGTTTTGTTTTTAAAACTCAAGTTTTCGATGGTTGAACTACATTTGGCATGTGGTTGTGATATAATGTTTTGTTTTTATTGGATATTTGAACTACGTTTGGCATGTGAAGTAATGTTGTGATATAATGTAAATTGTTTTTAGAACTCAAGTTTTGGATGATTGAACTAGATTTGACATGTGATTGTGACATAATGTTTTGTTTTTATTGGATAGTTGAACTACATTTGGCATGTGAATTAATGTTGTGATATAATTTGTTTTGTTTTTAAAAATCAAGTTTTGTATGGTTGAACTACATTTGGCATTTGATTGTGATATAATGTTTTGTTTTTATTGGATAGTTGAACTACATTTGGCATGTGAAGTAATGTTGTGATATAATGTTTTGTTTTTGAAACTCAAGTTTTGGATCTATTGAACTACATTTGGCATGTGATTGTGATATAATGTTTCAAGATTTTTTTGGATAGTTGAACTACATTTGGAATGTGTTCAGTAATGCTGCTATATAATTTTTTGTTTTCAAAATTAAAGTTGTCATTTTACAAACAAAAAAAATTTCACATGAATATATGTACATAGAAATGATTTAAGTACATGTTTGAATATATATATATATATATATATATATATATATATATATATATATATATATATATATATATATATATATATATATATATATATAAACAATTTCATAAGATTCTAGGTCTTCTTAGATGTGTCAAACAATCATAAACTTTTAAAATTGCATTCTAGAACATATATATCCAGTACGTGCAATATTTTTCATCAATGCATATCGAAAAGCTACTTTCAGTTGATAGTAAACTAGAAATTACAAAACACGTACCACACATTTTGCATTCAAGAATGAATATTATATAATTTACTTCTGATAGACACGCACATATAAAACAAAATAATGGAACTTCAAATTTGCATTATATCAACTATGCTAGATGCACAGATATGTACATTCTGCAATAATGACATTATGAAAAATTGTACCAGAGGATATATGAAATCATTTAGACTGGATAATCTAGTCATGTGTATGTGTACACGTGTATAAATTACTCGTGTGCATGTACCAAAACAATGTACATGTGAAAACACTTTCAAAAATAACATAACAAGGAAGTTCAATTTTTAGTTGAGTTTTGGAAGTTCTAAAACATGAATCCAAAGAGAAGAAATTGTTGGGAAGTTCAATAAAAAAAATTCCAATGGAATTCCATCTTCAATGATCCATTCATGATAGGTTTTTGACATTTTCCATTTCTTAATTTTCGTTTTTTTCTTTGATTGAACTTCTATAAAATTTATGCATGCTGCACACACCAAGTGACTATATTGAAAACTTATGACATCAGGTTCATAGTCTTGAAAGCAAACAAAATCCCCACTTTGATTAGTTTCTCTGAAAAAACAACCTTTCAGTATAATAGACCCTTTGCCAAATGTAAACTCGTGATCATTATAGTTTTCTAATAATTTCATATTTCGTTTAGTGCAACGCATCAAATCACACTTCACATTTTCATTGTTGATTAGGTGCAGTTACATCAAAAACATCTCCTGCACAATAAAACAAACTTACGTATTTAAATTTAGATCATAATTAACACGAAAAATAACTTTAAAATTAGCATACATGTACTTGATTTTATTATCTATTTCTAAATCTCTATCATTTGAAAGAAATTCAAATTTTACCTTCTCTAACAAGCCCAGAAACTTGATCACCATCAGATGATATTGTAGTCTCCTCTGATTACATTTCTTCAAACATTGCAACAAAAATTTTCCCCTATGTATTCAACTCTGCATGTTGGCAATCTTATACATACATTTTGTTTTCACAAACGTCATTGGATTCTGTATTGTCTATGCAAACATGAAAAAACAAGAATATTTTCTTTTATCCAATGAAAACGCATTTGTGGACAACTTTGTTTTAACTGAATGCAATTTCGATTCCCTTTTATTGTTTCAACATCATTTACAATCAATCTATCTACATCTTCGACCCCAATATGCCAAAAAAACCTATATGGAAAATTCAAAGAAGAATACAAATATGATATCAAAATACCATCAAAGATAATCATTGTGATAAATGTACATTGTTTAAAATTGGATATCCAATAAAAATTAAATTGAATGTACCTTCGCACTTCCCTTGATTGTTTAGTCTCATTGCTTAGTGCAATGATGCACCATTACACAACTTCTTTAGCATCCACAAGTCGGTTTGCAGAGGGGTCCATTTGTTATCTTTGAAGTGCTCGTTTTATGCATGCCCCTGCATTGTCATGTTCTCCGTTTCCATGACTAGTCTCAAAGAAATTCCAACAATGTTTAATGCAGGTTTTCAAATGAAGAAAACACAACCAAAATAATGATCGTGAAGACTTGAATTGACCAGCGCATCCATCTGACCATATCCAATGTTCATTGAATTTTGTTCCACGACTTTTCAAGGAGTCATAATATTTCCAAAACAGTGTTGTACAAAATATGTATCATGTGTACGATCATCACTAATATAAAAGTGATATTCTTTAATAACATGCCGATTTTCACTGGTGTTTTTTATATGATCAAAATTTTGTTCAACATGTCTATATAGAATATGGACGAAAATGGAGACTTTTTCAGAATGATAGTATTCACTCTGAATTTGTTTTTTTGGAACAAATGTGTAGTTTTCTGCAAAATCAATTACTGAAAGAATGGTCCCTGGTGGAAAAACTTCACGAGATTTTTTGAATTGCAAGTCCTGCCATCGAGCTCTATGGGAATGCTTGGTGTATTTATATATTTTCGCCTCAAAATTTATAAAAAAATCTATCACAAAAAATTCTTCTTGTTGTAAATAAATTGTTTTAGCACTTGTAATACTACTTGAACCTTGCATTAGGGGAATTTTGAGGTCTAAAATGGGCCTCCTAAGAAAAAAGTACAACCAAAATAAACTTTATAAGAACCAATAGGATTCAAGATGATGATGTCAACCATGAGCGATGATTCACCATTTTTTAAGTAGAAGTCTAAAAAGAATAAATAATAATAAAATAATAAAACTACTTTTTCAAGTCATATTTTCAACTTATCTCCCAAAGTTTTTACTCAAATTTCGAGCGGGAGTACTCATTGGATGAAAAATTTCATTCCTCATCCAATGAGCACCCATGTTGCATACTTTCGATGGACCCTTGTTGTGTACGTAAATCCCCTCTGCAGACAGAGGCGATCCCTCTAGCCCTAGGGTGGGTCTAGTAGCAAGAGGACATGCTAATGCATTGATTCCTAGTTAATGAATGAAATTGAGTCGGGATAGATGTCTTACCTTTGTTCCAATGTAGTTGTCATAGTTGTGGCAATAGTCTCCTGATATTCTTCTCAGCAGGTCGCGGTCCTTCAGCAGTGGTACTCAAGTGCCCGCAAAAATATCAGAGAACAATAATAGCATACGAAACAATATTTGCATTCAAAATAATCTAATTGGTCAAGGAGAATTAAATGTATTGTGAAAGATTAATCACATCAACACAAGATGAGAACCAAAACATTAGTCATGTATTAATTAAGAGAAAGAAATATATTACAACCAAATGAGCCTTGACGTCGTAACCTCCTTCAGTGGGTCCAGTTGAAACGCATCTCAAGCATTCATCCGGGAATTGGAATTGATGAGGCAATAAGACTAGAATCTCTCTCAACAAGGGTATCTCTCTGCTCTATCTCACACCAGCTTATTCAGACTGTTTCAACTATTCTCGAAAATGTTCAGCTAGCAGCATCTATGTGAGAGAGATGTATATATAGGAGAGGAGGAGGAGGAGGTTGGGATCCCTCAAATGGTGGAAGGGAGGCCTTATCCTTTGGGAGGTTGCCCAAAAGTAGGGAACAAGAAGCCAAAGGAAGATATTCGATGTTATTCAATTGAACAACTCATGCTGACTCCACTCACAAAGTGGTTGGTAATGAAAACTTCTCTTCTATATTTAAAAAAATTTCCAAAAACAGCTCAGCATGGGAAGTCCACTGAGATATAGTGCCAATGGGCATGGGGCCTAGTGTTAATTTCCCTTATTGGCACGAAGCCATAACTGCCTGCCAGCGCCGACCCAAAATCATGTGTTTTTGATGGTCTGTTCCAAGAATAGTCAACAGAGGAAATTTTATCCTCATGGCAAGGGATGCAATGACACTTTTTGCAAGGCATGAAACTACATATAAGTCACAGAAATGGTCCTCCAATGTGCGGAATGGGGATTGCAGGGACAATGAAAAAATGTTGTGTAACAGATGCCCCATAATCAATGAGGTCCGAGAGAGAGGGAGGAGTGAAATGATTTACGAGAACGTGTTCAAACCAAAAACTGTCGTCGGAAGACCCGCGAGTACAAATACAACTGATATCTCTGATACATGAACACGTGGCATGGGCACAACCATCCATAATAGAGTACATATATAAACAAGATTCGAGGTATGGACATAGCCATCCAGCAGTAAGGATCAATAAATATACTCAGGTATGGTCACAACCATCCAATCAAAAGAGTCATGCATATAGTCATGATAAACCAAAATATCATGTAGCCTGGATTTCATAAAAAAAACCAAGGGTCTTGTGCTCCATCTCGACTCGAACAAGTACAAATTCAAGCATGTGAATATGTAAGCTAAAGTCGAACATGCAAGAAAGTCACTTGATTACCAGCCAATGACGTAAGCTGTTAACAAGCACGAGAGAAACCACCAATAATGAAAATGGATCTCAAGGTACAACTAGTAGAATCCATGGAACGTGAATAGAGATCTGGCATCGAAAACTCGTAGAATCACTCGATCGAAGGCCAATGATGTGGAATTGTCATCAAATGCAAAGAACTTTCCATTGAAGCATGCAAGCTCCAAGGTACTGGAAGGGAGTCTCTAGATCAACTTCTTGGATAATGAGCTGAAGTCAGAAGGAAGTGACCTGGTCAAAGGAGGGCCATAATGTTTCCCACATCATCGACACAAGATAGAGGAATATGATGATAGTGAATTAGGACCAAAAGAGGATCAGAGGAAGGTTGAAAAATGCAAATGAAAACTTCTCTTGAAAATATCAATGACATGACTCTGGATTTGGAAGTATTTGACATCAAGGGATCTGAGGTCATGATGACATGGAAAAGAGGAGATCAGAGGTCAAAAAATATTACCCAAACCCATGGAGGAAAAAAATGACGAAATGAGATGTCCCCAACCCGACACAAATGCAGATGAGTGTCATGTTCAAGAGCGACATACTGCTGACACAACTGAGAACTGGTTACATTTTCCCCCACCATTGTTGGCGAGTACCCAAATTATTTTTGGAAACAAGCTTGAAGGGGATAGCATATGCTTGTCATGTAAGTTTGTCCTTCCGAAAAATCCATCCTAGTACATTTTACGAGCCCTAGGAAGGAGGAACTCGATTACGTCATGGTGACGGTTTCCGATTTCATGTAGATTTTAACGAGTCTGACAAAGGAAGAACTTGACATCTTTTCATGTTTAGGGAGTTGGAAAAGAAGTGAAAAAGAAAACTTCAGCATGTCCCTTTTCGTAAGTAGTCTCAAAGATCTTAAAAGGTAGAAAAATATGTCTGAGAGAACCTCTTAGTTGCGATAGGCTAAGGTATTCCTTTTTCATAAATAATCTATCCCAAACTGAAAAATGGGTAAACATATACTGTGTAGATATTGTTTCATAGCCATTTAACGATTTCAAAATGACAAGAGTTTCGACAATCTTTTCAATTTTCAAGAGTCAGAAAAGAGCTGAAAGATGACTCCAACGGTGACTTTTTCATGTTTTTACCGAGTTTGAAAAAGTATAAAATACAACTCGTCACTTCATCATTGTCATGTTGAGGACCTATCGCTACACAAGAGATGCACGTAAAACCCATTTTTCGAAATAACATAGCGCAATAATCGAAAAATATGCTTTAAAACCTAATTAGGGTTCTGAAAAGTTATAAAATGCCAAAAATGGTAAAAAATAGATTACTTTTCACTTTTACCTCTTGTCAGCAATTTGGTACCTTTACTCACTATAATTTTGTGGCACTGACAGCAAGCAATCCGGGAGGCTAATCGTGAATCTATTTGTTCCATGTAAGAACTTACATCATTCCCTACATTTTGATAGCATATTAATTACGTGCAACCCCATTTTTGTAGATCTATGGGGGTATTTTATAAAATATAGGACGTGGCATCAGCGCGAGTATTGGGCACGAACTCGCACCAACCAGCCTAAAAATTGAATGATGTTTCTAAAATAGTCGCGCCAACCGCGACAACCATTTTTAGCATGTAAATTCAAACAAGAAAGCCCAATTTAACCATTCAAATGCATTGGATTTGGATAATGACAACCATATGGATGTTTTTGCAGGTGCGAAAAGTCAAAATGGTGATTGAATGGAAAGAAAGAGAACATAGCAAAAAATATGAACTCGCCATGGAGAACGAAAGATGTATGGAAGTTCTCAGAGATTGCGGTCTTAAGAAATTCTTTATGGCACCATGTATCAAAGCTCAACCAGAGCTGTTGCAGTACTTGATCAGTGTCTGGGACATTGATTAGGAGAAATTAATTATTCCCGATCAAGAATTTGAGATTGAGGTCTGAGATATTTACTTCATAACAATATTGTCGTGGAGGGGGGTAGTACCAATCCTGATCGTTACTCGGCCCACAATGGAAAATATGAGTATGGTTATTGACAGAGTGTGCCAAGGAGCACGGAAAGGATCCGAAAGTGGGAAGGTGGATATCCAAACCATTCCCGATCTGGCACTGAGAGTAGTGCTACACACCATCACGCGAGCTGCAGTAGTTTAGGCCCCACATGGGGCCACAAAAACATAATTAATTCTTGCATTGGACTGCATGGCATCGTCACTCTACAACTGAGCATAGGTAGTAAAAATCAACATCAAACGCTAGTTGAAAAAATGCAAGAATGGTAAGCTTAAGCAGTTCATCTACGGGTCCATATTGGTACCTTTCATCTTAGAACGGTTACCAATCTTCCAACATTAGGAGGTAATAGTTATGACACCACCAGCCCAAGAGCCATAGATGGTCCATTGGGCAATGCCAAGGTCAGGGGTGGTCAAAAAATGTCCTGGAGACCGGAGTTCTTTGAGTGGCTCCATCGACAGCTGATTTTCATGGAGGACTCGCCCTACTCTGGCACAGATTTCACCGGTGATGCAGATCTCCCACTCCCAGAAGGATAGGATTGGGATGAAGTATTGGGTAAGAATCATTTTTTATTTTGATGAGTATTATGATTTTTTTGTTATGTATGTTCTGACATTAATCCATATAATTGCAGATGTTGGTCCAGAGAGACCTGCAGGTATGTCCCTAATAGCGCAGAGGATTGCTCACGACTTTGATGTGGCCCCTCAAGGTGAGGGAGGCGAGGAGGAGGAAATCATACGCAACTTGGAGGGAACCTCCCGTGGGATCTTGTACTATGCACGATTTGATGATGTTCCTTGTGCGTACCAGAGGCACACTGCAGGGGTGTCAAACCATGTTCATCGCTTGTTGAGGCGGCTTATTCTAGTAGTGACGTACTATCATGAGCGTCACGCTGACTAAATACCTAGGTTTTATTTCTGCATATTTTTTGAGAGACATGATGTCTCAGGATGTAACCGAAACATACATATTTTTTGAACTTATGATGCACATGGATGCAAACACTCAATATATATATATATATCTATCTATTTTCCTGTATGGATCTTGTCATGTGAGGATGATTTTTTACAAATTACACAAATGTCTATCTAATACAATATCAGCTACTGTATCAGTCAATGCATTCATTCATCTAGGAATATGTTGATATGTAATGTAATCAAAATGTCTTTCTAGTAAATGAAAACATAAATACAACCTTAAGATTTGAGGGTTCCTAACAAAATAATGCTCATTAAGTTGAAGAACAACAAGCTGTGAGTCTAGGTTAACAATAAATGCACGAATGTCGAGAGAAATTTCCTCGGTTAATAGTTCAATAACAACACTATATTCAGTGACATTGTTTGTGGTTCGTCCTAGACAGATACCTTGAAGGTCCATCAATGCACTAGCAGGATCATAAATCACCCAGCTTGCTGAAGACAGGTTCTGGGTACTGAGGGAAGCACCATCTGCGAAACCAACATAAGGGGTAATGGTAAAATGCACAATAAGCAACAATCCAATAAGCAGGAAAATGCTTTTAAAGCAAGCCAAGCCAAAAATGTACAAAAATTAAACAAACACCTATGTACAAAAAAAAACATGCACGAGTAACTCATGCATAGTACTTTTTAAGATTAAACCCATTTCTGGGATGATCCAGAGGGTGACCTTCATAATAAATAAGCTCATAAGCCCCATTATGCAAAACACGCTTAACAATGTAGGGCCCATGCCACATGGGTTGAAATTTTCCTACCCCCAGCTGATCATGAACTTGGTCGTACAGGAGAACAAGGTCTCCTTCTATGAAGGAACGAGGGGAAACCGACTAGTCAAAATGAGCTTTGACCTGTTTTTTCTGTGCTTCTATGACCAGAGTAGCAAAGTAGTGAGTTTCATCAAGCCTCTCTAAATAGAGAAGATGCTCTTCTTCTGGCGAAATATTCGGAAACAATTCAACAACTAGTTTGAGAGAAGGAATTTCACATTCAATCGGAAGGGTAGCTTCCAGACCATACACAATATGGAATGGAGTGAATCCAGTTGCATCCTTCACCGAGGTTCGGTAAGCCCAGAGATCTGAAAACAACATGAGATTCCAGTTTTATTTGTGCATCCCAATCATACGTTGAAGCATAGTGACAAGAACTTTGTTCACAGCTTCAACCTTGCTGTTGGCTTGAGGGTAGTACGATGTTGAGATGTCGTGACGTGGATTCAAATTGGAAGTCAACTCTGTCACCATGTAATTCCGAAAATGGGAACCATGATTGGTAACAATGGCTTGAGGGACACCAAACCTAGAAATGACACGATTGAATATAAACTGTACTGATGTCTTATCGTCAGTCGTAAGTGTAGGCATTTCTTTGGCCCATTTGGTGAAGTATTCCATGGCTACAATGATATAAGAAATCCTCCTAACTGAGTGAGGGTTAAACGTCATAAAATCGATGCCCCACTTTGCAAAGGGACCAACGGTAATGACAGGGTGAAGATGGGAAGACGACATGTGCATCTTACGCTGATATATCTGGAAATCATGGCACTTACAGACATCAATGATGTAGTGTTCAAAGATGGTGGGCTAGAAATACCCAGTATGAAGAATATTTTGTGTAGTAGCATATCCGGACATGTGACCACCACATGCGCCACTGTGACAATCATTCAGGGCCTTTTCGGCCTCCTCGAGAGTCAAACACTGGTGGAGAATGGAATCAACTTCGATGCGGTAGAGAGTATCTCCGACTATGCGATAAGGTTGCAATTGATGACGGATGCGTCGGCAGGCATACTTCGTCAACCCAGCTCGGAAGGTGGAAGTCCAAAGATATATGATGATATCACCGTACCAAGGATCGAGGGTACTAATTAGAAAAAACGTGTCATCCGGAATGTGTTCCGCAGAACTAGACGAAGCAGAATAGGAAGGGAGAGAGTAGATCAAATCGACAAAGACTAATGACTTCTTCGACTTGGAAATAGTGAGCTCCAAATCGAAATCTTGGAGGATGAAAATCCACTTCGAGTACTTTCCCCCTAGAAATTGACGAGTCAATATGTAAGTCATAGGGTTGCAATTAGAAATCACAGTCACTGTGCGCAAAAAGATATAGTAACGAAAATCTTGAACAACAGCCAACACCAACTTCTCAACATGTGCATATCACATCTCAGTATTGAGAAGGTTACGAGACATATATTAAATGACATGTTCGTCACAAAAATCATCATCTTGTACCAAAACCATGGCAATCATGCTAAACGCGACGTCCAAATAGAGGGAGTAATCACGATGATAATTTGGAGGACGCAACAGAGGAGCATTGATGAGCAATGTCTTAAGTGCATCAAAGGATTTTTGGGTGATCTCATCCCAAAGGAATGGGACGCCTTGCTTCAGTAATTGTGTAAATACTTTGGCCACTTTGGCATAGATAGGTATAAAACAACATAAGAATTTGGATTTCCCCTACAGACTCTGCAGTTGATGTAAGGAGGAAGGAGAGGGGAGATTAACGATAGCTTCTACTGTGATTGGATCGAGATGAATCCATTCTTTAGAAATGATAAACCCTAAGAGTCTACCTGAATCGACACAGAAGACACACTTATGCAGATTGAGCTAGATGTTATAGTGTCGACAACGAAGAAAAATCTGACAGAGATGATCAAGATGGTATTTACGCTTAGACGAATGAGCTGGAAGGTCATCTAGATAAGGCTGAACAATGTGCCTGATGTCATGGAAAGCATATGAAATTGCTTGCTGAAACATAGCCCCAAAATTTTTCAAACCAAAAGGGAGATTTTTATAAGTGAAATTACCCCAAGGATAGATAAAGGCGGTCTTATGTTGATCGATCGGAAGAAAATTAATTTGGTTATACCCAGAAAACCCTTCCATAAGGGAAAAAATCTCACTCCCAACACAGTCATCAATGATTTGACCAATAAAAGGAGTGGGATAATTATCCGTAGGGCAAGCACGATTATTGTAATGGTAATCAACACAGACACGAATGGTACCATGTTTCTTATCTACAGGAACAATATTAGAAACCCATTATGTCAAAGGAATCAGATAGATAAAACCATCTTTAAGAATTTTTTCAACTTCTCCCTTAATAGTGGCAACCTTTCTAGGTTGCACAGGACGAAGGCACTGACGAATTGGCTTCACACTAGGATAGGTAGGAATCTCATGCACCAATATACTTGGATCGATGCTGGGCATCTCTTTGTAAGACCATGTGAAAATGCCGCGAAACTCGCAGGAGAGAGTAGTATAGATCTGGATCTCATCGAGAGAACATGTCACCCCAATATGGATGTTATCGACAACCCCCGGTTTAACAGAGATGTCAATAGGCATCATCTATGTAATGTTGCTCAAGTTACCTTCCACAAAGAATTTGTATGCCAGTATAGGCATTTGAAGCTGAGGAGAAGGAACCTAAGAAGCGAACCTCTCGAGACATGTAGAAATGGCCCCAAGGCCAGGCATGAACAAGGAACGATGATGACTATCGTCCCAAGGAGGATCCTAAAAAGTCATAGTTTCCACGATGGCCTCATCAGAAGGAAATATCTCTCACAAGGGATTGGGCGAATCTGAATCACCGAGCCAAGGGGATTGAGAATAAGTGTCAAGAGACATGCCCAAAGGATCATGATCTGGAGGTAGAGGATCCAAAGCCAAAATAATTTCACAATATTCAATCTCAATCGGACCTAAGGGAAATGAATCTCCAAATGAATCAATCTGCTCAGGTGAAGGGATGATCCACAGATCAAAAGACCTATATATCATATTAACTTGAGTAGTGTTGGGTGGAGAAAGAGGAAAAATACCCATGAGGGTAGGATATTTGAAGAGACCTCGCCCTACACTCTTGTAAGGCATAGCAATTTGATCTACGTATGGAACGTTACTCTCGAAAGATGAAGAAGTGAAGAAAGACAACTGATCGACAATAATAATATTCCATTCATGCAGAAATTGCAAAACATGAAAGAGAGTGGATGGAACGCATAGCATGGCATGAGTCTAACTGCGACCGAGGAGAATATTGTACTTGAGCTTGGCATCAACTACTTCAACCTTGACGTTGATTATTTTCCCTTCTAAAGTAATTGGTAAACTAGCGAGAACACCAAGAGGTTTAGATTCCCTTCCTTCAAACGCGTCTAGAGAATTTGGAGATGAATTAAGAGCTAGAGAACCGATGGCTTTCCAGCAGGCAGATGACATGACACATTTAGATGCACCCTCGTCCATGACTTCTCGATGGATATTCAGTCCATTAATCCCAACTTGAATAACGAGCGCAATCTGGTGAGGGAGACGTGGGATGAAATTCTCTAAGTCGAAAGTGATAAGGCTTGAATCAACAAGATCAACCCCACTGATGGCAGATAGCAAATCCTTCTGTTGAGATGGACAAATCTAAAGTACTTCTAATGCATACATAGCAAATGGTGCTTGTGCAAAATCCTAAACAATACTATAATTTTGAGTAGCATGGGCATTAGGATTGTAAGAAGACTTACGGATTACACCTTTGGAAGGTGGCTGGACAACGGGCTCAGTATTGGGCCTTTCAATCTGAAGAGGGCTAGAAGCAGGCGGAGGAGGAGGACCATCAGCAATCTCTTTCCCCATTGCCTGACGTAGTTTGGTATAATATTTTGACTGGGTAGCAATAGAAATGGGTGTAGAACCATTCATCATGAAAACCTGAGAGCCAAATGGGGCAGAGGACTGAGGTTTCTCTAGCAACTGAGTCTGTTGTGACAGAAATGGTTCTTTGAGAATATTTGAAGTTCCTTGGGTGCCTTTGAGCATTCGAATCACTTCGGCCTATCGAGGAAAATCCTTGGTGTAGTGCTCTTTGTCACAAATCAAGCAAGGATACTTTGGTTTACATTGTGAACCATCATCAACATGAGATTTTTGAGAATCCTATTTTGGGGTATCGACTTTGGCCTTACATTTTCCCTTATTTTTACCCTTGGAAGTTTTATCCGTCGAATTGGCCTAAAAGACATTCACTTCTATGGTTTTACCATAATTCGGGGTCGTTTGAGAAGCAGTATCATTGGAAGGAGTGGATTTTTGCTTCCCAGGATTCAGAGGAGGAGACTTTCGAGAAGTCTAAGACACGGAACCGATGATAATGTCAACTGATGGCATCACCGGTGCTTTGGAAGTTCCAGGCCTAGGAGCATCAGGCAAGAGATCATATAACGTGCCAAACTGAGAATACATAAGATCTAGGTACTGGGCATAAGAAATGGCTTGTTCTTCAGTGATGCATGCCCCCATATCAATTTCCTTGGAAATCAGAGCAACAAAGGAGGTAGTAAACCAATCAGTTAGAAGCTGATAAGGAATCTCTAACTTGATCAAGCAATGATGACGTCTCCATTCATGAATATGAACCGAGATATGAGTAGCTCGATTTTTCTTCAAGGATGTGAGGAGGTGCGTCCCGGTTTCATATCGAACAGGTAACTAAAAGTGCGTGAGAAATTCCATGGCTAAAGAGTTGAAATCTTGGAAGACACCACGAGATAACTCGATGTACCACTTAGCAGCAGCACCAGTAAGAGTCCGTTGGAAAAGATGAAGTCAGATAGAATCGTCAACCCAAGAGTTAGAGGAACACCAAAGATGGTATGTCATAACATGCGCTTGGGGGTCTTCTCCGGACTTGCCCTCAAACTTGGGAAAATCACCATGAATTTTGGTTGGAACTGGAGGCCAATACGGGTTATGAAGGATCGGATTGTTCATTAACTTTGACACATCAGTAATTTCCAACGTAGCGAGAAAGGTAATTGAGGATTAAAAGGCATTGCAGGTCGCTGATAAAGACTAGTATTAGCATTCCACCCAGGTTGAGAGAAATTCTGCCCCCATATGTTTTGTCCCAGAGGATTCTGTCCAAAGGGGTTATAAGCCTGATAGTTCTGCCCATACATGGGTTGACTACCTGGATAATTATTTTGAGCATAACACTGAGGTCCATGCTGAGAAAAATATGGATTTTGCTGCGGAATGTAAGCATTTCCTTGAGGTGGATTATACACCATCTAGGATTGACCTTGCGGATAATAAGTGTAACCTTGGGGCACACTATATACTACCTGAAATTAACCTTGAGGAGGGTAAGTAGTGCCTTGAGGCTGAGCAGGTTGTCCCTGCAGAGCAGGTTGAATCGGTTGCTGAGGTTGGATAGACTGTCCCTGCAGGGCAGGTTGGCCTGGATGTTGACGTTGGACAGGCTGTCCCTGCGGGGCATGTTGGCCTGGATGTTGAGGTTGGACAAGTTGTCCTTGCGGAGCAGGTTATCCTAGATATTGAGGGCCACCAGGTTGCCCTTGCGGAAGAGGTTGGCTTGATGGTTGGGATGGGTCAGGTTTCCCCTGAAAACTAGGTTGACCTGGCGCAGGACTGTAGGATTGTCCTTGTTGTACACAAGTTTTTCCTTGCTAAACATAAGGTTGTTTTTGTTGCACAAAAGGTTTTCCCTGTGGTGGATAGATTTTCCCCCGGGAACATAAGATGCTCCTGGTTGAAATTGAGGTTGACTAGCAAGACCGTAGGGTTGTCCTTGTTGGGCCAAAGGTTGTCCCTGTAAGGGTTTTCCTTGCTGACCATAAGGTTGTCCCCGTTGGACTGAAGGTTTTCCTTGAAAGGATTTTCCTTATAAGCCTGAGGGTCGTCCCGACTGGTAAACAGGCTGATTGGGATCAATCGAAGGAAAATAGATGGGATTATCGTAAACATCATAATGATTGTGGAGGATTTCTAGAAGCTTGGTGTTGCTTAGAACCCTGAGGTGTGGAAGCCTGCTACTGAGGACTTGTAGAGGGATTTCCACAACACAAGTCTGTGATCCACTCACGTTGGGCCTAACATGCATTGCATGATTGATAAAGATAGACCTACGAACAACAACATACCTTGACGAAGGAGTTTTACTAACAACTAGTGCAGATGAAGCCACACAAATGGTGGGTTGGACCGAGACAGATGTAACAACGGCCGATGAGATGGGTGTCGAAGGTGATATTCTGGATATAGGAATAGATGAGCTTCCTGTGGGAGTCTAAGTACCGAACAATTTCATGGATGAAACACTAGAAAGGATCTAACCCAAAGTACGATAACTGGGTGGAAGAGACACCGATTATGGGGAAGGTTGACTGGAGACATACGGGAAATATTCTGGGAAGAGCTGATACTCCCCGGTAGAAACATGAAGCTCTTCATTGCCAATAAGACTCAAAGAATCCATGTCTGATGAGGATGTAATATCGTTGAAAAGATGATGAGGACTGGTAGGTAAAGCATAAGCTAATATTGGTGATCCTGAAGTAAGAGGAGGGAATTATTCCTTGCTCCCAAAACCAGACCAAGCACCCTAAGGTTTCCAATTGATATCAACTGACCCTTCAGGAGGAGACCGGGTAGCGAGAGGTAAGATACTCAGAAGGACAGACTGTTAGAACTTGATAGACCTAATGGACTGAGGTGTTTCCAAAGAAACGTCAGGATAAGGACCACCACTAGGAGGCAATGAAGAGGACGACGAAACTGGTGGTTTCGCCAATGTTATAATGTTTCAAAATAGGAAAAAAAAGAGATATCCTATTCAAGGCTTCAAGATCAAACACTAAGGAACTACTAAAAACAAGCCAAGCAAAGATCTGTAACGGGCATGTGATCGTAGGCAGTTAATTTTATGACATTGAAATGAAACTTTGTTGTTTCATGTTTTAAGAGTCGAGAAATAGACAAAAGATGACTCCAATCACTTTCAGATTGAACAAGCGTGAAAGGAAAAGTGCTCTATAATATTTTCACTTTTAGAGAGTCACAAAAAGACCAAAATGACTACTTAGGTAATCTAAGAAAGAGGGTGTACCAAGTTTTCGTGAACTGCCATATACACCTTGGTGATTAAATGAAAGAGAAATGACCAAGGACTTGATGTACATGTAGGTAGTCTCCCCAAATGCTGTGTTTGGTGTATCATGGTTATAGGGTGGCAGAATCAGCTTCCTATGGATAAAGGATTGCAACCTATGAGGGTCTCCCTTTATATATGCGATGATATGGGGAGCACAAGTCTATACTAGAGCTGTCTAATTCCAGATGGCGAACGACAGCTACCAGGTTTAACGACGCCAGAACACATCACTAGCCTAGACCTCTAAAATATGTGCGTTAGGTTTCAATGCTTCCTTAGTTAGATTGAATTAATTTTAAGGTTGATCTTGAATTAATGTTGTGATTTCAAGGCCTTACCGAATGTGATATCGAATTCCTAAATGCACACTAAATGCAAAAGAACATCATTTCCATTCAATGAATGCTAACTAAGAGAAGGATAGGAATCTATGACAAAGTAGCAATCAATTGAAACATAAGAAGAATTTAACTAATTCATATAATACAATCAAATGAGAAAACGAAAACTCTTTCCTAGTTTGCTAAGAGCTAGTAATGAAAAAGAACAATTTCATTTTCAATTGAAGCGAAAGAATGCAATTTTTTTCTTTTAGATGAATGAGGCACACAATGCACTATTACACTAAAAGAAAAAAAAATACTAGTTTTGAGCGCTACGAATGTAAAGATCTAAGATGAATAAATCAAATGCAATACACACATAAAATGCACTCAAAACAAGGATTCACTCTTCCAAGAAAACAGAGGGCTTTTGAAACGATCCAACGAGAAATGTAATCTATGTTCTAAGTGAAGAATGGAGAGTCAAATGAAATTAAAAGTGTTCATCCAACAAACCAAAGACATGAAGAATCGAGAGAAAGACTAACACAATCAGTCAGTGAATTGAAATGACAAAGATCAAAGTAACTCAAAATTGACTCAAAAGGCTCAGTGAGGAGAGGGCCAAAAAAATATCACATGACACCTAGAAACCCTAGGGCTACAAACTCCACGGATAAGATGATGGACAAAAAGTTGAGAAGGCCAAGAATACAGAGCCAAAACAATCATAGTGGACCAATTGCAAGACAAAAAAACAAGCTAGAGCCAAGAAAAATTGACAAAAACTAAGAAAAGAGGTCAAATCGAATCCTACAGGATTCAGTACGACTGTTTAGCTGTAATCTACGCTAAACAGGGGTTGGTGCATGTGTGACAAAAGCAACATTCACCAATCGGCGTGAATGTTCAAAGAAAATTTGCACCAAGCTATAAAACCATGGGAAAAAAATAAAACCACTGAGCAAAGGTCAGACTTGAAACTCTGTAACTGAATAGGATGGTTTAAAATAGTCAAATAAGTCAAGAAAAGCAGGAAAATGATGAAACGAAAAAATTCGACTTGACAAGCTAGATGCTCGACAAACAATGAGACGATAAACACACACTGATCCCAAGTGGAGTCACCAACTTGCTGTGTAGGTAAATCCCCTCTGTGGATAGAGGCAGTCCCTCTAGCGCTAGGGTGGGTCTGGCAACAAGAGGACATGCTAATGTGTTGATTCCTATTTAATGAATGAAACTGAGTTGGGATAGATGTCCTACCTTTGTTCCAACACAATTGTCATAGTTGTGGCAATATTCTCGTGATCTTCGTCCCAGCAGGTCACGGTCTTTTAGCGATGGTACTCATGTGCCTTCACAAATATTAGTGAATGATAGCAGCATACGAAAAAATATTTTCATTCATAACTATCTAATTGGTCAAGGAGAATTAAACATGTTGCACAAGATTAATCACATCAACACAAGACAAGAACCAAAACATTAGTCATGTATTAATTAAGAAAAAAAAGAGATTACAACCAAATGAGCCTTGACGTCGCAGCCTCCTTCAGCGGGTCCAATCGAAATGCGTCTCAAACATTCGTTGGGGAATTGGACTTAACGAGGCAATAAGCCTAGACTCTCTCTTGACAAGGGGTCTCTCTCCGCTCTATCTCACACCAGCTTATTCAAACTGTTCTAACTATTCTCTAAAATGTTCATCTAGAAGCATCTATGTGAGAGAGATGTATATATATGAGAGGAGGAGGAGGTTGGGATCCCTCAAATGGTGGAAGGGAGGCTTTATCCTTTGGGAGGTTACCCAAAAGTAGGGAACAAGAAGCCAAAGGAAGATGTTCAACGTTATTCAGTCGAACAACTCATGTTGACTCCACTCACGAAGTGGTTGGCAATGGAAACTTCACTTCTATATTTAAAAAAATTTCCAAAAACAGCTCGCCCCGAGCAGTCCACTGAATAGATCGCCAATGGGTGTGGGGCCCAGTGCTAATTTCCCTTATTGGCGGGAGGCCATAACTTCCTACCAGCGCCGACCCAAAATCATGTGTTTTTGATGGTCTGTTCCAGGAATAGTCAACAGAGGAAATGTTCTCCTGATGGAAAGGGATGTAATGACACTTTTTGCAAGGCATGAAACTACATATAAGTCACATAAATGGTCCTCCAATGTGCGGGATGGGGATCGAAAGGACGGTGATAAAATGTTGTGTAACAACCCTACTACATAAAAAATGAGAAATACATTAAAAAAACATGATTGCAATCACGTTTTTCATGTATTTCTCATTTTTCGTGTAGCAAGGTCCATCGAAAGTATGCGACATGGGTACTCTTTGATGATGAATTAAATTTTGCATCCAATGAGTACTCCCGGTCGAAATTTGATTAAAAACATTGGGAGATAAGTTGAAAATACGAGTTGAAAAAGTAGTTTTTCCTTTTTTCCGTCTAAAATTTGATAATGTAATCAAATCTTATTTTATTATTTCCACTATTATTTTATAATTTCCTTAGGAGGCCCATTTTAGACCTCAAAATTACCCTAATGAATCGATGTATGGATATATTCATATCTCTTCCATTTCACTTTCATGTTGGACAATGATTGATCATTTATATCAGTACAATATTTGTTTTGAAATTTAGTCAAATTTCCACAATCATCACATTTTTTACCACCAACACATTTCTTTTGGTAAAATAATTCATGGCTTTCTCTTCCACATAGAATTTGAGATGTGAAATAATGGATAGTGGAAGGAGGAGGTGAATCTTTCCAAAATGTTCTACCAAAATTAAGGAATGTGCCATAATATAATTGAAATTCCACATGATAATGACAACAACAAGTGTCGCGTATGGTGATAGGTTTTACATACCATGGTTTTTTTTGCACAAAAGCACTGATTGAGACATCAATTTCACGGTTCTCTTCTTTGAACTTGTTAAACAACTCTATCTGAGTGGTGTCCAATAAATGTTTTGGATGTACTTCATACTGATTTCGTGCTATTCTTCTTCACATCACATCCCTTGCATTTGGCGAAACATGTGAATTTTTCATCCAATATTCATATATTATTTTTTTAACATTTTCTCTAAGTCTATCTTTGTATGGTTGCCTAGAAATATCTCTCCAACAAGCGAGTTCATCATTTACATCTATTTGCAACCGAAATTTCCAATGTTTGTGCAAATTTTTTTGTGAGGTTCCTAATGCTCGTGCCATAGATTTTACCAACTGATTCTCTTTAGTACTTGATGAAACCACTGCCATATGTATTTCTCTATGTGCAACTGAAACATTTTTCTATCTAGATCTTCTAATTGAATTTATAGCAGTGCTTTTATTTTGTATCACATTTTCCTTCATTCTTTTTATCTTTTGTTGATTGTCGAATACCTAATAAAGTCATAGCTTCTTTTAATTCCTTAATGATAGGAGACCTTTCAACAATTTGGCTTGAACTGCCACATTTTCCTTTATGAAGTATGTATCAAAAATTTGATTCACACGATATTGTATAACATGGTCAACTCTTTTATCTCCATATGTGTGAGTGTCAACATTTCTAACATCTTATCGTCGACATTGATTTCATCTGTACATATTTGAATTAATAGTACATAATAAGTTTACATATTCAATAAATAACTAAATTAATCAATATGTATAATTTCAATAATACGTGCATGTGTTCAACATATATATATATATATATATATATATACCTTGTGATTCAATTTCTTCACTTGAATTTATTTCAACATTTTCACCATCTTGAGTCATTGGTTCAATATCTCTTTCACTTTCTCTTTCAAAATTTTGTATCTCATCATCAATGTTTTGAGGAATATCTCTCTTTGTCTACATTGAAAAATATTTTTCAAATTAGTTCATCAAATAAAAATTAAGCTTCACATTTTACACTAGGAAAAATTTAAATATCAAATTTATAATATTTACATTTACATACCTGCTTCAACTTTTAGTTGAGGTTGAGATTCTCTTCCCTCCTCTTTATGTTCCTCAAGGTCTCTTGTTTGATCATATTTTCTCTTGCAATTCCTTCGATTTACCATGATAATTGAGTATGAAGTTCAAAAAATTTCCTTCAAAAATTTAGACAAAAACTCAATTAAAAAAAACATCACAAAAGATTTAATTGAAAAAAAAAAATCATTTTAAAAATTTTGCAAAAAATACTTACTTCAATCCAAAACACTTACTTTAAAAATCCGAGAAAAAAATGTCTTATAAAAATGAAATGAAGCTTAAAATATTTCCTTCCAAGTCCTGCAAAAAAAATTCATTTAAAAAGTTAGACAAAAACTCATTTTAAAAAATCATTATAAAAGATTTAATTCAACCCAAAACATGTACTCTAAAAAAATGCCACTTCAAAAAATACCTCCAAAAAATGTCCATCGAAAATTAAGCTCAACTTCTTAAAAAATGTCACTTTAAAAAATACCTCCAAAAAATGTCCTTTGAAAATTAAGCCCAAAAAGTCTCTAAAAAATTATCACTTTAAAAAATACCTCCAAAAAATGTCCTTTGAATATTAAGCCTAAAAATATTCCTTTCGAAATTAAGCCCAAAAAAGGTCCAAAAAATGTCTTTTGGAAATTAAGCCCAAAACCTCTAAAAACAAAATACATCAAAAAAAAATGTCCTTTGAAAATTAAGCCCAAAATCTCTAAAAACAATGAAAATTAAACCCAAAACCTCAAAAAACAAAATACCTTAAAAAAATGTAGCCCAAAAAACATCCAAAAAATGTATCACATACCTCCAAGAAATGTCCTTTGAATGTTATGCCAAAAAGAGTCCTTAAGCCCAAAAAAATCATTTGGAAAATCAGACCAAATGAAGAAATGTGTGAAATGCTCGGTCAAACAAGGGTTGCTAATAGAAGCTAGGGAAAACTACCACAGAATCATTGTTGAAGGGGAATCGGCTATGGTAGCGGGGGGTATTATAGAAGCTGTAACAGGGGATACCATGGGAGAAAATAAGTCAAAGTTGGAGGACCACACGCCTTATCTATGAAATCAGTTTAATTATTTAGGATAGAGGCTACCTTATCCCATTGCATGTTCGTAGAGCAGGGAATGAGGCAACGGACTACCTAGCTAACTGGGGGTGTAGCCATGAGGGTCGATAACTAGACATTAATCAATCTGACAAGGCTTGGGAAATAGAGCTACAACCACTCCAGGTCATTATTGATAGAGATAAGGAGAGTTCTCGAGATCCCTGATCGGGGTGCCACGCAGATGATGGGATATGTGAGGTGTCACACGGCGGTGTGCACCACATGGTCACTCAAGCATGAGGTTGGCAAGCAGTCGGTTAGGCAATACGTTCACACGCTAGTTCATAATGGTTATCGACGACATAGCTGGAGGCCAACTAACGCTATCAGAGAGGTTTGAGAAACAACGTAGACATTTGAAGGGGTTATTGCAAGTAGTGGAGAGGAAGGGAAGCACAGTTCACAGGCACAATTTGGAAGAAGGAGAAGCAGTACAGAAGAAGGGTGATGGTATTTGACGTCATCTGGTTACCTGGTACATGGTGTATCTTCTTACAATGCATGCAGAAGTCATTTTTCCGGTTGGTAACATTATAATTATCAAGGTTGACATCTATCCATTTCTCAATTCGTATTCTCCTATTCAGTTTCTAGTTTTCAACGGGGGCTACCGAAACTTAATGGCCTTGCATGATGCTCTGTACTGCAGTTGTTTGTAGAATTATGATTCTTGTTATAGCTTGCAGTCTAGTTTCTTTGCTTGCATGGCTCTAAATCAAGGGTATTTATGATTTTTTGTTTTTCTGTCTCTTTGCTTGAGTCAATTACCCTATGTTTTAGAGAATCTTGCCTTGCTGGCATCTGCTGTCAATCCTTTCTTCCAAATTCTCTGTCATGATGGTTCTCAATCTGTCTATGCCCCGTTTGGGGTATGTAATGATGGGGTATGTAATGACGAGACACAAGGTTCCGCGTCTCAGACCTATGAGTTAACATCCATGGCTATGCAGGACCACCCTGTTAATGGTGCTTATTGTATTTCTGTCTCTAAATCAGCTCTCCCTCATTTATTCAGTCAAGAGAATGGATCTCTACAGGGTCTGTGGGAGAAATGATATGTTTTAAGGCCTCAACATATTGTTAATGGCTCTGACTCTGGTCATAAAATTAATTGGGAGGGTTATAGGAGCTTCTGTTTAACTGGGTCACACCCCCGTCCTCATTGTTTGTGGGTCTGGGAGTTGCGTAGTCTGAATTATTCCCCTTCACTGCCTAAGCTCAACTATTATAATCTCATCTTGCATTTCAATCTTTATCAAAAGATTGATTGTAATTTTACCACCCTTAGAAGGAATAATAGGGCTTACTATTACTTGGTAACGACGGCTGTTGTGGGACCTATTTACTGTTGCAAGCAAACAGTTATTGACTTTTTCTTGCGATACAAAGGCCTCTTTAAATTAACAACAGGTGTTCCCAATCACTGTCCAAGGATTTGCAACAACACAATCAGGTGTTTGTACTTTTGCATACAAATATGGTTAAAGGACAAACGACCAATAACCAGGTAAAGGATAAAGGAAAATAGAAACTTCTTAAGCCCACTGCAGAGTCTAGCAAGAGAGGAAGAAAATCAAACAAAGAGGTTATGGAAAACCTCCTCGATGTATATTCTACAGGTAATCCTCCACAGGTTCAGAATCTTATTCAGGGTTGGGAGAGAAACTACAACAATAAAGAGGAGATAGACATACAGGAGAAAGAAATGCAATTCATTAAAGACCCTGGCAACATAAGAGGGAGACTGTCCCTTTTTCATCAGTCAATTCACCCATATTGGATGCTCAAATGTGTTTTGGCCAAGGCTATCATGAGCTTAGAGGAAATGGGAGGAGACCCCAAAGTTGTTTCTATTCTGCAAGATATCAAAAGAGATATACAAGAGATCTGCGTTTCGCAGCATCATGCTACAACTCGTCTTGGACGAATAGAGCGTCAGCTACAAACAATGCATCAGGGGGATTTTCCCAGCTCCCGTGTCAAAGATCCGAAACCTGTTAAATCTTCAGATGATTGAACGAATACTTCCTTAGTTTTCTTATGTATTTTGCGGATAACATTCACTATTTACAGTTAGAATTTGTTAGGAATAGTAGAATGGACATAGTGGTTATTAGAAGGTTTAAAATTTTCCAATAATGGATGGCTTTTAACTCTTTAAGGTGGCCAACAAACTTGTTTTCCTTCAGGTAGGTTGATGCCATTAAGTTTTGATCTGTTGCAACCTGCAACCTTTTTTATTAATATAAAATAGAAAGGTACTACTAAACTTACAAAAAAAAAGAATTGTGAACGTGAAGATACATTCGTTCAACATGTGGATGCTGGAAAAATGTACCTTCTCCAACTCATCAATGAAGCGTTAAATGACGAGTTATTCTTCGCCATCACAAATCACAATTTCACAATCGTGGAAGCCCACGGTTGTTACAGAAAACCTTACACTACCAAATGCATCATGATTGCTCAAGCCAGGCCATGAAAATTCTCATGAAAAATGATCATCCCATGGGAAGTTATACCATGGCTACCAGATCTTACATAACTGGAAGCATAACCTTCGACGAGACCACAACTACAACAGTCTTGGAATACAATCCAACTTGCAGCGGCCAATTATCTAGCCAGATCTTCCTGCCATGAGATACACAAAGTATGCAACCAAATTTTCCACAGCCTTGTGAAGTCTCAATACTAGAGAGTATCCCTCAAACGTCCCCCAAAATATCGATCACAATTTTTTTTTTGCAGTAAGTTTGAATCTCTAGGATTGTCTTAGTACTAGCATTTGTAAAGCGTACTTTGGAGGCAGATTTCCTGCATCCATAAAATAACCAGTTCTTCATTCATCCAAAGATAGCTTTCCTTCAGGCAGCATACTACAATATCAATGTAGTTTTCTCTAAATATTTTCCAAGCAGATCACCCCATGAATATAATTACACAATGCCCATTTCGGCAGTGCAGAATATGAATCCCAACTTCAGCACTCGGGTTGCAGTGATTCCCTACAATGCAAATGTGGAGCTGATTCTGCAAGGCATAAGCATCATGGGCTTTGAGAATCATCCAATTCATATACACGGATTCAATGTCTACTTTGTGGGGCAAGGCTTTGGAAATTACGATCCAAATATAGATTCTGCTTCATTTAATCTGATAGATCCTCCCCTATGGAACACAATAGGGGTCTTGTAAAATTATTGATCTAGTTGAAGAATAATTGCACAAACTTGCTAAAGTTGAAAATAAAAAAATAAACTGAAAATGAATTTGATTCATCAATATTAGTTTGAGAATCAATATATAAAGCAACCAAGTTAAGCTTAGTTTTACATGCAATAACTATGGATAATTAAAGCTAACTAAAGCTAAGTGTGATTTATCTTTTGTTAATGTTCACATGCACCACATGCAAGCACTAGAGTTAGCTAACTAAAGCCAAATGCACACCACATGTAACCGCTTGAGTTAACTAGCTAAAAACAAGTACACATCACATGTAAGCACTAGAGTGAACTAGCTAAAGACAAGTGCACATGACATGCAATAACCATAGTTGAACTAAAGTTAATTAAGGCTAACTATGTGCATGTACACCAACACCTCCCCTTAAGTAGAAATTAGGTGAGTGTGATGCAAAATGAATGAGTCCCAGTAACACGACCATTTTAGGTACCCGCGTACAATGCATGAAAAGAGGAAAGAGGGAAAACCCAGTGGGAAGAAACCCCCCCTCAAAATATAATGAAAAAAGTATAGAAAAGACAACTGTGAGGCAATTGTGTCCCTCACTCTGAGACGATCTCGCATAAATTGAAACTTCTGCTCAGTGAAAGTCTTGGTGAAGATATCAGTAGTCTGCTCAGAATTCGTACAATACTGAAGATCATTGATCCCATGATGGATATGGAAGAATAAGGATCATTTTTGGAAGTAGAGGTATCAACTCCCATGTTTGTATCAAGGACTGAATTTCCTTATACATGGTTGCATGCCAATATGGATTTCCTGCAACTTCTTCATGCATTTGACAATCAAATTCATGTACCCTATATGCATGCGTGGGAATGTTTGTCTCTAGGAATGCATGCATGTGCATGTGTGGCTTTAGAGATGCCTTTGTGGATGCATGCATGCACCTACATGGTGTTATAAATTCCTCCTTATATGCATGCATGGGCATGCATGGCTCTACCATTGAGAATACATTTAGGGCATCATTAAATTGAGACCTCGTCAGATCTGCATCATCAACATCATCAATAGTAGAGGAATCAAACTCCTATTCTATGTTTTTGAAAGTAGTGTCTTAATCACTAGAATAGGAATATATTTCCTCATGTGCAATGACTTTGTTATTGAACAAGATAAAATTCTCATCTAAAACAAGTTCATTAACAATAGAAAAGACATAGTCTTCTTGTTCAACAGTGTCCTGAGAATATTTGTCCACATTATTGGAGTCTTCACCACTTTCATGACTGCTATAATAACTCGCTCACTTTGCCTCCAAGTGGTGTTCTTCTAGATCCTTTTCATCACCATATAATCCTTTCAATGTAGTCCATATTTCAAGTGGTGATTCAATATTTCTGATCTCATAAAGAATATCACGAGACATAGATAGACACAATCTTCCATAAGCCATGTCAGATATGTTAAGCCAATCTCACTTCTCATCCTCCGACATTGGTTCTGTCTCAATTCCCATTACTATTTGGTACAAACCTTTGCTCCTAAGATGAAGCAAATTCATTCGCTTCCATTCTGAGTAACTGTATGGAATCAAAATAGTGGAAGTTGGGAATTTGGTTGTAGAAGGAATTGTGACAATTCTTTAATATTCTGATTCGCAAATCAAATCGCCCAATACTTTTCAATGATCTGATTTTCAAACCTGCAATTTTTTTTCATGCAACTTCTCCAAGCCCCTATAGCTTTAATACCATGTAAAATTATTAGAGCACAAATACAGATCTAGTTGAAGTAATTACACAAACTTGTGAAAGTTGAAAAAAAAATTAGAACTAAGAATGAATTTGATTCATCAATATTAGTTTGAGAATCAATATATAAAACGACTAAGTTAACCTTAGTTGTACATGCAATAAATATGGATAATTAAAGCTAACTGAAGCTAAGTGTGCTTTATCTTTTGTTAATGTGCACATGCACCACATGCAAGCACTAGAGTTAACTAGCTAAAGCCAAGTGCACACCACATGTGACCACTCGAGTTAACTGGCTAAAGACAAGTGCACATCACATGTAAGCACTAGAGTTAACTAGCTAAAGACAAGTGCATATAACATGCAATAACTAGAGTTGAACTAAGGATAATTAAGGCTAGCTCTGTGCATGTACACCAACGGGTTCCCACAAAATAATAGACAGCCTTAAGCTTTAAAGCTGATAATCCAAGTATCTCTAGAATTTTCACTATTATATATATATGCTTAACTCAATTGCAATGTAGATTTTGGAAATATCGTTGAATTTGATAGTCAAAAGAAGAAAAGAAGATAAACAATTACGAGAAAGTAAACCATTACTTTTTTTTATTAAATTTAGAAAATATTCTCCATCAATATAAAAATATCCATATCCTCCATATCCATGAATATGCTAGAAACTCTAGTTTATGTTTGTGAAGATTTCTTATTACTGACTGCTTTTATGTTTTGTTTTGTGGCAGGTATGTGGTACATGCATTGTCATTTGGAAATACAGACGACTTGGGGTTTGTCCATGGCTTTTCTAGTAGAAAACGGTCCTGCCCAGTCTCTACTTCCTCCGCCTCCTGATCTGCCTCCCTGCTAATTCGACTCAATATACTTCTATTTCATAACACTGCAAAGGCTGTAATTATAAACAAATAAGCATATATATATCCATAAATTTTTGAAAGAAACATATAGAGTCTTCTGATTCACAAAGCGATTCCTCATTCTATTCTTCCTTCATTATTGCGGCTATCTTTGTGATAAGTTATGAATGACCAAAGCTGCATTTCGTGCATACAGTGAGACCTGAGGTGGCAGTTGTCTCGATAGTCATGAGTGGATACGAACTTGTTAAAATGGATCATGAAAACGTAAATGGTCGTCTTAATTATCTTCTTCTAATTTCCACTTCTATATCAACGAGATTGAAAAGGAGGTATTTAATGGTATTTTTATATTGTTATTCTTGTTCTTCAAGAAGTTATATGGTAATTGCTATACTTAAATTGCAATTTTTTTTATAAATAAATTTTATTCAAACGATATATATATATATGGATGGTAATTGCTATATTTAAATTGCAAAGTTTTTTATAAACAAATTTTATTCAAACGATAATTTTTTTGTATTGTTTCTCGCTTTATTTAGGCGTGATTAATTATGAGAATATTTTGTCCGATAAAATCACATTTTTAATCATAGTGGCTAAGTTTCTTATCAACTGTGGTTTATGTGGTTTATCATCTATATTTTTAAGTAAAAAACAATCTATTTTTCATATTAAGAAAATATTATTACGTTTAAGAATGATATAGATATGGTTTATTTTTAAATGATTTTTGTTATAACTATGCATAAATTGATGTGTGTTATCATAATAAATATTTTACATTTTCTAATGGGTGTTTCTTTTTATATATATATATATATATATATATATATTAAATACTTATGTCATCACACATTTCACATTATTTAAATTACAAAATATTATAAAATTAATTTCACAATTTTATCATGAATCATATTAATTCAATTACTAATTGAATTACTTTTTGGGATTCTAAATTATTTATATTAGTAATAAATTTTTTTTTTTGTAAGTTTAGCAGTGCCAGTCTATTTTCTATTATCAAAAAATGGCAAGTTTAATATATCAAAACTTGGTGGCTTCAATCTGTTTGAAGGAAACCAGGGCTGTTGGCCACCTTAAAGCATTAAAAGCCATCCAATACTGAGACAACTTTAGTCTTCTACTAGCAACTATATCTGAATAACTATATCCGACATATGGAAATTGTAAAAAGTAAATGATAATGGCAAAATACATATAAAAACATAGAACGGACCGTGTGAGTCATTATAAGATTCTATTGGAGCTAGATCCTTCACGCTTGACCCAAGCATATCTACTTGTTGCATGTTTTGCAGCTGACGATCTATACGGCCGAGACAAACTGAGCCATGCTGTTGCAATACCCGGATTTCTTGAATTTCCCTTTTAATATCTTGCAATGTAGAGACAACCTTAGGGTCTCCTCACATTTTTTGAATACTCATAAGAGCCTTCGCCAGAACACATTTCATTGTCCAGTAAGTGTGAATAGACTGGTGAAGGAGGGAAAGCCTTCCTCTAATATTACTAGGGTCTTTGACGAACTCCGATGTCTCTTCCTGGATTTCACTGTCCTCTTTTATATTGCTTTCTCTTTCCCAGCCAACAATCAAATTCTTGACCTTTGATGGGTTACCTAGAGAATATGCATCAAAGAGGTTTTGCATGACCTCTTTCTTTGATTTTCTTTCGCATTTTCCAGTTCGCACTGTGGACATCGGCTTCTTCTATTTCCCCTTGCCCTTATCCTCTTTTTTAACCATCTTAGTATGTTGATTCCTATGACAGTGCTGTAGATATATCTTGGAAAATTTTATACAAACTTTATGGAACCCTGTGTATTGTAACAGAGAGTCAATTCATGTTGTATATAAACAACAATTAAAAGGACCCACAAAAGAGGGCTTAGCATCCTGGTAGTAAATATAGTGAAGCCCACCTACGGTCTCCATGCTGAGGGTAGGTTAGAAGTGCATGGCCAACCTGTGACTCTTAGACTCATGCATGGAAAGAGAAAAGTTGGCAGACTTTGGCAGGGAAAGAGACATATTAAATAACTGAGACCCCCATCTTTTGAATACCCAGAGAGTATGCATGTAAGACTGCAAGACTATGACCCAGTTAAAATGCATGAAAAACTGCAGGACTGCGACCCAGAGACTATGCATGCACAACTGCAAGCTAAGGTTAAGAATAATTACCCCTCGTGCCAACAAGAAACCAACCTTATAACATAGAGATTACGAATGTACAGAGACGAAAAGAGGGTAACTTTGAGCCACAGGGGTAGGATAGTCATTATAAGCGATATAGGCTAATTCATAATTCTGTAAATTCTTGGGTTGAAGCCTGTCACTACCTATCCTATAACAGGAACAGGAGGAAAAGTAACAACATAAAATAACCACAGTGACCCAAGAAATAAGACCAACTGCAACTAGAAACAAAGTAGGCGATGAGAAGCCAATTAAAATTGTAACCCTAAATTGAACTAGAAACTTTAGACTTATAACCTCGACTGGAACCAAAAACAAACTATGCGACATAACCACATTGAAACTTAAGACCCCTAGCAGGTTTGCGCAGACCTTGTAGCCACAATTCAAACAAAAGCTGAGACCGACAACATCAATCATACTATGATTGTTAAATTGAAAGCCATTCAAGGTCCGAAAGAATTAGAAATCACCATCCAGAATATAGCAAGATGCAACAGAATTCAAAGTAGACGAGGCATTCATTGTTAGGAGATGTATGACATGCCAGGTGTAGATTTTTCGTCACGAAGCTCCAAGCTTGTTCTTCACCTCTACACCTGCACCTTTTGCCTGAACCTTCAATCGGGAAACAATGCAGTTGTTCCTATTCTCGGCATTCATTAAAACTTCCACTCGACGACGCTGTTTCTTAAGTATGTCTGACAATGTTAGTTGGCCATCACTGAATTCGCTGGCTGTCATAAAGGCTAGTGTGGTTATGTATTGATGCGCCGGCCTAATGCCGGTTTTATTCTCCGGTGACCGCGTGGGGCATGACAGTGCGTGCCACCTCATGCTATCCTTCACCCGCGTGGCACCCCGATCGGGGATTTTATTAGTAATAATTACAAAATGAATTAGTTTATGAGTTAAACATATATATTTTAAAAAAGATGTAACAACATTCTTAATCATGGAGATTCAACTCACTTTCTTTTGACTTTGTTACAATACAATGGTCAATATCATAATTTATTAATAATACATGCACAAAATCTCCATATATTATTGAGAGGGACCAAATCTTATTATATGCAAACCTCGTTTTAGAATGCAAAACTTAAAAAATGATTTACAAGCCAAGAGATTTAAACCTGCGTAGTACCTAATGAATTTTTGTCTCTCTATATAGATCATGTGAGATTTTTCATTGTTTAAGTTGTATTTTTTAATAATTTATTATTATTAATATTTCATATTAAAAATTAAATGAGTTATATATTTTTTCTTATTAAAAAATAACCAAATTATCTTACCTTTCATTACTTTTTCCTTTTAAACATTGAAATATTTTACTAAAGTAAACATTAACACATGTTATATATATATATATATATATATATATATATATATCATTGAAATATATTAGTTAATATGGATATTCAAACTCTTTATTTAAGTTTTATAGTGAAATATTTAAAGAGAAATAATTTTTTTTTTGAAATTTTAATTACTGTATCTTTGTAAAGTTATATACAACTATATTAAATAACTTATAGATCAAAATATTTTATTTATTATTCCAAAAGTGAAAGTAAAATATCTATGAATCAAGTGAGCACAAATGGAATCCCTCACACTACAGTGGAGAGTGAGCCTCTCAGCTAAAAGAGTAGAAAGAGATAACTACTTTTGAGATAAATCTCAATTTTTCATATGTGATTAAATTATTTTATAAAAGTAATTTTTTTTAATTGAAAACAGCATAGATCCATATTAAGTACCCATATTTCTTCATGTGCGAACTTCTTTAGAGTGCAAAATACAATGCTTTATTTTTCATTCTTTAAAATGTATTTTTGAATACTATATAGAGTATATAGAGAACCACATAAAAGTTTTAATCATAAAACTTATTTTTTTATTAAAATGGTTTTTTTATTAATATATTTTAAAAATATATCAATATTTATTGGTTAAAATATTTTATTGATAACCCACATTAAATATGTTTTTATATGCAATATTAAAATGTTTTATTTTAACAACTTTTTTACTATATATAGATATACATGAATTAATCACACATTTTTTTATTTCTAATTATTTTACAACATATTAATTTTTTTTATAACCGACATATAATTAATTTTTTTTATTTTCATTTTTTTATAAAAGGGCATGTGTCATCTTGAAAGATGGATGGATGGAAACTTACACATCCCCCTCATACTGGGCTGTAAAATGAGCCCCTCCGTTAAATTAGGAGTTGTCTTTAGTGCGACTTTTTGGAGTTTTAGGTGCCGAAATCCGGTGAAAAAAATTGAGGTAAAATCTTGATTTCTGTTATTTAAACTAGTTTTTTGATTGTATATATGGATTTAGCACCCTAAAAAACCCCTAGGACACACTGATTGTGCAAGATTACCCATCAAACTTCTATTTTCAATAAATTCCTGCCGAAATTTAGAGAAATTAGACCAGAAAAAATAACGTAAAAGCCTTCAAAAAGTCGCACTATAGACTACTCAGTTAAATTAGAATGTCAAGAGTAATTTTTTTTCATAAGTGCTAAAAACAAGCCAACTATAAAATGTTTGTAGAAACTTGAAACTAATTATTCAGCAAACCACTCAAACTAAAATATTTGAATAAGAGTAAATAAAATTAATAAATTACTAATAAGATTAAATAAAATTATTAAATAACCTTACAATAGGACATCACTAACCATCACGGATTGGTTTCCACCCAAGCTACTCCAGGTCTCCACAATGTTTGTTCCAACCAAGGCTCTAGGACTAGTAACTCAACCTCAGCTGTTCCCGGGCTCTAGAGTGTTTGTCCAACCAAGGCTCCAAGACTAGTAACTCAACCCAACAGTTGTCCGCTGGGCTCCAGAGCGCTTGTCCAACCAAGGGTCCAAGAACTAATAACTTAACCCAACAACTAAAGGAATCATGAGAACCAACTAGAAACTAATCAATGAAAACAAACCCACAATACCATGGTTGTCTAAGAAATGGCAAGGCTAGGAAAATCCACATGCATACACCATGCATGTCAAAACTAGTGAGGAAAACATACATGCAACTCATTACCTATAATCAAATCATGTTGTAGCTATTGATCCCGATCGACACTTGCAATTTCATGCTCTTCCTTTTCCTTCTTGCTCCAAATCACCAAGTATCCACACTCTCCTAGAGTGCTGCAAGAAAACTCTAAGTATCCAAGAGTATGAGAGAGAGAGCTCCAAAAATTCACTCACAAAAGGTACAATTGATCCTCGGAAGCCTTTTTATAGAAGAGGCCTATATTTTCTTCATTTTCCATTATTTTCCTTCATTTTCCTCCTCACATGGAACATGTGACCTTTCATCTCCCTTTTCTCCTAATTTCCATTATTTTCATAAATAAATTTTCCAAAAATACTTTTTGCCTCTTTAATGCCTTATTCATAGCCTTCGTCGATTTCCTTATCCATAATAAACCATTTGAACACCCACACTAGGATGTTTTTCCCAACATTCAGCTTGGAATATGTGGCCCATCAACTGTGGTTATTATTTTAACTTTATTATAGGGAATTTTAATCAGTGCTATTACAGTTTTCAAGGAAAGCATCTACAAATTCTTGAACCACTGGTATCTTCTCCAACGTGGTTGTCTTACCTTTAGGATTAGTAAAGCCTACTTCAACCACATATATCTGATAACTCTTCTAAATAAATTTATGTAATTGATTCACAGTAATGGGTCGCAGTTTGATGGTCATTCTGATCCCTTGAATTTTATGCCTTATACCCTCATCAGTGAGGAAACTAATGGTTTTATCTTTACAATTTACTAGGGACCAATGTCCCTCCAACTAATCCATTCCTATGAGTATGTCATATGATCCTAGGGTTAGTATATTCAAAATTAATTTGATCATTTTCCCTCCTATCTCAATAGGGCAGTATTCCACCTTGTTAATCACCTTCCTTTTTGCTCCAATGGCTAACTGAAAAAACCACGAATTCTTAAATTTAAACCTTTAAAAATGACAAAGTTAAACTATTTTTAGACCGACATAACTTAAACTTGCGCCTGGGTCTATTAAAATGGAGATAGGATGGTTAGCCAAGGTACCTTCGAATTCCACCTGGAAGGTTGATATTCCTTCTGATGGTCTTCCAATGCAACGTTAATTCATGCCATACTTCTTGCTACTTACCCTATTGTAGAAGCTTCCTGGACATTCACCGTTGGTTCAATTCTACCACGGTGGGGACAATTATTGTAATAATGAGGGTCTCCACAACCCTAGCACTGCAACGATGACTTCTGGAACTATCCAACCTCTTGTTAGCTAGATGCTTTGGCTTGTCGGGTCTCATTCTGTATATTAGGCTTTGAATGATTCCGACCTCCATATCCATTTAAATATTTCCGATGCATGGTCTTGACTCCTGATGGTTTAAATTTATTATTGTTTTATAAATTTCTCTGTCCCTTTTTGTTGGGCCGGACCTTGCTCCTTTCTCCTTTCCGATGCATTTGGTGATAATAGATTTGGGATTTTAGAATAGTTTCATCCATGGTCCTTGGGTTATCGAAAAAAAAACTCTCTTTCATGAAATCTAGTAGACTGCTAACAAAGCATTGTACCTTAAGCCTCTTCCTCTCGAATATAGGGCACATACCTTAAGAGAGAAGTAAACCTAGCTACAAATTCATCCATTGTATGTTGCCCCAATATTAAATCATGAAAATCCTTAGCTTTTTCATCATAAAAACTTTTTGTTAAATACTTGTCCTTGAAATGCTTCTGAAAGTTTTCCTAGGTTAGCTCTTGTTCATTGATGCTTCGTATTGTTTTAATCTCCTCCCACCACAAGGTGGCTTTCTTCTGTAATTGGTATATTTCTAGCCTAACTTTTAAATTATCATCATAATCATAGATCTAGAAATATTTGTTCATAATAAATAGCCAGGATTTTTTTGCCTCCTTTGCTTTCCCATCAAACACTGGAGGTTTAATCTTCTTAAATCCCCCCTGCAACTAAAACTTCTACATTTTTTATCCTCTACCACCTGAGCAATTTTCAGAGTCCTCTTCATGGTCCGTTATTCCCCCTTCATCCTCTGGGTTACCTTCTCTTAATCATTGTGTATTGACTCTATTTTTGTCTTTTGGACTGGGGTTCGAAATTATCTGATTATTCCATTCAGAAATAATTTTCATAATTATCCCCTGATCCAACCTTAATCTTTCATTATCGGCTCATAAGTTTTTCATTTCAGCTCGTAACTATTGTACAGCTTCCAACAGTAATGCATTGGTATTGTGAGGTTCATGTTCCAACTTAACCCACATTTCTAGGTTTACCTCAATGTGAGGGGGCCTTTGTGGTAGAATGCTTCCAGATCCTCTTCTCATTTTATCTATGCTCCTCTTATCTTTTCTCTTTGTGCACATGAATGGTTTTATTATTACAGTATTCGCCTAGACTGGCCACAATGTTGTAATCTAGGCTCTGATACCAATTGTAACATGCAATCACACTCTATACATAACACACATAAAAAAATTAACTAAAGTAACTTTGGACCTAAGAGAAACATTACTTATCAGTGATAACATTGCTTACCGATGATACTTAGGAGTTTAGTATTTCGGACATTTTTGGGGATTCATATTTGTTATATGGAACTTTGGATAAGTTCAATATTTCTTATGGTCTCAAGTCATGCAACGCATAAACCATAACATAAATTTTTTTGTTACCTATCTACCTATTCCTAAAGTTATTTTTATGGTTCTCGAAACTATTTTATTAAATGGTACCTTGGGACACTTGTTCACATCTGGACTATCGCCCTTGCACTGCTTGATTTGACGACGTATAGACTGCAGGAGGCAGTTAGGGAAACTACCTGGTCCTATCCTTGCTCCAGTACCCATTCAGTTTGGTCTTGATTCACCGAAACCCATCTGTAACTAGTTCACAAACAACAACTCTCTCCTCCATGTTGATACACGGCTCACTCCCTAACTCCTTCGGGTTGTTCTATTCTTCTTGTTGGTGATTTTGAACTGTTACTAACTTGGTTCCACCTACCATATTCATAATCTTGTGAGGTTTGATAACAATCATGGCTATGGATCTCAAGCGATTGGTTTACTTAGCTCCAGGTAGCTCTAACTAATAGAACTTTCCTAGGATTACGTTACCATTCTTATGTTTTCATTGCAATTGTTTTAATATGGTTATAAATTTGATTTCTCTCTCTTTGTTTTCCGTAGGTATGCTTTGAGCAGCTCGCAACAGAAAATGGTCACCCTTCATAGGTAAGTCATGGGAAACCCTTCCTGAGATATTTTTGAAGTTTCATTTCATATTTATAATAGATTATACTTCCACACTTAACTGTGGAACCCAACTGACCCCTCTTTGTTGCTTCGTAGGTAACCGAGGGTTCCTTTTGCTCTTTTTTTTGTTTAGTTTTCCCTCGCCAAGGTTAGTGACACTCATGTTGGATTATTATTTTCACTTTTCTCCAGGTGAAATTTTCGTCGTAGGATATTTCCTTGTAATAAACGAAAATGCATCTGGTCTTTTTTGGTTTTTGGTAGACGATTTAGAGTTAGGGTTTCAAGGTCTTAGTTATAACTCTCTATGATTTTTTTAAGGATGAACAATTCCTTTTAAATTTAATAACTAGTAAATTAGGAAGTTGTATAAGTTATGGGTTTGAATCTATTTCTTTCTTTGATTCCAAACGGTTCTGGAACAATTTCAATTGCACCAGGAAGGGTTGGTTATGCATTTATTTACAATTTTGATTAAGAATTGCTCAGATTCATGGACTATAAATCTCTAAAAAAACTCTGTTATTTTTTTCTTAGTGTGATGATCTGTCGTATGATATGGTTTACTCGTTCTTTCTCACTGATGTAAGAAATTTATATACTTTCTTATTGTTGTAGGGAATTATATGTAGAGATATTTTTTTCAACGTTTTTCCTAGTTTACAACTTTCAGTTAGTTGTTTCCTTTTAGTTTGGTACCCTATTGATGAGGGTTTGTTTTCTATTTACAATACTCACATTATCTGTAAGTTTTACAATTTTGATTTAATTGCAATCGAATCATGGTTTCCCTTCCCCGGTTTTCTATTCCCATTTATTTCATAGTTCGAATCGCCCAACATATTTTTTGGTTCTCGACTCATGAAACAGATTGTCTTCCCATGTGGTGTCATTAGAAGTTTAACATATTTTTTTAGACATCTCCCATTGAAACTCCAGGGTTGAGGTGGGAACATAACTCATAACTCTCAACCCAATTGTCATTGGGAACCCAGTTACCATCATGGATTTAATGTTGTTGTGGTGGGAACATAACTCATAACTCTCGACCCAATTGTCATTGGGAACCTAGTTACCATCTCAGTAAAAAATGTTTGGAATGTAATTGAAAAGGTATACCTGGTTATCATAACTTGAGACCAATATAGTGAGTTGTTGAACTACTTATGGTAGCCATTATTCAAATCAAAACACCGATTGTTTCTGATTCATTCTCAAAGATTACCTATTAATTAGAATATATAACTAACAATTCATTCTTTTATATTTAATCAAGCAAAAAATTAACAATCAAGTCTTGCGTAATTATTGTTGAAGGAAGCACATAATTAACAATTCATCCTTGGGTAATTATTGTTGAATCAAGAACATAATTAACAATTCAATATTGGGTAATTACTGTTGAATCAAACACAAAACTAACATTTCATTCTTGATATTTATTATATCCAGTTTTTCTTTCAAAATCTCATCACATAAAATAAAGGAAAAGACTACTTATTTGTAGAAAAATTGACTTGTTAGTATTATCCATAGGAAATACCTATCCTCCCTTCCAACGAGAATGAAAATTACGCCTGGTTCTCCCCAAGAGCTCTATCCTTCTCAGAAAAATTATATCAGTAGTTATCCTTAACCATATCACTCTGCATGCATCAAGATTTTCCCAAACTAAGACTCACTGACCTTCGCCCGTGATAGAGCTTCCACTAGCTCTTGTCCAACTCATGAATACTATGCAGGAAACACCTTCCCATTGCACAACATCTCGTAAAGTTGTATCCTTTCTCTTGTTCTCTTGGTTTTCCTCTTCCTTCTGGTGATATTTCTAAAAATTCATATTAAAGAACCCCTTAACCTTCCTTCTGATATCATTATATCTCCAAGTAAGGAAGAGAGATATTAAACTACCATAATTGTCTTGAAGTTATTTAGTTTTCGTTAGGGTCTTTCTAGGAGTTCCTAAACTTGTCTCCTTTTCTATTAAGAACCCAAAAACAAAATTATTAATTCTAATAACTGTTATTTGATCATTCGAGATATCCTATTTAACAAAATATTAGCTTGTAAATAAAATAATTGTCAGTAATAAGATTATCTACATTACTGGGGGTGTTACACATCCTCTTGTAGAATAAAAAACTTGAAGAAATTACTTTGATGCTTCTTATTTGTTAACATGGATCTACATTGGTCATATATATTTATGTGTGTATGCTATATGTGTGTGTGCACTCTCCATATGTCAACTCTATGCTAAGCATGGAATGAATGTGGTAATCTACTTGTTATACGTTTTGAATTTTTGGGGACAATCTTCTAGTCAAAATTTCCTAGAATATGGCATATATTTGTTGAAACCACAAGGTTAAGTTGTGAGCTCTCCAAAATCCTAGTGTTCCATAGGGTTTTGAGGGTGTTAATTCCATATGTGTAGTGAAAAAAAAAATTTAAACAACAAAAGATCAAGATTTGACAAACAATTGTTTAGCCATATTTCGGGCGAAATAACATTTAACAACACTTGGAAGGAATTACACATTTATTTCATATTGAAGAACACCTTAATAGAATATTTTAACCATTATAAAATTTCCATTTCCATTTGGTAAATGTGTATTTAGATTGAATTTTATTATTATTATTATTTTTAACATGTTACAAAACCATTGAAAGAATTATAATTATCCTAAAATTTCTCTCTATATATTTCTAATTTCAGTCACTTTATATTTTTATAGATAAAATTGTTATAAAAATATATTTATTAATCTAGAATTTCAAATATTTATTTGTGATTGATACTAAAATACATTTTTTTTGTGATTAATATATATTGTTAAATTTTTCGCTATAAAAAAAACTGCATTTTAATTCATATCAGTGAATTTTTTTTTTTGCATATGCACCTAAAGTGCATTCACTAGGATCTGCCCATACCCTACAAGTGGTAAAAAAAAATTAAAACATAGGGGCCAAAGACCTAGGCATCATAACATTAAAAACAAAATGTAAAGCACACAGACCCAACATATTAAAAATCCCAGAGGGGCCACAGAAACAAAGCCCAAAATGAGTATAAATGAATACAAAAAAATGGGAATAAACTCCAATGAATAGGCTTGACGAAGGGGGGAAAACCAAGATCCGTAAATCCTAAAACCACATTGTTAAGAAATACACAAGTTTGGACCAACAGAATAATGACACAAAGCTCCATGAAAAACCCTGCAACACCTATTCATGCAAAAAAACAACAATAACGAAAGGGAAATGAGGTGGTGGAGATGGCATCCAAAAACCAAACCTATTCAAAAAGGTGTCAAAGAAAGTAAAGGCCCCTCAAAATAAAATCCACATGGAACCCAGCGGTAAACAATGCCTAGAACGTGAGAATTGAGCCCTGGAAACACATGACCTGATAATAGAGGAAAATTGGCTTGGAATCCCAAGCCACACAAAACTATCGAACTCCCAGCCCCATCAACCCTTACTGAGTAGGACCATGCTGAAATCAAAATCTAGACCCATTCTAAGAGCGATTACACACCAGAGAGCCATGCCACAATGAGGGAACGATTACAGGAAGGATGACGAAGGGAGGCACGGGCTAGGGAAAAGGAAACTAGGGCTAGTTGCCTTGCCATGCTCCCTCAACTCTGTAGAAAATCATATAGCTGATATGTTATACATCCGAGATTCTCCTGATCACACACTATTTGACTTCATGCACAATACATAATCTCTTCTACTACTGATCATTACTTGTGGAAATAAAATCAATTGCATGCACACATTAAAACCATAAACATTCACACATATGAACACAATAATTTATGGGAAATATTAAAGCTGAAAACCCCCAACTATCTATATATTATATGTCATAGAGATCATGTAACAATCATCATACAAAGCTCCTCACAAGCTCTCAGTACAATCTCCAATTGCTTAACACTCAATTTGGGGTCCGACTCAGTGTACCCCATGCCCCAATTGTATTACCTACAGCTCTGCCTACTACTGCCATCACCACAACAATGGCTCGAATGAACTCGAATTGGTCCAGATTTGCTCACGCAATCCTCATTGGCATTCTGTCCACTCGTGTGTTGCAAATTGCGGCAACACTATAAATACAACCGATAAATACACCGTCGCCCCATTCTTCAATGTCTCCACTGAAATTTCCATGCACTGTAGTTAACTGATGTATTCTTCAGTTGATTAATGAGTTATTATTTAGTGAATTAATTAACTAATTAACTCACACCACTCTCACTAGTGTATCAATCAGTTAGACTAGATACAACTAGCTCAACTGAGTCTAACTGAGTTAAACTGAATACAACTCCACCAACTACTTTTATAACTCCACCAAACTTTTTCACATGAGTTCTAACTGAAGTCCTCATGCATTAGCTCCAGTAAACCCTTAGGAATAGCATAATTCCTTATATCAGCTACTGTGCCACATCTGTGCACTTAACTAAAGTGCTCCAAGAGAATAAGATAATGTTTAGATTCCAAATATTATTAAGAGCTAATAATATTCGACATATCTATTTTTAGACCGGCAATCTAAAAATAGATGGAGCCTAAAGATGTTCCAAAAATATAAGTCCATCTATTTTTCCAACTTGACCAACCATCCACAAATATCATCCTGCAACTCATAGAATATGATCGACATGTCTAAAAATAGACATAGTCTAAAAATGGACTTGCGCCAAAAATAGCCTGCGGGCCCACTTAGTGAAGGCGAATCTTTTCACGAAGCTCATCATCTTGTTGCAATCTCAACAAACTCCTCCATATATTGTTTTTTTTGTAAGCTTGGCAGGACCTTTTCCATTAATTTTCTTAAAAAATAGGCAGGTTACATCCATATCCATATGGTTAGGTGGCCTTAACTTTCCCATTGGGAAATCAGGTCTGTTGGCCACCTAACTGCATTATAGGCCATCCAAAAGCAAAAGAGTTTGAGACTGTCTAGCATAGCTATATATGTCTGATTATCGTTAATTATCTTGGTGACTAGATAACTAAGAAATAATATTAAAGTCTGCAGAGCCTTTATCTATACAAAGAAAAAATAAAAATCCAAACTATGCAAATCATGCTACTACTCATCGAGAAACTCCATAGGTTTTGGGTCTTTCACACTATAACCTGGAAATTCCATCTGAGGGAGACATGGAATATGTTTATCTATGCGGTCGAGGCAAGAATTTTGTTATTGAATCTGGAATTGTATGAGCTAGAGTTCCTTACGTATTTCTTGGAGTTCAGGATCACTCTTGGAGGGACTACCCAAGTCGCGAAGGCTCTAATCACACTATTCTTCATCAACCAGCAAAGATAAACAATATGTTTGTATTGAGAGGACCGCCCTCTAGAATTTCCAGGGTCCGAAAGTAAGCCTCGTCATTCCTCCACTTCCAAATCCATGCTTAATGCATGTTGGTTTAAATCTGCTTCCCACCTAGATATTAACTGTTAGATCGAAGGTTGTGTACCACTATGATAGGCTTGATCAACTTCCCAAATAATTCCAGAGGCGGATTTATGACCCCGAGGTTGGGGTTGGTTTCCTTCCCGCCTCTAACCAACACTCTAGATCCTCCCCTAGCCTCCCCTTGCCAAGGTGTCTCTTCTAGATATGGATGCACCATACTACAACTTTTCCACCTATGAAGGTGAAAGGAAAAGCTGAAATCAAATGCCAACACCTCTAGCTCGAAGCGACAAAATAACATGGGGCCCTGGTGCAAACATTTATAATTCAAACCTGTAGAATTTTCATAGAATAATACCACATAATTGTAAGTGTTAAGGCTACAAACCATATTTTTTCCCATGATTATGAGTTGGGTATGTCAAGATAGGCCAAACACAATAACCCATGGCTCCCCGAGCCTTCTTGAGAAAACCAAAAATCCATTCAGGTGTATCATTTCTCAGGAGACCCCTCTTTTTAAAGGGCAACAAATACATCAAAAGGACTAGATAATGGACAAAATATCCCATGCAGGAAATGTACAACAAATTCCATACTTAGACCCCAAATACATGCACATCCTAGAAAGAAAAATTCCATAACAAGCATAGACAATTCTATTATATTCAAACAACCCATCAGATAAAACAATCATTTCCTCCCAAATTTCACGGAAGATTTCCTTTCTAACCCAAGAAATTGTCTCAGAGACTCGTCTCTAGCGAAGTATCAGATAAAATTGAATTATAGGGATGAGGGCATGAGAAAAACACATCGAGTTAACATACCTGCAATCATCGTCCATAGGGAAGAGGGTAAGGTCATATGCACCTAGATGGCGGACCTCTGGAGGTACCTTTGCATGCAACCCAAATATTGCAAGAAAACATGTAATAATACTAATAAAAATACCTCCAAACTGACTCGAGATAATAGTATAAAACTCCGGCAAGGACATGTCTCGTTGTCCTCTCCAGCCACAATTAATGTCAACCATGCGCGTTGCCACCTTGTGGCTGAAGGTGAGCGTGTGAGGGCCATAAAAAAACCACCCACTATCCTTTCTTAATGAACTTTTATCCATGGTAGAGATCGCGATAGTGCCCAACTGTATTCTGGCACCTCGATCAGGGAGACTACCCCATATATTGTTAAATACTACATGTATGAATATAAAATGAATTGCATATCTCCTTCATATAGAATTATAAAAAGTAGATTTTTTATCTTAATTTACTTTCAATTACCAATCTCTCAATATCATTATTATTAATTGAATTCAGGATTCTCTGATCCATATCTTATGTATTCATAAATATTTTGGAGATAATCACATTAGAGAATAATGTATTCATAAATCAGAGATAATGTAATTATAAATCATTATTATTTTTAGCTAGCACCCTTAATACTAAAAATAGAAAGCAATGATACTTTAAATAAGAAATATATTTTTTATTTTTTTCAAATTTTGATTACTTTATCTTTCTATTTAAAGGTTATGTGAAATTAAAATTAAAATTGAAATATTATATATATAACAAGCGTAGATCTATTAAGCATGGAGAGAATTTAAATCTCTAGACATGTAAACATTTTCTGTTTTTTTGTGCTAAAAAAAGTTTTACATCTTAAGAAATTTAATTCTTTTACCTAGAATTGTTAATATAAGTATTATTTTATTATTTTTAAATATAAAGATATAGAAAAATATCTCTATATACAAGATTGTAAAATACTTGTGAACACAATAAATTAAATTAAATTAAATATCTTTTATATAGGATAGAATTTTTATAATATTTTAATTAACAATTTTAATTTTCTAATAAAATTTATATTTAATTATAATTTCCAAAAAATATATCATAAAAATATTTTAAATAATTTATTTATTAATAAAACTTGGATTTAATATTATTTTAACGTTTATTTTGCATTTAAAAAACGGCTTTTAAAAGTTTTTAAAATTTATATAAGACATTAATTAAAAAATAAATGCCATTTGGAAAAACTATTGACATTCCTCAAGTGAATATTTCAATAAATTAATAAAATATGCCTTCTAAGTTTAAATAACCTCTTTTGTAATTATATTTTTACTTCTTTCTATTTATAAAATGTATAAAATGATGTAAATGTTTTGTGAATAAATATATAGAAAGTATAAATGTTTTGTGAATAAATTTATCTATATTTAAATATTTTTTGGAAAAATATTTAGGTTGATAATTGAAATTATTTTGGATTAATATTTTCATAATTTTAATTTAATTATCAATAAAAATTAAATAGGTAATAAGAATTTATGTTCCATCAATACTATAAAATATTCTTAATAATATATACTGATCAAAAATTGAAATTTATTTCTAAAATAGTTATGTTCTTTTTTTTTTTAATTAAATTAATCAATTAAAAAATGGCCACACAAACAAGTATCATATGAAGTACGTTATGGTTTTTTGAATATATGATATTTGATAAGGTATAGTATTAACTCATGGTATTGTAACAAAACTTATTTATGGTAAAATGGGGGTAAATCTCTATGGTTAAGAATTTTGTTCCATGTTTTTCCAAATTTATACATGTTTAACTTATATATTAAGTTTTTTAATAATAATAATAATAATAAGTTTAAGTTTTTATGACTTTTCTAATTTAAGTAATGTGAAATGTATCCCAACTAAAATATTTTGATGTTTATTATGGACTAATGTTTATAGATTTTATTGGGGCAAATTTTCATGTTTAAACTTTTTGTTCTTTGTTTTTAATTTATATATTTAAGCTTATGTCCATAAGTTACATGGTGATATATTGGACATGTTGAAGATGCAGTTTGCTCTCTCTCTCTCTCTCTCTCTCTCTCTCTCTCTCTCTCTCTATATATATATATAATTTTATCAATGTGCTCTCTAGCCCACTATGCAAGAGATGTTGTCTTGTGAAATAAAATGAAACTAAAAATAAAATAAAATAATACAAAAAATAATTATGTTTAATAATAAAAATAAAAATGACCTTACTTTAAACATTTTTATTTGATTAAAAATAAAATAACTTTACCTAAAATCCAAAACAATTTTAAACTAAAATAATAAAATAAACTTGACTTGGTCAAGTTATTGGTTGTTTTTGAGGTTTATGAGAACACAAGATATTGAACCATAGTATTCATGTGAAACATAGGAAATTAAACCACCATAGATCCATCTTAAATTAAACCAACATTTAAAGGAATCCAAGGTGTTGAGAATTAAACCTCTTTTAAAATAAAAATAAATTTGATTTTTTTTTAACCCTTGACAAATCCGGAGTTAATATGAATATGAGACAGCTGGCTTAAGTGCCAACTAATGATTATGTTCTTTTTGTTAAGACATTAAGACATTTATTTGTTTTTTTTTGGAATATTACATTAAGAGAAGAAATTAATTTTAATTAAATAAAATTAGTTATGGAAGTGATTTCCATAAAAAAAAATGACTAATGGTAAAAGTATTCCGAGAACTGAGAATTAGTTGAACAGAAATAGTTCAAACAGTTACCCCAACCTTTGAGGATAAAGGCATATCTTAGTGAGGAAGAAGGGTTTTGTTCGGTAACTTGAAGGAGGAAATTGGAGAGAAGAATTCCCAAGCTGGTGGTGACCAGTGGAATTACTCACATTACCTCTGAGAAGCGGGAGGACAACACGACCAAAAGAATTCAAGACATATAATTTTATCTGCCATTGGAAATCTTAGTTGGTTTATGAATGAAATTAACAGTTTAAGTGTTATAATCTGTAAAAGCTATAGTACTTAAATTGTGAAAGGATAGGCTTCTATGTATGTTTTCTTTTGACAAATAACACAGTCAGTTAGAATTAAATTTATTACTGAAAATTATAAGAGAGAGAACTGTTAACACAAAACCCTTGAGATGAAGGCTCCATGTTGTTCGTTCTCTGCAGCTATGATAAAACACGGAAATAATGGTCCAGCCATTTTAATTGCTAAAAAAAACATAAAGAAAAGTAAAGATAGAACCCTTAAGCCTAAGACAAAAAATATGTTCTGTAGTTAACTGGAGGACCGGATCAGACTGTATAAATGTTAAACATTATATAACAGATTTTGACTGAGAATAAAGTTACATAAGTAGATTCATGCAAACATTAAATGTAAATTCAAGAACTGTGAACAAATGAAAATTTCTCCTAAAACTGTAAACAGTATTATCTGTTGACAGAGTACAAGAAAGCAGACCCAAACCATCGTACGAAATTAATTACCATATGTTGTAGATTTAACTCTGGAATTGAAAGCAATATAATGTAGAATCCTATATTTTGAATTCATCACAATTGTAAGATACTGCTAAATCGACGTAAGTACTAAGCATTTAAAATATAGGACTTATGTTATCGGTGCAGAAACAAAACTTTACTCTGGATATAGCCATAAGAGTCTCTCTGTATTTTATATTCAAGAAGTCTGGAATTATCACATTTAGCACCATAAACCCCAGAAGACCACAATGATAAAGAATGATGATAAATATAAACCATTACTGAAGGAAAGAAAAATTCCAGCTTTAGTCTTGAGCATTAGAAAATATGGTACAAATGAGACATCTATAGATGCAATAAATTAAACCTTATTCATACAAACAAGAGTTTGGACAGATAACTAAGAAATATACCAAGCACGCCCCACACAGTGAGGTAATGAAAATTCAGAATAAATATCTAACAGTCTATAGTCAAACCCTTGAGAAACTGAGGATAAAAGCCGAAACCCTTAATTAAACATGCTTGAACGCGAGTTTTAGACAAAGAGATTAATTAAAATATAACTATCACACATATGCGACAATGGCATTCCCATTTAGGGTACTATTCGTGGAGTAAGGTTCAACAATTAAAATAACAGAATAAAGACAAAAAGCTCCATAGCGAGCCAAAATTTCCATGTAAACTCGATGGTCCCGTGAGAAAGTCACAAACGGAAAGAGGTACCTGATAGAGCCGATTTAGGAGAAGTTAGAATAATTATCAAACCATGCTTCACAAAAATCATCTGCCACAATTTTACCTGCATAAACCGAAGAAAGAGCGTTAAACAATCTAGTTTCACACACTAGAAAAGCTAGAGGAGAAATTGATACAATAACAAGGCAGCCTTAACCATAAGATTTCTTCACCAGAAACCGAAGAGACAACCTGAAAGTTATACCATTACGATTTATGGTTAGTATAGTTGTAGAGGTTTGAAGAAACAAACTAAAACAAGTCCAACCTAAATCGACGATGTAGGTAGAGGGATTCACTGTAGATTTCACTTGCGGCCGCACGGTTGAGGAGTGGAACTCCATCTAGAGGAAGCCTCAAAAGTATCATGGTGGCCCTAGACAGAAAATGTTCAAACCTTAAGACGCGGATGAGGATGAACTTCCGCGGATATCGCATCTAAAAAAAAAATATGACACATGAACCCTGTGTAAGGTCGACAGTGATAAACTTTAATGTTACAGTAAACATTTTTGCAAGAATCTCATAGCAATGTAAGCACTTACTAGAAGGATTGAGGGCGGAAACCTTATCAACACTGGAAATCACCCTAGAGGGATTTGTGTTGCAGAGGCAGCAAAGATCTCCCGCGGAGTGCGGAGGCGAATGACCGAATGGAAAAAATGGTTAGGGATAGGAGGTCATTACCATCGTAACCCTAAATCAATTCAGTTGTTGGATCTCGGGTAGAGTTATATCGAGGGTGGAGAGACAGTCTAGTTGTCCTCCATATTTTAATTTCCAGCACAGAGCGGATTTCCCGATGACCAAATCAATTGCAAGATTTATTTACGATGATATAGCTCTGCGAAAGGATTAAATAATTAATCAAATAATAGATTCCATGAATGCAAAGTACAAGATTATCTAATGAACTGGAAGGACAATACCTCCAAGCAATCCAAATTGATAGGCTGTCAGCTAATCACCTCGAGAAGCACAAAGCCAGAAATTTAACCTTAGGAATAAGGTTGTAGTTGGAATATAATGTAACCATTATAATGTGGAACAGTTATACATTGCAGGTGCAGTATAGACAAGTATATTTTTTAAGTTAATATAGCTCATATAGTTGTAAAGTTGAATGTAATTATATGTAAAAGAAATGAAATGTAAATGTAATTAGATGCAAAAGCAATGAAATGTAAATTTTTTTTATGAGTGTAATGTTGGATGTTACAAGTGGTATCAGAGTAGCGTTCACATGCTGGGACCCTATGGGTCACCTAATATGAAAAATTGTGTGTAAATGATGCACATCTAAGAAAGTATAACAGGAGACAATATGAGAAGGGGGTCAACGCAGCAACCACCCCAAAACATCAGGGAGCCTGTACCCCAACCATGGTCAGAAATGAATCCTGAGATCATCCAGGTGGATATTGCTGGCCACCCGCCTATTCCACTTGGGGCCCCACCATTTTCTCTTTCATTTTTTCAGTTTTGGCACAACTTACTATTTTTAGCAATTTTTCAGGTCCTGAACTTCCGGAGCCGTTTTAAGGCCTTGAACAACATTTTTTGGGCTTCGCTTTTTCGGAAAATATGATTTTGTTCCAAAATTAATATTCACGACAAAAGTTGTAGTCCTTAGTTAGATCTTTCTAACGATGTATCATGTGCATCAAACAGAGATAGTATGCCAAAGTTACGTCCGCTGGAAGTTGAAACACCAATTTACCCAAATGGGGCCCATAGTTTTGGTGCTTCATCTCCTAGGGTTAGGTTTTTGGACGTTTAGAGTTTTCCATTGTTTCTAAATAATAAATAGGCCCTTGAGCTTCATTTTAACTCAGTTCAGAGGCTTGTAGCCGCCACATCTGTTCTCAGAGATAAGATACCAATGCCCTAGCTAGTTTATTTCCATTCTGTCTGTAAGAAAATTTTAGTTCTTTGATATTAATGAAATGAAGTGTGATTTCCACTGCATCTTTGTATTTACGGTTATATTTATATTCTGTTGTGTTCCTGCATAAATCCAGATCAGTGGTATCAGAGCGGTCTACTTTTTCTCGATCCTTCTTTGCATGTCCCCAACGAGGTCGGGGTATAAGAGTTAAGGCTCGATCTGGTGGAACCTTTGCTAGATCAGCCTCACAAACCCCGACGAATGCCCATGGGGGACGAAAAGAAAGATGAGGGAGCAGGAGATCCTATCAAAATATTGCTCGAGGAGGCCCTCAAAAAACAAAGGAACGCGATGATGGATAACTTTGCCCAGATCCTTTAACGACTGCCCACCGGTAGTGTATCTGCATCCAGCAACCACTCTGGAGACGCGACTCCCTTTAAGGTACAAGTAAACTTTGAAATTCCCATATTTGAGGTTCAAATAGATGCAGATGCCATAGATAGATGGTTGAATCTATTAGAAGGATATTTCTCGGTTCATGACTTTTCTGACCGGGAGAAGATTATTTTTGCACTCCTCAAAGCTACCCCCCATGTCAAGGACTGGTGGGAACCTACTGTGAGAAAATGGATGAGATAGAACCCTCTCTGTTCTTAGCTATACCCACTTGGAATTCTTTCTGAGATGCCATCAAGGAACAATACTATCCCGTGGGGATCTATGAGGACAAGTACATACAATGGACCACGCTGTGGCAACAAAGGGATCAAGATGTGCATGAGATGACGAATCTGTTCCATACCATACACACAAAGTTGGGTATCAAAGATTTAGAGAAACATTTGGTGCTAAAGTATCGTAGTGGTCTGCACAGATACATTCAGGAGGAAATGGAGTTCCTTGACATCTCCTCGCTTGGTATGGCATACCGGTATGCTACCAATATTGAGAAGAAATTCAAACAGAAGAAGTGAGACTTTGGATCTGCGAATCAAAAGCAAGGGAAAGGTGCCCCCAAACCATAGAAAAAAGGACAAAGCCAAGGCATGGTGGCCCAAGACAACCTGCCAAAGCCACAAGCAAAGAACAACACCGCGAAGCCAAAGAAGGACACGAGAAAGTGGTGTGAGTTCCATAAGAGCTCCACTCACAAAACAAGTGAGTGTCGGGCCAAGCAGTCGATGGTGGCCAAGATGAGGGCTTCTGAATTAGATGCATGCTTCGAATCTGAATCAGAACCTAACAAGGGGAATGACAAAGGGAAGCAGATTATTGATGCAGAGCCCAACGCCACTGTTACCACTGCGAAGATCCAGAAGGAGGAACCAGAAGATCCAGAGGAGGTAGAGCATCTCTTCCGCTCCCAGATGTGGGTAAAGGGTTCCGTGCTACAGTTTATTGTCAACAATGGGAGCCAAAAGAATCTCATTTCAGCAGATGTCGTGAAGCGGTTGGGCTTGCTGACCACAACGCACCCAAAACCATACACCATCGGGTGGCTTCACTAAGGACAAGATCTCTGCATCAGCCAGCAGTGCCACCTTCCCTATAACATCAAGCCCTTCACAGATGAGTTATTGTGTGACATTGATCCTATTGATGTTTTTGATGTATTATTAGACCAACCATACTTGTGGAAGTGACATGCTGTGTATGAGTCTTGGCCTCACGCTATTATTGTTACTTTAGGAAATGAGTTGTAAAGGATACCAGAGGTACCACCGCCTCCCACTATCTCTTTGATTACTGCAAAACAATGCAGTAAGCTCATTTCCCAAACCAGGAAATTTGTTTTCCTGATGATCCAACCCCAAGGCAAGAAGAAGACTGTGGCCACAACTTCCAGACATGGCTCCTCTACATGATAACAAAAAATGGACAAGGTTGTGGAGGAGTACGGGGACATCTTCACCCCACCCACAGGGGTGTCTCTGCACTATCAGGTCAAGCACCCCATTGAAATGACCCCTAGTGTGCCGCTACCCAATGGACCGATCTATAGGTGCTTTGTTCTGGAGAATGATGAAATCAAGAGGCAAATTCAGGAGATGTTGCAGAAAGGTCACATCCGGCCAAGTTCATCGCCCTGTGGGAGCCCGATCGTGTTGGTACATAAGAAGGATGGGACTTGGAGACTCTGTATTGAATATTGGGTGCTGAACAAGATCAATTTCTAGAATAGGTACCCAATCCCATGGATTGATGACCTTCTGGACCAACTCAAAGGGAAAAAATATTTCAGCAAGATCGAATTGAAGTCTGGGTATCACCAGGTACCAATTGAACCCTCTGATGTGTGGAAGATTGCCTTCAAAGCCAAGGAGGGCCTTTTAAAATGGCTCTTCATGCCTTTCGGGTTGACGAATGCTCCCGCAACCTTCATGAGGTTGATGGATTACATCTTGAGTCCATTCACCAACTCATTTGTTGTGGTGTACTTGGATGAAATTATGATCTTCAGCTAGACTTGGGAAGAGAAGCTCCACCACATTTGAGAAGTCCCCCAAACACTACGACAACACAAGTTGTGTGCCAATTTGGAGAAGTGCACTTTTGGCATGACCCAAGTTCAATATCTGGGATACATTATTGATGAAATGGGGGTGCATGTGGATCCAACCAAGATCCAAGTCATTCGGGATTTGCTAGCCCCAACCACTCTAATAGAGCTTCACAACTTTCTTGGTCTTGCTAATGTCTACCGCAGGTTCGCGTTGGGATTCTCTCATATCACTTGGCCCTTGATTCAAGTCATCAAGGGAGGAGAGAAAGCAAAATTATTTTGGTCGGAATCTCAACAGAAGGCGTTCGTAGAATTGAAACATCGCCTTTGTTCTGCCCCAGTCCTCACATTACCAGACTTGCAACAAACATTTGAGATCGAGACAGATGCCTCTGACTATGCTATTGGGGCAGTTCTTACTCAACAGGGGCATTCGGTGGCATATCACAGTGATACATTATCTGACACAGTTCGAAAGTATCCCACTTATGACAAAGAAATGTATTCCATTGTGCAGGCATGTCAACAATGTAAGCATTGCATTTTGGGGAAGGAGACAATCATCCACACACACCACCGACCCCTTTAGTTGATACAGAAACAAGGGAAGTTACAGAACGATCGCCATCAGAAGTGATCCACATATCTACAAAAATTTCATTTAAACATCAAGTACAAGAAGTGTAGCACCAATAATGTTGCAGACTACCTTAGTCGACCACCGATCGTGGCCATAATCACCATTCTCAACTATTATGGGCATGAGACTTCTGATTGGCCGCTTCTCTATAAGAGTGATCTAGAATTCAGCCACACATACAAGGAACTCTTGGGGGGTACGCAAGTTCCAAATTTTCACCTCCAAGATGCACTGTTATGTCACCTGGGACGCCTTTGTATTCCTTCAAGAGAGCGTGCCAAGATGATATAGGAAGTGCACTACAGTTGAGTCGCTGGGAATTTTTGGGTCGAGAAAATAGTGGTAGTACTACAAAAGTATTTCTATTAGCCGAACCTTCGACAAGATGTCGGGAAGTACATCAGATCCTGCACTGCTTGCGCCATTGCCAAATTGACCATCAAGAATCAAGGGCTCTATACTCCAGTACCTACCCCTAGTTGACCTTGGAAATCCATCTCCATGGATTACATGTCAGGCCTTCCTTCTACTAAGCATGGAAACGACTGTGTTTTCGTGGTCGTCGACATATTCTCGAAGATGGCCATTATGGAAGCCTGCAAGAAGAATTTCATAGTAGAAGCCACTGCTAAAATATTCTTTGAACAAGTGTGGGTGCACTTTGGGATCCCACAGTCTATCATATCATATCGCGACAGAAGGTTCCTCAGCACATTTTGGTCCAGCCTCTGGTCAATGTTGGACACCAAGCTCACCAAGTCCACAAGTTTCCATCCCCAAACTGATGGCCAGACAGAGGTCGTCAACAGGATGATTGTACCCATTCTGCGCATGTACAATTCAAAGCATCCATGCACATGGGATGAGAGCCTCCCTTATGTACAACACAGTTATAACCGGGCTCTCCACAGCTCAACCGGCCATAGACCCTTTTAGGTGGGCTTGGGATTCCAGCCACTATGTCCCATTGACGTAGCCATGCCATTTACGGCTACTTAGGCCGATTTGGCTCATGTCCAGTCTGAAGTTTACAAAGCGAACAAATTCATCGAGCGCGTTCAACACACCCGCCAACAGGTTCATGACATATTGGACAGAGGAAATGCTAATTACAAGAAATTCCATGATCAACATTGGGTGCCACACAACTTGCATGTGGGCGAAAAAATGTGGCTACATTTGCAGAAGGAGTGCCTCACTGGACCCCACCGCAAGCTTTTCTCGCTTCAATATGGGTCCTACACCATCACCAAGGCTATAGGGAACAATGCCTTTGAGCTTAGTATTCCACCATTCCTTGGTCTACACCCAATATTCAATGTATATTGCCTTTGTCCCTACTTCCCACCTCTATTGGACACCTCGGACATTGCAGAAGAAATCACACCAAAAGAGTTAAACCCAAACTACATGGAATAGGCCACCACGGATTGTATCATGGACATGCAACTCAAGAATACTCGCCAACAGAATATCCAACTGTATTGGGTTGTCAAAGCTAGCCAACTCCTGCACCAAGGCAAGTGGTTCACCAGGGACCAAGTTCAGCAGAAGTTTCCTCATCTCATGGAGGAACTCAACGTAATGGAGACCATTGCTTCCTAAGGGGGGAGGAATGATCCAGGTGGATATTGGTGGCCACCCACCTATTCCACTTGGGGCCCCACCATTGTCTCATTTAGTTTTTTAGTTTTGGCACAACTTACTATTTTTAGTAGTTTTTCGGGTCCTGAACTTCCGAAGCTGTTTTGAGGCCCTAAATGACATTTTTTGGGCATCGTTTGTTTGGTGAATATGATTTCATTCTAGAATTTATATTTTTGGAAACAGTTGTATTCCTTGATTAGATCTTTCTAACGATGTATCATGTGCATCAAACGAAGATAATATGCCAAAGTTACGTCCCTGGGAAGTTCAAACACCAATTTACCCAAACGGGGCCCATAGTTTTGGCGCTTCATCTCCTAGGGTTAGGTTTTTTGACGTTTAGGGGTTTCCATTGTTTCTAAATAATAAATAGGCCCTCGTGCCTCATTGTAACTCAGTTCAGAGGCCTGTAGCCGCCACATCTCTTCTCAGAGATAAGCTACCAATGCCCTAGCTAGTTTATTTCCATTCTGTCTGTAAGAAAATTTTAGTTCTTTGATATTAATGAAATGAAGTGTTATTTTCGCTTCATCTTTGTATTTATGGTTATATGTGTATTCTGTTACGTACCTGCATAAATCTAGATCATGAGATGTGGATTCAGCTGAGTGTGGATCAACACCAGCAAACAAGTAGATTGCTAGAGGAACAACAACACCAAACTAGCATTCTGTTAAATACAATGCAGGAGCTACAGGAAGAAATGGTGCAGGTTCGAAGTGATAATGAGCGCTTGATGCAAGAAAAAAAATGATACTCAAGAGCCTCTCGGATAAGCAGAATCAGGGAATGGAACAACCTATTCTTGATAGAGACAAGCAGGAAGGTAACGAGAAACAAGCAAGGGACCACACCCCTGACAGAATGGAAAGAAGTCATTCGTAGTGGATTAATAAAAATAAAAAATACAATGAGGCTGAGTCAGGTAATGTGTCGGATCAACAAGAAGTTAAGAAGCAGAAAGCGGAGTTGCAAGGTGAATTTCGAAAGATAAAACCACCTACGTTTAATGGAGTAGAAGAAGAGGTGGCTGAAGCGTGGTTGATAAATATGAACAAGTATTTTCAAGTTTACGAATATAGTAGCAATCTTAAAGACAGATTGGCCATCTATCAGTTGAGGGAGAAGGCCACACTATGGTGGGAGGAAGTTAACAATGTCTACAGTATAGATGATGAGGACGTGAATTGGGATTCGTTCCAGCAATATTTTAAAGATAAGTACTTAACTGAGCGCTTCTATGATGAGAAATCTAGAGAGTTTCATGATTTAAAACTGGGACAATTGACAATGGATGAATACGTCACCAAGTTCACTTCTTTAATTCGTTATGTTCCTTATTTAAGGGATGAAAAGGCTAAAATTCAGTGGTTTCTGAGAAGTTTGATGACTCATATGAAGGAAAAAATTGGGTTTGTGAATCCCAAAACCATGGACGAGGCAATCCGGAAGGCAAGAATGTGCTATCAGCAATCTAAGGCAAAAGGAGAGATGGGTAAAAGTTGGCAGTCAAAGAAAGAACAATAAGGTACTTAGGTACTCAACCCTCCAAGAGAAGTGGAATCAGTGACTTGAAGAATGCTCCAAAAAGTTCATTACAAATTAATGAAAATCATCAAAGAATATGATGCAGCTTCACTGGAGATAAACTCATGGAAGTCAGGCAAGCCGTATCAAGCACAAAATGTGGGATGGAACTCATAAGGAGATACAAGGTATAAAGAAATCCCTACAGCTACATCCTATTACAACCTCTCAAATGAGTAAGTGCATGAGGAAAGGATGCCATTTATATGCCATTCAAGTGGGTTTTACTAATTCCAAGGAAAAGACTCTGATGATGGAAAAAATTCCGATAGTGCAAGATTTTATGGACGTATTTCCAGGGGAAATACTAGGTTTGCCACCAAGAAGGGACATTGATTTTACTATAGAGTTGACACCTGGAGCATCACTGATTTCAAGGACACGATATTGAATGTGCGTACTAGAATTGACCAAATTGAAGATGCAGCCACAAGAACTGTTGGATAAAGGGTATATCCGACCAAGTGTATCCCCTTGGGGAGCACCGATGCTATTTGTAAAGAAAAAATATGGAACCATGCGAATGTGAATGGACTATCGAAAACTCAATAAATTGACTGTCAAAAATAGATACCCTCTACCATGGATTGGTGATTTGTTTGATCAGGTTAAGGGAGATAACATATTCTGAAAGATAGATCTAAGGTCTGGATATCATCAGATCTGGATAAAATAAGAAGGCATTTATAAAACTTCTTTCCGTACCAGATACAGGCACTATGAGTTTGCAGTGTTACCATTTGGATTGAATAATGCACCAACAACATTTATGACGCTGATGCATGGTGTATTTCACCCCTTTCTGGATAATTTTGTGTTGATATTTATTGATGACATTTTAGTTTATTCCAAGAATGTAGAAGAGCACAAATAGCACTTGTGGATAGTGCTCGAGATGTTACAGAAGCATCAGTTGTATGCTAAGTTTAGCAAGTGTGATTTATCAAGGAAGAAATACAGTACCTTGGTCACATTATTTCTGCTGAGGGAATCACAGTTGACCCGGAGAAAATTAGGATGATTATGGAATGGAAGGTACCCCAAAATGTGACAGACATCCAATCCTTTATGGGTTTGGTCGGTTATTATCAGTGGTTCATTGAAGGATTCTCAAAAATTTCCTTCCCAATTACTTCCTTACAAAGGAAGGGAACAAATATTTAAATGGACGAAGGAATGTCAGAACAGTTTTGAAAAGTTAAAAATTTTATTGACTACAGCTCCAGTGTTGAGAGTAGTTGATCCTAATAAAGAGTTCGAAGTCTACATGGATGCGTGTAAAGAAGGAGTTAGGGAAATTCTGTCACAAGAAGGTAAGGTAGTTTCCTATGAGTCTCGGAAGCTAAAAGAGCATGAACAACGATACTCAGCTTATGAATTGGAGCTTACAGCAGTAGTGCATGCACTCCGAGTATGGAGGCACTAATTGGTTGGAAAAATATTTGTACTCAAAACTAATCATAGTAGCTTAACCAGTTATTTTAAGCAAGTTGATCTTAATTCTCACCAGGCAAGATGGAATGCTTTCCTAAGCAAATTTGACATTGATATGCAGCTTATGAAGGGTAAGGAAAGTAGAGTAGCAGATGCATTGAGTATAAATTTTCATGGTGTTTATGAATTGTACTATAATCAGATTGAATGTAAATTTCTGGAACAAATAAAAACAAAAGAAGAGAAGGATCCTAAATACCAATTTATATGGCAACAAGCATAGGAGGCTAGAAATCAAGAGAAATATGTTGATTATGGAATTAGTAAGGATCAGTTGCTAACTTTCAAGGAGAGGATTTATATTCCAAATCGAATGGAACTGAAGGAACTAATCCTGAATGAATATCACCAAAGTAACTACTCTGGACATCCCGGGTAGCAGAAAATGCTAACAACAACTAGGAAGAACTACTTCTGGCTGGGTATGCGAAGAGACATTACTGAATATATAAGCAAATGTTTGGAGTGCCAGCAAGTGAAGGTGGAGCATCGACATACAGCCGAACTGATGCAACCTATACTAGTACCTGAATGGAAGTAGGAGGTTATATCCTTAGACTTCATTACTGGATTACCAAATTCAAAGAAACATAATGACTCCATAATGGTAGTGGTATATCAACTAATAAAAGAAACACATTTTATACCAGTGCAGTCCACTTATAAGACAGTGCAAATAGTAGACATATTTATGCAAGAAATTTTTAGACTGCATGGTATCCCAAAGATTGTCATTTCTGACAGGGATGTGAAGTTTACTTCAAAATTTTGGAAAACATTATTTACAGGGTTGGGAACCTAAATTAATTTTAGCACCGCTTATCATCCACAAATAGTTTTACAAACTGAGCGAGTGAATCAGATCCTAGAGGATATGTTACACATGTATGTAATGCAACAACCAACTAGGTGGGAAGAAAATCTTCACCTAGTAGAATTTCCATACAATAACGGTTATCAGGAATCCCTTAAGATGAGTCCATTCGAAGCATTATACGGATGAAAATTTTTAACTCCTATTAACTAGAGTAGCCTAGAAACCAATTTTATGCTTGGACCGAAAATGCTAGCTACAATGGAGTCAGAAATAAGGAAGATTAGGAAAAATTTGAAGGCAGCTCAGGATAGACAAAAAGTGTATGCAGATAAAAAAAGGACTTATCGTGAATTTGAGGTGGGAGAATATGTGTATGTGTAGGAATTTATAGGGTAAGTTCCGTAGATCAAGAACCAAAGGTCATCGCTCAAAAATAGATCACAAATCAGTACACTAGTATAATCACGTGGTTAAAACCCTCAAAGAGGGAAACAGTCCATGCCCTGAGCCAACGTGGGCACTTCAATGAATTTATTAATATAAAATAAAAATTTACATATGTTTCTCTCATAAACAGTTACTGGACAAATGAACCTCCATGCTCTTTAAATAGAGATCATGGACCAATCGGGTGTTAAGCCACAAATAAAGTGTCGTTAATACCGAGGTGAGAGATAACCATCGCATCACTACAAATCGTGACCGTCAGATTATAAGTTACAAATGTACATGGTAAAGAAACACACTTTACCTAACTCTACACTAGACTGAATTATTCTTAACTATTTTATAAGTGTCGGAATATGCTAACATTCCCCCTTAAGAACAACTTGGGATAGGATTGAGGGATTTACAAAGGTGACACAAAAGGAGCCTATTTCCTGTGTGTCAAAATATCCTAACATCCCCCCTTAAGAACAAATTGGGATAGGATTGAAGGATTTACAAAAGTGACACAATAGGAGAAGGAAGGAGGCATTAGAGCCTATCTCCTTGTTGAGGAGGTAAATCCCCTCTGCGGACAGAGGCGATCCCTACTAGCCCAACAGGGGTCTAGCAACAATCATCAAATGTTACAGCACAAGTTCCTAGTTACGAATAAAAGACCAAAGATGGAGGCCTACCTGGAATCCAATGCTATGATCCCGTTCCTCAGCCTCGGCAAATCATGATCCCCCCACGATCTCCGCGGATGAACACCAGCACATGCAAGAAACAACACGAATACAAGCATAAAATCCAGAATACGCAACTATATATCGATCAGAAGGATATAACTCATATTAACATAAGTGAAAACAGAGTGGAACCATAACCGGTAGTCATTCATTAAATAACAATCGAAAGAGAGTACAAGCAATGTTCGACGCCGCGGTCTCCTTCGAAGGGTCCCTGGTTGCTCACGTCTCGCAAAGCTCGCCAGGGGAAAGGGAAAACCTCTCTAGAGTCTCTCGACGATAGTCTCCTTACTTGAGTCGGCCTTAAGGGAAGAAAGAGGGCTCTTACAGAGACAAAGGCTTTTGGGAATTTGGAGATTCAAAGCTTAGGCACTTCAAGACTAGCTTGCAATGGCAATAGGCAAGCTTTTATAGATGGGGAAGGAGGGAGTTGGGATCCCTATTATTGTGGGATTTGCCCTATCATCAAGGAAGGTTCCATGAGAGGTGGCAAACCACTTCCCTTCCATGGAACTCTCAGCACCAAACCTCCCAACTCAAGATAGGCAATGGTTTCCGAGTTTGTTGAAACACAACTTTCGCCATCTTATTTTAAAAAACACTCCCTTAAATTGGCCGGCGCGACCGTTGCTCGGGGACGAGCGCCGCTTGGCGCGGCCTCTTTGTAGGATTTTCCCCATTGGCGCGAGTGATAAAATGTCTTCCCGCGCTAATGCAAAAGGAGATGTTTTCATGGTTTTTTGCAAGGAGATGTCTTTAGGGCAATTGAAGCTCATGTTTAGAGGAGTGCATTGATGATGATTTCAAGGCATGAAAATGTTCACAAGTCACAAAATGGGTCCTCCATCATGCGTGGATCGGGGAATGGTAGGGACGGTGACAAATTACCGTGTAATAGATGCCCCCCTAAAGTATGAGGCCCAAGAGAGAGAGGGGTGAAATGCTTTACGAGAACATGTTCAATCGAAGCCCCGCCGTCGGAAAACTTGCGTAGAAAAAATACAACCCGATATCTTGAGTACATGATGTATATGCGTATGGGCACAACCATCCGAAACGTAGTATACTATAATCTAGATTCGGGGTATGGGCACGACCATCCGGACGAGGATCAAATAAATAGACTCGTATAGTCGCAACCCATCCAATCGGTGAGTCATGTACATAATGATAATAATCCACAATCGCAGCCTGGATTACAATGTACACAATCCAGGGTTCTGCGCTCCATCTCAACCCAAACAAAGTACAAGTTCAAGCATGCGAATATGTGAGCTGAAGTCGAATCATGCAAGAACATCGTCTGATCACTGACCAATGATGAGCGCTCGTTACCGACGCAGAGGAACCACCAATAATGACAATGGCCCTCAAGGTACTATAGGTACAATCTACGCGCGTGTGAATCAATGAGATGGCGTCGAACACCCGTAGAATCACTCGATCGGAGGCCAATGATGAAAACCCCACGTCGAATGCGACGAACCCGCCATCGAGGCATGCAGGCTCCAAGGTACCATAAAGGAGTCTCTAGATCAACTTCCCGGATAATGAGTCGAAGTCGATAGAAAGTGACCTCGATCGAAGGTGGGCCATAATGTTTCCCACATCATCGACACGAGCACAGCAGGAACATGATGTTTTTTGTTGTGAATCGAGATCGTATGAGAATCAAAGGAAGGTTGATATCCGCGAGGCCAACTTCTCTTCGAACATATAAACGACACGACAGAGGACTTGGCGTATTTTGACATCAACGGATCGCAGGTCATGGTGACGAGGCAATGAGCAGATGAAAGGTCAAAAGGGATTATCCAAACCCACGGAGGCAAAGTGAAGAAACGAGATGAGATGTCCCCAACCCGACACGAATGCGTACAATTGCCATGTTCAAGAGCGACATACCGCCGACGACAACGATGATGGTTCCATTTTTTCCCCCACCATTTCTAGCGAGTACCCCAATTATTTTTTGATAACAAGCTTGAAGGAGGGATAGCATATGCTTGTAATATAAGTCCGCCCTTTGGGCGAAATCCATCCTAGTGCATTTAACGAGTCCCTAGGAAGGAGGAAATCGGAGAACGTCATTTCGATCGGATTCGATGTCATCGTAGTTTAACGAGTCCCGACAAAGGGAGAGCTCGCGCGTCTTTTCATGTTTAGAGAGTTTGAAAATACAAATCAGAAAAGTAAACTCCACGAGTCCCTTTTTCGTAAATAGTTCCTCGGATCCGAAAAGGTAGAAAACAATATCCGAGAAAACCTCCTAGTCGCGATAGGCTAGGGTATTCCTTTTTACGTAATCAATCTATCCCGGCCCGAAAAAGGGGTAAACGTATACTCGGGTAGATGTCGATTCGTAGCCACTTTAACGAGATCGAAACGACAAGGGCCTCGACAATCTTTTCATGTTTAGAGAGTCGAGAAAGAGTCGAAAGATGACTCCTCCCTGGAGGAACGAGTGGTATAAAGGGTAGCAACCGGTTCCGTAATGGTGGAACTTCTCAAAACATGATAAAAGTCAAGAGGTCGGCTAACAAGACCACTCATCGCAGCGGTTCCTCAGAATGGGTAAAACAACCAAGTGAAGGCATATGATCGGCCACAGATAGTGACAATGGAGTGAGAAAACCAAGGCTCATCTCGGGAAAAACAGGCTGATAAAATGGCAATCACAAGAGGTAAAATGGGAATGGTTTCATTTTTACACAAGCTTGAAATCGAGAAACTCGCTTGAAGTTGGTTTCATTTTTTACACAAGCTTGAAACAAAGATAAACTATGCTTTGAAACCGGTTTTCATTTTTACACAAGCTTGAAACGGAAACAAACTATGCTTGAAAAAGTAAGCATGCCCCCAGCATGGTGACTCAATTCGAGGTACATGCCCCCCAAGCTTCAATCCATGCACCTGAGTAAACAGATGGAGGGAGTGAAGGTTCAAGTTACGAGATCAAGAGAAAGACTCGACTGGGATTTTACAAGAACTTATCAAAGACTTGAATTGAACAGGAACGTGTTTCATTGTTTTAATGAGGTTGACACATTAAAAGAACTATCCTCAGGACACCTTGTTTCATGGTTTAAGGAGCTTGGCACAAGACAAGGAACTCTGCTCCGACAACCTTGTTTCATTTTTTAAGGAGCTTGACACAAGACAAGGAACTCTGCTCCGACAACCTTGTTTCATTTTTTAAGGAGCTTGACACAAGACAAGAACTATGCTCTGACAACCTCGTTTCATTTTTTAAGGAGCTTGACACAAGACAAGAACTATGCTCCGACAACCTGGTTTCATTTTTTAAAGAGCTTGACACAGGGAGGAAACCGTGCTCTAACAACCTGGTTTCATTTTTTAAAGAGCTTGACACAGGGAGGAAACCGTGCTCTAACCGACTTACATCAAAATGAACAAGAAGGCGGTGCTTCCAAGAGTTCCACTCCCGGTGGAAGGAAAACATCCCGGAAGTCGAGGCCCAATGCCCCCAGTGACACTATGCACGACGAGTAGTCTTCACCGAGTGCGGAGCACAAGGTAGGTAGCCACATAGTTGACCCGCGATGGGGCGGACACAACGGGTGGATAAAAACCAGGAAGGGATGATGGCGACCGCTTCCACATTAGGACCAAAGAACGAAAGCTGATCAATGGTCACGATCCGTCCTTCATGTGGAAAACAGGCCACACGAAAAAGGGAGGAAACGAGTGCTCCCATGGCATAGGTGTAATCACGCCCCAGGAGCAGATTGAAATCCAAGGAGCCTGGAACAACCATCATGTCCATATGGACGGTTTTACCTCCCAAAGTAATAGGTAACCTTGGAAGGATCCCTAATGGTTGACTCGTCCTTCTGTTAAAAGTCAACAGATTCTCGCATAACGAGCGCAAGCGTGGAGAACCGAAAGCTTGCCAAGCGATTGAGGATAGAATACTACCGTAGGCACCTTCGTCTATAATGGTGTCAGGGTACGACCGTACCAAGAGCCTACACCGTGATCTCGAAAGGCACATAAGACGGAAGGCGGAATCCTGCAAATCGACTCCAATCAAAGGAGGTGACTAGACTACTCGGAGGGGATACCATCAAACTGAGAAGGTCTTCCCCTGGTGTTATGGAAGAAGGAGCATCCTCCATAACCTCCATCTCGAAGGCGGGAGGGATATCCTCCGTAGCCTCCATCATGGGAGGTGGAGGAGCAACTTCTTGAGGTATGGGGACAGGAGAATCTTTCTCCAAGTCCGAAGAATATGAAGAAACAAGAAGAACCTGAGGAGTGTGAGATCCAATCTCCACGGAAAAGACCTAGTGCACCGTAGAAGGGACCAGCTCAACCGATCCCATGACCAATGGTTGGTCCGGGACGGATTCCTGAATTTGAATTTATGAGGGAGCGGGATCGACCAAGGATGACTCTTGACCAATCATAGGATCAGTTGGTGGAGGAATCAAAGAAAGCTGTTTATAACCAGCCGGGAGGCGTGGTGTAGAAACAGTTGAGTTGTCTAAAACTCGCTTGGCTTCATCCATATAGGGACAAAGGTGAATGGCATGGTGCCCTTCACACAACTTACAGGGATTGGTAATCTTACCCTGTTTCTTAGGAGCCTTACCAACACCAGTTGAAGACGTGCCCCCAACCTGACTCCCGGAAGGCAAAGGAAACAACGGGCGACCGTTGGACCATACTTCAAGCACCTTGGGAATTCCAGGGCAGTCTCGAAGAAGATGGTTTCCCGTGCACAACATGCAAGGGAACTTGAATTTCCGGGGAGGGTTGGAAGGTTTATCAAGAGGAGACTTCTTAGGTGCAACAGCTGCAGAGTTAGCCTCTCCTTTATCAGACTTCTTCTTCTTTGTCTTCTTCTTCTTTTTCGTAGCCACCTGGTTACTTGAATCCAGACTTTCACCAGGCGAAGTAGATGCGGAGGACGCAGAAACAGGCGAAGAAGGGGAGAGGTCCACCTTGGAATCAACATGATGTTGTTCGAAAGCGAGGAACCGATTGACCCGATAGGGCCGAGACATTCGGGACCACGTACGTTGAGAACAACCAAAAGGAAACCCAACGCTTAACCCAGGGGAAGGGACAACGTTGCCATATAAGGAGCACCAACATTTCCAAAAGGAGGAAAATGACCAGGATTCCCATCGGAGGGGATTCCTTGGTTGGTGAACTTTGGAAAAGTTGCCATCGTAAAACGATCTTTAGAACAACACCCTAAGGAAACTAATTTTAACCAGGAATATTTCGTGGGTAGTTAATTTTTATGACATTGAAACAAAACTCTACCGTTTCATATTTTAAGAGTCAAGAAATAGGCAAAAGGTGACTCTATCACTTTTCGATTGGAAACAAGCGTGAAAGGACAAGCGCTTGATGACCTTTTCAAATTTAAAGAGTCGTAAAAGATCGAAATGACTACTCGAGAATACTAGGCAAAAGGGTGTACCAAATAACCGTGAATCGCAATATACACCTTGGTTTCAATAATGAAAGAGAAATCAACCAAGGACTTTCCGTACGTGCGAGCAATCTCCCCGACGCCGTGTCGGTGTATCACGGGTATAAGGGCAGCAGACTCGGCTTCCTATGGATAAAGGATAGAAACCTAGTGGGGTCTCCCTTTATATACTTGACGGTACGGGGAGCACAAGTCCGTACTAGCGCTGTCTAAAGCCAAAAGGCGAATGACAGCTACTAGGTTTAAAGACGCCGGAACATGTCTCTAGCCTAGACCTCTAAATGTGTTATTAATGTTTCAATGCTTCCTTAGGTTAATTCAATGAATTTTAAGGTTGATCTTCAATTATGTCTCGGTTTTAGGCCCTACCGAATGTCATCTGAAAATCTCCTATATGCAGCTATATGAGAAAAGAAAACTTTTCAATTCGATGAATGCTATCTAGTTAAGGGAAGAGCTTCAAACAATGATGCAACAAACAACAACACTGAAAACGAAAAAATTTCCAAACTAGATGACTTTCACTATCCAAAAGTAATTTCAAACATTCAACGATGCGAATAATGCAATGTAATCTATGCAAAATCCTCTTTTCCAAAAACTATGCAATTGTAATCTATGCACAATTTCCTTTTTCTTTTCAAATGATAAGAATGCACTCAATGCATTTTTCGATGAAATGAGAAATTACTTAATGCATGCTTTTAACAAAAGAGAATGCACTCAAAGCGATTTTTAGTTTTCAATCACTAAACAATGTGATCTAAGTCCAATGATGAATCTCAAAAACACTTTTCGATGCAATGTGATCTAATGCATTTAAACGAAAAGCAAACTATGAGACGAAAACTAAAAGAATGCAAATCTCCTTAACGAAGGATGAAAGAAAAAGGGATGCAAACAAACACTAAAAATGCAATAGTTGTTTCAAAATACTTTGTGACAAAATCCCTCAAAAGCTGACAAGACATATGCGGTCAAACACAAAAAAGGACTTCCAAAGCAAGAGATCAAAACAAGGCATTCATTCCCTTTTACATCAAACAATCATATAAATAAGACATTCCAAATAATGAGCAATGTAATCTATGCTCATACAGAGGAAAGACCTGAAGGGAAAGACACACTGGTGAAGGATTAAGGGAAAAAATCTCAATTTTTTATACACCTTGAAATTGGCACGACTTGTCCATTGACAAATAGCGCCAATTGGCACCAATTGGCGCGACTTGACCACTGACAACTAGCGCCAATGGCTAATTGGCGCGGGTTTCTAACTCGACAACAAGTGCCAATGCCCGAAAAATGAAAAAAAACAAAGAATTTCTCCCAACCAAGACCAAACTCACCACTTCAAGAAGAATCTCCAAGTTCCCAAGACTCAAATGAACCATGTAATCTAGGCTCAAAGCGAGATAAACAAGACCAAACACGGATATCAAGCTCTGGGAGGCTCGAACCGAGAAAACCCTAGTACCTCACAGGATTTGCGCGACCGTGAGGTCGTAACTAGCGCCGAGAAAGCAATTGGCGCGGGTAATACACAAGCAACCTGCGCCAATGGGCGCGACCGTCGAGCTAAAAAGTGCGCCGATCGAGTTTACCGACCAAAAATAAAAAAGCAAGCCAACAAGCGTACTAGTGATGATCAAGCAATACCAAGAAGCAGAAACACAAGAAGAACCTAGCCCAAAAGGTCGACCAAGCAAGCGAACCGAGAGACAATCGATAAGGCAAGAAAATGCTCCAAGAGTTCGATTTACGAACTAAACCCGTAGATTGATCGAAGTAGCGTTAATATACTTCACAATTGTAGAGAAAAAGCGTTTCGAAGGCTATCAGCTTACTTCAAGCTCCGTATATAGCCCATAAAACAAACACCAACAAACTAGACGATCCCCAAAGGTGGAGTCGCCAAATTGTTGAGGAGGTAAATCCCCTCTCGCGGATAGAGGCGATCCCTACTAGCCCAAATAGGGGTCTAGCAACAATCATCAAATGTTACAGCGCAAGTTCCTAGTTACGAATAAAAGACCAAAGATGGAGGCCTACCCGGAATCCAATGCTATGATCCGTAGAAGAGAGTGTTCCCTGCTCTCGACCTCGACGGATCACGATCCCCCCCCACGATCTCCGCGGATGAACACCTGCACATGCAAGAAACAACATGAATACAAGCATAAAATCAGAATACGCAACTATATGTCCGTCGTAAAGGATATAACTCATATTAACATAAGTGAAAACAGAGTGGAACCATAACCGTGTAGTCATTCATTAAATAACAATCGAAAGAGAGTACAACCAACGTCTCCGACGCCGCGGTCTCCTTCGTAAGGGTCCCCAATCGTTCACGTCTTGCAAAGCTCGCTAGGGAAAGGGAAAACCTCTCTAGAGTCTCTCGACGATAGTCTCCTTACTTGAGTCAGCCTTAAGGGAAGAAAGAGGGCTCTTACAAGACAAAGGCTTTTGGGAATTTGGAGATTCAAAGCTTAGGCACTTCAAGACTAGCTTGCAATGGCAATAGGCAAGCTTTTATAGATGGGGAAGGAGGGAGTTGGGATCCCTATTATTGTGGGATTGGCCCTATCATCAAGGAAGGTTCCATGAGAGGTGGCAAACCACTTCCCTTCCATGGAACTCCCGTAGCCAAACCTCCCAACTCAAGATAGGCAATGGTTTCGAGTTTGTTGAAACACAAATTTCGCCATCTTATTTTAAAAAACACTCTAAATTGGTCGGCGCGATCGCTGCTCTGGGACAGAAGCGCTCAGCTTGGCGCAACCTCTTTGTAGGATTTTCCCCCATTGGTGCGAGTGATAAAACCGCTCTACTCACGCCAATGCAAAAGAAGATGTTTTCATGGTTTTTTTCTAAGGAGATGTCTTTAGGGAAATTTAAGCTCATGTTTAGAGAGAGTGCATTGATGATGATTTCAAGGCATGACAATGTTCATAGGTCACAAAAATGGGTCCTCCATTGTCGGGACGGGGAATGGTAGGGACGGTGACAAATTACCGTGTAACACTCCCTTAATGACAACTTTCCCGAAATCAAAGCATGGATCGAAGTTTTGGTAAACTTCACTTTTGTGAGAGCCTTCGTAAAGATATCAGCTACTTGATCATTGGTTAGAAAATATTTCACTTCAAGAACACAATCATGAATGAGCTTTCTGATGAAGTGTATGTGGAGTTCAATGTGTTTCATACATTGATGCTGAACTGGATCTTTACATAGCTGAATGGCACTCTGATTATCACACCAAATTGTAGTTGGATGCTTCTGATGAAGACCAAATTCAGACAGAATCTGACAAAGCCACAATGGCTTCCTCGTGGCTTCATAATACACGATACTTATCGTCAAGAAAGGGAGATGACACTTGTTTCTTAACAAGACCAAGTAATATGGCCCCCAACTTTGAGTGAATAACACATATCTTATGTTGTACTTCCGATCATCAGTGGGTCACTAGCCCAATCGTAACTTCGTGAAACCAATCAACAAGGGAGATGCTCCTCGCACTATATTGAATCCCCGAATCGAACCGTACCTCGAATATATTGAAGTATTCTCTTAGCTATTTTCCAAAGGACTTTCATGAGGTTGGTGCATAAACCATAAATGTGCCACTTAACGCAAAGGAAAGGTCGTATGGGTATGGGTTTGATACAAAAGCTACTAAATAAACTGATAATATAAGGTAGCATCAACTTCAGGGGTAGTACAAGTGACTGAAAGCTTGACTCCAGACTGAAAGGGAGAAGGGGTTGGCTTACAGTCTTCCATGTGAAAGTGGTGTAGAAGATCACATGCATACTTGGACTAAGAGAGGATAATGCCTTCCTTGGATTGCAAGACTTGAAGACCAAGGAAATCATGCAAGTGTCCTAAGTCTCTCATTTCAAACTTCTTTTTGAGGCTATACTTCACATGGTTTACATGGTTTGGATCACTACCAATAAGGATAAGATAATCAACATAAAGAACAAGGATGGTGAAGGACTTGCCCACTTTCTTGGTGTAGACAGTGTTGTCAGAATGACACCTAGAAAAGCCATTATCTAAAATAAATCTATCCATTTTGGCATACCAAGCCCGAGGAGCTTGTTTGAGACCATAGAGAGACTTCGTAAGGTGACAAACAAGGCTAGATTTATTTTGGATAAAGCCAGGGGGTTGTTCCATGTAGATTTCTTCATGTAAATCTCCATGTAAGAAGGTAGATTTAACATCCATCTAATGGAATTCCCATTTAAAGGAGGTAGTAAGGGAAAGAACAAGGCATATAGAATTCATTTTGGCAAGAGGAGAGAAGGTTTCAGTATAGTCAATGCCTTCAACTTGTGAAAAACCTTTAGCGACAAAACGAGCTTTATGTCTATCCACTTTTCCATTTGGTCCAAACTTTGTTTTGTAAACCCATCTGCATTTGACAAGTTTTCTTCCTTTTGGAAGAGCAACAAGATCCCAAGTATTTGCTTGCCAATAAGGAACGATACTCTTCATTCATAGCTTCATCCAAACTGGATGACCTAGGCTTCTTCAAAGCTCTTTCGGATCAATTTTTTCTAGAACTTGAGCCAATAAGGAAAGAAGCTCTTCGAATCGGAATGTGTACGTTGTCAATCGACACACCAGCAAGAGAAGTTGCCGTATCTCGAGTAGAGAGGACCCTTCTTGGAAGCGGAATATAAGGAAAATTTCAAGAGGTGGAGGAGGATTTTCATCCTCGCTGTCATCATCTAAACTAGAAGGAATGCTATTAAAAATAGAAGAGAGAGAGAGAGAGAGGTGGCACATATGTCGAATCAGGCTCGCAGGCCAAAGGTGGCACACCCGTCGAACTAGGCTCGCAAGCCGATATTTTTTCATCAAATATTACATCTCTTCTAATGATTATATTTTTGGATTTTGGTTGAAGAAGTCTATATCATTTGACATCTTCAGAATATCCAACAAAAATGCATTTTTCACTCTTAGGTTCTAAGGCTTTGTGTTCTTATTTTGAAGTAAATTCAGCACTTTGAAAAAACACGAAAGTGACTTACATCTAGTTTGATTGAGCTCCAAGCTTCTTCTGGAGTTATATTCTTTAAAACCTTAGTAGGAGTGCGATTTACTATGTAATTTGCACAGTTAATGGCTTCTGCCCAAAAATTGAGGCCAAGTCCTTTAGATTGAAGCATACAATTAGCCATTTATTTTAAGGTGTGATTCTTTCTTTCAGCTACACCATTTTGTTATGGAGTATATGGAATAGTATGTTGCAATTGAGTTCCATGCTCAGTGGAAAAGTTGATAAAATTGTTGTTAACATATTCTCCTCCATTGTCTAATCTTAACTTAATAATTTCATGTCCAGAATGTTTCTCAACAAAGGCCTTAAAGGCCAAGAACATGTTAAAAACTTCACTCTTTAGTTTTAAGAAGTATACCCAAGTGCATCTAGAAAAATCATCAATGAAATTTAAGAAGTACTTGCAACCAGAGAAAGAAACAACAGGAAGTGGACCACATAAATCAATGTGCACAAGTTGCAAAGGGGCTGAAGTATGCCAAGAGGCACATTTTTCAAAACTATCCCGATGATGTTTTCCAAGTACACATCCGAAGAAAACACCATCTCGGCAAGATACCATAGGAAGGCCCATCACCATATTTTCCTTACATAGAGTTTGAAGAGAGCGATAGTTTAAGTGACCAAATCGCTCATGCCAAAGTTTTCTCACATCATCATTATGAGCAACAAAAACAGAGGGAAGAGATGATGACCCAAATTTGTCAAACTTATACAACCTTGTGGAATCATCAGCAATGCCAATAGCTAAAATATGTTTAGGATCTTTGAGGTCCTTGATTACAACATCATGAGGTGAGAATTCTACTATTTTCCCTTCACCTGAATGAGTTATCTGATAAACAGAGAGAAGGTTGCATGACAAGGTAGGAACACATAGTACATCATTAAACTAACCATTATCTAGATGAATGGTTCCAGATCCTACAACACTAAGAGATATATCATCACCAACATAAATATGTTTGGTGTTACAATCATTTAAAGAATAAAACATGGATTTATTTTTAGCCATGTGGTAAGAAGCTCCAGAATCAATGAGCCACTCATGAGAAGGAGAAGAAGAAGATACATTTAATGCATAACCAGATCTTGATGCTTGAAAACCACAAGCAGAAAGTGCCATGCCTGAAGATGAAGGTGAAGAGTGCTCCAAATTGATGTTGTGCTTCTTCATTGCAGCTTCTAAGGATTCCATCCTCTTAAAACATTTGGGCTCTATATGGCCATCCCAATTGCAAAATTTGCAATGTCTATCTGTCTTCTTCCTTTTGTTTTGATTTGCCTTATTATTTTGGTGATTTTATTTTTCAGTTTGCAGCTGAAATTGCTTAGGGCCCTTGTTTGGTTTAGGACCATATTTTTTAGGATACTGCTTCTTGGGATTCTTTTGATATGGTTGTTGTTGGGATACTAAGGCTTTCTTAGAAGCATTTCCAGTAGTGATAAGACCAAGGTGTAAAAGTTTTTCTTGTTCTCTTATCAAAGAATCAAAAAAGGAATCAAAAGAGGGATTCTTGTAGGTGGTTCCCGAAGAAATTATGTCTTCTCTGGAGGAATGGAAGGCGGAAACAAATACAGAGTATGCAGGACCAAGCTTAGCAAGAATGCAATATATGAGGCTACCATCTTCCTTTTTGACCTTATACCCTTCTAAAAGAAGTCTAAGGGTCTTGAATTTGGACAAAAAGTCTTCAATAGAGGAGAAATTATTAGGATCCAAAGTAAGCAACTCATTTTCAAGCTGGTGGGCCCTGATTTGATTTTGAATGCCAAAAATAGAATTTAGCTTTTCCAAGGCTTTATCAGGGGTGTCAATGCCAATGATGTGAAATCGAAAATCTTGAGCAATGGACATTCCAATCAACCCTTGTGCTTAATCTTGTCTATTTTCCCATTTTGGAACTTTATCATCATCGGAAGGTTTAGTTTCTTGACCTGTGGCTATTATATAAAGCCCTTTACTTCTAAGTATATCTACCATGTGAGGTAGCCATTGGAAACAATTGGTGCTGTTAAGAATAACCGGGCATGCACTTTCCATTTAAAAATAAATGAAGTTGAGAAAAGCTGAAAATAACTGCTCCAATGGAAATATCTTGAAAAATTATGCCGTTTCAAAAAAAACGACTCGAAAAACGGCTTCCGGATGAAGAAGTTATGCCTTTTGAAAAAACTGAGTTGTAGATGCCAAATAGTTACGGGAACGGGATGAAGTGCGGCTTTTAAAAAAAATTCCGTCCCTTTGAACAATTTTTTTTTACAAAAGAGGCTTGAGAAGGAGACTTGAACCCAAGACCTCTATTCTCATAAACTAACCCCTCACCAAGTGAGATAGTAAAAGGATCATGTTATTGTATGAAAGGAGGAAGGGGTTTTTTTTTTTTGTTTTTTTTTGTTTTTTTTCCTCTTCGGTGTGCGTGCCTGTTCCTGCACAAAAAAAGACAAAAACCAAGAAAAAAAAAGAAATGCAAAGCCTTACGATAGAATATTATATTTTCGGTTAGCCTTACCGGTATCTATCACTTTTTTCACTATTTCTGATTTCCCGAGATCGCACAAAGACGCGGGGAAAGAGCATATGTAGTAAAAAAATCCCTTTTTCTTGTTTTTGATTTGTCGAGATCACACGGAGCGCAAAACAAAGAGCAGGCACAAAGAAGAGGGTATAGATCCGACAAATAAATAAAACCTTAATACTGAAAATAAACAAAAATAAACCGAAATAAGCAGAACTATTAACAAATATAACTGCAAAATAGATGCTTTATACCTCCATATCTACACTGACATAACTTGGGTAGCCAGAAACCTTTTCGCATGAAACAAAAGGCATTCCTCACTGTAATAGACGCTCCGAACACAACCGATCAGTTCTCCAAGCCCAAAAATGTTTAGAAATAGTAGATCTACAAAACAACATTCGCATGTAGTCAAACCGGCTTCGGATTTTGATCAATAATGGACGCGGCCCTCAAAATAGCTCTGATGCCATGTAAGAATTTACAGGGTAAGTTTCGTAGATCAAGAACCAAAGGTCACCGCTCAAAAATAGATCACAAATCAGTACACTAGTATAATCATGTGGTTAAAACCCTCAAAGAGGGAAACAATCCATACCTTGAGCCAACATGGCCACTTCAAGGAATTTATTAATCTAAAAGAAAAGTTACATATGTTTCTCTCATAAACGGTTATCGGAAAAATGACCCTCCATGCTCTTTAAATAGAGATCATGGACCAATCGAGTGCTAAGCCACGGATCAAGTGTCGTTAATACCGAGGTGAGAGATAACCATCAGATAACTACAAATCGTGACCGTCGGATTATAAGTTACAAATGTACATGGTAAAGAAACACACTTTACCTAACTCTACACTAGACTGAGTTATTCTTAAATATTTCCTATGTGTCGAAATATCCTAACAGTATGTAAGGATCAAACCAAAGAAAATAATTCTAAGGTGGGCCTCTTGTACTAAGTTGGCTCCTAGGTTTTGTGGGCCTTTCCAAATATTGGAGAGGGTAGGACCCATGGCTTATTAATTGGCCCTGCCCAGTCATATCCATGTGCACAACGTCTTTCATGTATCGTTTTTAAAGTGATACGTACATGACCCAAAGCATGTAATTCACTGGAAAAGCATTCAGGTAGGATATGAATATAAAACCTGATTAGAAATTTTAAAGTTTATGATAAATTAATTCAAATTTTGTTGATTGCAGGTCGAACTAGACGACAAGTTCCTAGTCGAGCTTCAGTGTATAATAGATCGGAGAGAAATCATGCTCCGGAAGCGAGCCATCACCCAAGTTAAGGTGCAGTGGAAGTACTTCGGCCCGGATGAAGCTACTTGGGAGGATGAAGGTTTTTTTCGGGAGGCTTATCTAGAATTGTTTGCTGAGTTTGAATGAAACACCGAGGACGGTGCTCACTTCCAAGGGGGGAAGTTGCGACAGCTGGCTTAAGTGCCAATTAATGATTATGTTATGTTTGTTAAGACATTAAGACATTTATTTGTTATTTTTTTTGGAAATATTACATTATGAGCATAAATTAATTTTAATTAAATAAAATTAGTTATGGAAGTGATTTCCATAAAAAAAAGATGACCGATGGTAAAAGTATTCCAAAAACTGAGAATTAGTTGAACAAAAACATTTCAAACAGTTACCCCAACCTTCGAGGATAAAGGCATATCTCAGTGAGGAAGAGGGGTTTTGTTCGGTAACTGGAAGGAGGAAATTGAAGAGGAGAATTCCCAAGCTGGTCGTGACCAGTGGAATTACTCAGATTATTGATATTTTTATGGATTAGAAGACTGGACCGAAATGTCCCGAGGTCTCTTCTGGAACCTCTGTCAACTCATATAGCTCAAAATTGGAGCACGGGTGAGAGATGAGGACATAATTGCCTCTCTCGAGGGAGGGAGGACAACATCAGTCAGTAATCGAAAGACAAATAAGTTTATCTTCCATTGTAAATCTTAGTTGGTTTATGAATGAAATTAACAGTTTAATTGTTATAATCTGTAGAAATTACAGTACTTAAATTGTGAAAAGATAGGCTTCTATGTATGTTTACTTTTGACAAATAAGAAAGTCAGTTAGAATTAAATTTATTACTGAAAATTATAAGATAAAGAACTTTTAACATAGAACCCTCGAGATGAAGGCTCCATGTTTTTAGTTCTCTAAAACTATGATAAAACAAGGACATAATGGTCCGATCATTTTCATTGCTAAAAACAACAAAAAGAAAAGTAAATATAGAACCCTTAAGCCTAAAATAAAAGATGTTCTGTAGTTAACTGGAGGACCAGATCAAACTGTATAAATGTTGAACATTATATAACTAATTTTTACTAAGAACAAAGTTACAAAAGTACTTTCATGCAACATTACATGTAAATTCAAGAACTGTGAACAAATGAAAATTGCTCCTAAAATTGTAAACAATATTCTATATTTACATAGTACAAGAAAGCAGACCCTAACCATCGTATGGAAGTAATTACCATATGTTGTAGATTTAACTCTGGAATTGAAAGCAATAGAATGTAGAAGCCTATATTTCGAATTCATCAGAATGGTAAGATACTGCTAAATCGACATAAGTACCAAGCATTTAAAAGATAGAACTTATGTTATCGGTGCAGAAAAAAAACTTTACTCTAAATATAGCCATAAGAGTCTCTCTATATTTTATATTCAAGAAGTATAGAATTATCATAGTCAGCACCATAAACCCTAGAATACCACAACGATAAAGAATGATGATAAATATAAACCATTACTGAAGGAAAGCAAAATTACAATTTCAGTCTTGAAAATATGTTACAAATAAGACATCTATAGATGAAATAAATTAAACCTTATTCATACAAATAAGATTTTGGAAACATAACTAAGAAATATGCCAAGCACGCCCCACACAGTGAGGTAATGAAAATTCGGAATAACTCTTTAACAGTCTACAGTCAAACCCTTGAGAAATTGAGGATAAAAGTCGAAACCCTTAATTAAACATGCTTGAATGCGAGTTTTAGACAAAGAGATTAATTAAAATATAATTGTCACACATATGCGACAATGGCATGCCCATTTAGGGTAATGTTCGTGGAGTAAGGTTCAACATTTAAAATAAAAAAATTAAGAGAGAAAGCTCCATAGTGAGCCAAAATTTCCCTGTAAACTTGATGATCCCGTGAACAAGTCACACACAGAAAGAGGTACTTGATAGAGCTGGTTCAGGAGAAGTCAGAAAAATTATCAAACCGTGCTTCACAAAAATCATCTGCCATAATGCCAAAACATGTGAGTTTACCTGCATAAACAGAAGAAATAGTGTTAAAAAATCTAGTTTCACATACCAGAAAATCTAGAGGATAAATTGATATAATAACAAGGCAACCTTACCTATAAGAGTTCTTCGCCGGAAACCGAAGAGACAACCTGTGAGTTATACCATTACGATTTATGGTCAGTATAGCTGTAGAGGTCTAAAGAAACAAACTAAAACAAGCCCAACCTAAATTGACGATGCAGGTAGAGGGTTTCACCGCAGATTTCACCTGCGGCCACATGGTTGAGGATTGGAACTCCTTCCAGAGGAAGCCTAAAAAACATCACGGTGGCCCTAGACAGAAAACGTTCAAACCTTAAGATGCGAACAAGGATGAACTTCCACAGATATCACATCTAAAAAAAAAATATGACGCGTGAACCCTGTGTAAGGTCAACTGTGATAAACATTAATGTTACAGTAATTTTTTTTGCAAGAATATCATATCAATCGTAAGCACTTACCAGAAGGATTGAGGGCGGAAACTTTATCAAATCCGGAAACCATCCTGGAGGGGTTTGTGTTGTAGAGGCAGTAAGGCTCTCTTGTGGAGCACGCAGACAAATGCCCGAATGGAAAAAATGGTTAGGGATAGGATGTCATTTTCGTCATAACCCTAAATCAATTCATCCATTGGATCTCTGGTAGAGTTAGATCGAGGGTGGAGAGGCAGTCCAGTTGTCCTCCATAATTTAATTGCCAGCATGGAGCGGATTTCCTGATAAACCAAATTAATTGCAAGATTTATTTATGGTGATATAGCTGTGAGGAAGGATTAAATAATTAATCAAATAATAGATGCCATGAATTCAAAGTACATAATTATCTAATAAACCAAAAGGACAATACCTCCAAGCAATCCAAATTGATAGGTTGCCAGTTAATCACCTCGAGAAGCACAAAGCCAGAAATTTAACCTTAGGAATAAGGTTGTATTTTGAATATAATGTAACCATTATAATGCGGAACAATTGTACATCACAGGTGCAGTATAAACGAGTGTATTTGTTAAGTTAATATAGCTCACATAGTTGTAAAGTTGAATGTAATTAGATGTAAAAGAAATGAAATGTAAATGTAATTAGATGTAAAAGCAATGAAATGTAATTTTTTTTTATGAGTGTAATGTTGGATGTTACATAATATATGCTTGTAATAATATTTTTAAATAAAATTATAATTTAATTACTTTTACCAATTTTCTAATTTTAATAAATAAAATGTATCATAACATAAATAGTATAGATTAATGTTTATAAATTTTATTTTCAATTAAATTTGTATAACTATACTAATATATATTTAAAATTAATTATAATTTAATATTTATAAAATATACATTATGGCAATTGTAACAGCTGAATTTAATTTCCTTAAATATAAAATATAAAATTTAATATTCAAATTTAAGTAGGATTAACAAGTATGTTAATCAAGTTATGAACTAATGTTATTTTATTTGAATAAAATATTTAATTATGGTATGTTTCAATAAACTGATGGTAAAAAATTTCCAAGATTCCAGAGTAATTGGATTAAGCAATTATTGGCAATTACCTTTCCTCTGAGGATAAAAGGAAAATCCTAAAGAAGCAAAGGGGTTATGTTCAAGAGAAAAAGAAACAACTAGAGAGATGTAAGGAGAGAGTGTCCAGAGCTGGTAGAAACCAGTGGAACTCTGCTACCTAACATTGGAGGAGAGACTGTACAGGGGTCTTGAGGTCTACCTCCTAGAAAACTGCTACACAATCCTACTCTGGTGAGGAGCATGGGGGGAGCTGAGGACATCATTGCCTCTCTCATGGTTGGGAGGATGCCATAAGCCTTAATTATTTGAGATAAGTATACAAGACTCGAATGAAATGCAAAATTATTTCTCAAAAAATTTTAATCCCTATAAATATTTTTTTGTGTAATGTGAACACTTTGATACAGGAAATAGATAGGGATAAATGTTTAGATTTTTCGAATGTTGCATGAAAATTTTTGTTTCCTTGAATAGTTTTGCTGTAAAATTAGTCTTGTGGAAGGGTAAAAGACTAAAGTTTTTAATGATATCTAATAGTACAATAGTGGAACTCCTATAGGAAACAAATGCAAGATGGACAATTAGTCCATTCAGGGAGGGACATCCCCAAATGGGACAATCTGTCATGTGAAGAAGAACAAAAGAAAATACATGGCCTGAGGGTTTGGTATTAACCCTCTTGAGTTGGTATGGTCATCTATTTATTTATTTTTTTACTGCGAAAATTAATTATTTTGGAGAAAAAGAAAACCATAAAGCAGAAATTGAACCGGAATATAAAAATTCTAGAACTATTTCCCAGAAATAACTAATTGCAAATACAGTAGACATATATCCGTTGGATAAGAAACAAAGATCTTATAGTATTGAAAGAAAGAGATGGAAACATAATCTTTGTCACAATAATATCCCTTGTCAAGAGGAGCAAACCTTTGTGATAAATAAATACACATGAATTATACACATAGACAGGATGCAATAATTTTAGAATAGAGGAAAGTTGAGAAGGAAATTCTCGAATAAAGAACAATAATGAAATTTTAACAAAAGAATAAATAATCAAATAAGAGTCTTCATGGACATTAATGATGCTGCGAATCAAGTATAAGTTAAGCCGAAGCCATATGACAATATACAAACTAAGAACCAAAGAGAATTACGAGAAAATTATTAGCACGGACTTCAAAACCTAAACCATTTCAGAATATCTGTTTATAGTAGAGAATTTCAAATTTAACAGTAAAAATACACTGTTGTGGTGAAATTGGAGAATATTAGGAACATAGTGGTTGTTCCAAAGCATTCCCATAAACGAAGTACCCATACGGGAATAAGTGTTAACATAATACTGGTATACAACAAGAGTATGGGTCAAAACAACAAGTAAGGATAGTAAAAAAAATATTTTTCAATACATATATACATTAAACCCTCAATAGGGTTGTGCAAAAGAACTGGAACTGAAAGTGAGAGCTCCACTATCGTATCAAAAAACTTTAAACATAACTATATGAAAACCCTTATGAGTAGTCCTAAAATAAAACAAGAAAATCTACCCAGAATGGCTCCATAGAACCTGTAGTGAGAATGCAGGGTATTAGTCTAGGAGAGCCAATGCAAAGTTGGAACGTTGTGGGTACAGGGCTTTCCAGGGTTACCTGCATGGCAAGAAATACAATGTTTAGCTCTCATAAATATTCATAATAATTTAAACCTAGAACATAAAATTAAAAACCCCAAACCAGGTTCGACAGAGATTTTACCTTTTAGGTATTAACGAGGTGAGATCCACACACCTGTAAATGGAATCAAAATTAAAACGAAGAAAAATAGTGAAATTGCCCCATAAAACAAAGATAAGAATTAACATCTAAAACAAATTAAATAGCTCACCTACTTTGGTCATTGAGACTGTGTTTCCATTGACAAAGTTCAAACCTCGCGGTAATTTCCTCCACAGAATGAGGGCATTTTGGGAACTCAAAGGCCATAATAGAGCACGGTTACCATAGCTAAGCCAACTGTGAAAAGGAGCAAAGAGAAAATCCTTAAACCCCAGCAAATACATTGCAAGCAGGACTATACTAAGAAATCACAGGAAAGGAAACTGTGATATGAGATGGAGGCGTCATTGACATACTAGGTTAGGCAGAGTACCAAGAAGAAGACCGTGACGTGTCAGAGTTGTAGAGCAGAGGTTGCTAGCAGCGGCACCCAAATGAGAAATCAGTTAGGGTTCGGGGGGGTAGGGTAATACCCTAACCGCCCCAGAACTTGTTTCAACCATTGATCTAAACGAAAATCATCAATGGTGGATATAAATAATAACTATCCCTCAAATTCAATGAAGTGTGAAGCCCGATACTTCGGCGAATCCGGGAATAAATTATATCAATCTACATATAATAATGTTGCTAGGGTACTAGGTAATTTAACTAGGTTGTAATGGTTTAATACATTGGAAATATTTTACATAAATTCCGCTTACTTGAAATATGAGTGCCTTATGTAATAAATCATTACCAATATCACGCTAAGAGCTTAAACAACATCATTATACACCTAAGTGAGATCATATATTAGCCCAACTTTCTTTTTCTTGATTACGATTAAAGTCTAATGTTCGAAAAGTCATATAACGAGCTATATGGACATGTTTTAATTAGCAATGATAATCAAGATGATAAATCATAATAGATGCTATAATATATAACAAAATCTTGAGGATTATGTTTAAGTACATATTATTGCGTTAAGAAGTAAATTGTATGTATGGTTTCATTTAGAGGATTAATTTAGGAATTAATGCTAGAAGTAAATTTATTTTTATGAAGGATAAAGAGTTTATGGTTAGATGTTACAGTTGGTATCAGAGCAGCGTTCAAACGCTGGGACCTAAAAGGGTCACCTAAATAACATTTGGTGCATGTAAAAATGTGCACATAATTGGGAAGAAGAGGTTGACAAAGTGCAATGATGAGGGCTTCTGCACATCAAACTCCTAGGACTATAGAGGAAATTCACCCCAGCCCAATTGAGAAATGAATCTAGAAATGTGGGTGCAGCTGAGTGTATAGCAGCATAAAAAAACTAGTAGATTTCTCGAGGAACAACAACAACAAACCATGAGGCTTAAGGATATTGTGCAGAAGAAATAGTTTGAGTAAGAAGTGATAATAAGAGGTTGATGCGGGAATAGGAGAGGATCCTTAAAAGCCTCTAAGATAAACAAAATCAAGGGATAGCTCAACCGAGCCCAGAAAGAGACACCCGAGAAGAAGGTGAACAACGATAGCAAGAAAATGATAAGCTGGAAGGTAGCCAAACCCAGCAAAGCAATAAAAAATGCCTTATAGCGAAGCAAAGTCAGGAAATGTCTCAAAGCAACAAGAGATGAAAAAGCAAAAAGTGGAGTTGCAAGGTGAATTCTGAAAAATTAAACCTCCCACATTTGATGGAGAAGCTAAAGAAGTAGCAGAAGCATGGATAATTAACATGAATAAATATTTTCAAGTCTACGAGTACAACAACAAATTGAAGACTCATCTAGCCATTTATCAACTACGGGAAAAATCCACATTCTGGTGGGAAGAAGTAAAAAATGTGTGAGGAATTGAGGACCAGAATGTGACTTGGGATGAATTCCACTAGTACTTTAAAGAAAAATATCTAAAAAGGTGCTTTTACGACGAAAAATATCGATAATTTCATGACTTTAGATTGGGACAACTATCTATGGACGAGTTTGTAAATAAATTTACGTCCTTATTGCGATATGTGCGATATTTGAGGGATGAAAAGGAGAAAGTACATCAATTCCTAAGTAGCCTAACTTCTTATATGAAGGAGAAAATCGAATTTGTAAACCCAAATACCATGGACAAAGTGATTCAAAAAGCACGCATGTGCTATCAATAGTCCAAGGTGAAAGGAGAAGATGGAAGGAGTTGGACACCCAAGAAAGAGCAGAAAAGTAACTCAAACTTTAAAAGTCGCAGATCTGGAAATTTTAAGAATTCTGTCAGGAATACAACAAATAGACAGTAGGGAAGAAACCAACAGAGAACCAAGTGGCCAGCATAGGAATGACCTAATGAAGCATCAAGTAGACCATATCATGGGCATATCCAGAAATTTCCATTACAATGTTGGGGATGTGGTGAGGCACATTATTATAAGAAACGTCCTCACCGTGGGAGAAAGGAAATTGCAGCTAATGTGCAAGAGGCATCCATTGTGGGGGACATGGCGTGAAACATACCCAGAATCAACGTTGCACTTGAGGATCGGAAAGAGGATTTCCAACCAATAATGATACAATTGGAAGGTAAGATGTATTCCCACCTTGTTTCTATTTTGGTTGATCCTGGTGCCAGTTTAAGCTATGTAAATCCTAGGATAGCGAAAAAATGTGACTTTCAAAGCTAGAAGTTTAAAAATCCTTGGCTAGTAAAATTAGCCATTGGGGCAAAGAGAAGAGTTAATGCTAAAGTTTCCAACTATCCCCTAGAAGTTGGAAACGAGCATATAAATATTGAATTGGACATTATACATTTAGGCTTCTATGATATATTACTGGGAATGGATTGGTTGGAAGTGCATTAGTCACTAATAGCTTGCAAGGATAAAATAATTTACTATAAGGTTGAAGAAGGAACTCGCCAAGAGTTGCAAGGAATTAAAAAGCCACTTCATTTTGGTCCTATTACTGAATCTCAATTGGGAAAATGCATTATAAAAGGGTGTCAAATTTATGAAATTAAAGTAGGATTCGTTGATTCTAAAGATAAGACCCCCATGGTGGAAAAAATATCAGTGGTGCAAGATTTTATGGACATGTTTTCGAAAAACATACCAAAACTACCGCCAAAGTGAGACATCGACTTTACCATCGAATTAATTCCAGGGGCAACACTGGTATCACGAGCACCATACCGAATGAGTGTGCATGAATTGATAGAGTTGAAAATGAAATTACAAAAATTGTTGGACAAGGTATATATTCATCCTAGTGTGTCGCCCTAGGGGCACCAGTGCCGTTCGTGAAAAATAAGGATGGTACGATGTGAATGTGTACGGATTACAGACAGGTTAATAAATTAATTGTTAAGAAAAAATACCCACTGCCACAGATAGATGATCTTTTCGGTCAAGTAAAGGGGGAAACTGTCTTTTTAAAAATAGATCTAAGGTATGGGTATCATTAAATAAGGATAAAATACGAAGACATCTATAAAACAGACTTCTTTACACGTTATGGGCATTATGAATTTGTGTTTTACCATTTGGATTAACCAATGCACCAATAACATTCATGAGTTTGATGCATGGCATATTTCATCCATTCTTGGATAAATTTGTTCTGATTTTTATATATGATATACTAGTCTACTTAAGGAATATGGAGGAACATAAGGAACATTTTCATATATTGCTAAAAATGTTGAGAGACCATAAACTTTAAGCCAAATTCAGCAAGTGTGATTTCTGTAAAGAGAAAATCTAGTATTTAGGCAAGCTATAGCAATGGATCCTGAAAAGATAAAGACTATTATGGAATGGAGGGTACCCAAGAACGTAGCATAAATATGATCTTTTATGGGACTATACAGCTATTATCGACATTTTATAGAAGGATTGTCTAAAATTTCATTTCCCATAACCTCCTTGCAGCAGAAAGGGCGAGTGTTTAATTGGACTAGTGAATGTCGAACTAGTTTTGAAAAGTTAAAACAATTGCTGACCATAACTCTTGTTTTGAAGGTGGCAGATCCAAATTTAGAGTTCAAAGTTTGCACCAACGCTAGCAAGGAAAGAGTAGGAGTGGTTTTGTCACAATATGGAAAGGTTGTCGCATATGAGTCTAAGAAATTGAAATATCATGAACAACGATATTCTGTGTATGATCTAGAGTTAACCGCAATGGTGCACACACTCAAAATATGGAGGCACTACTTATTGGGTAAAAGTTTTGTGTTGAAAACAGATCATAGTATCTTGAATAGTTATTTTAAACAAGATGACTTGAATGCCAGCTAGGCTAGGTGGAATGTATTCTTGAGAGAATTTGATTTTGAAATGCAGCATGTTAAAGGAAAATAAAATCGGGTCGTCGATGCGTTAAGTAGGAAATTGCATTATGTGTATGAATTACACTTCAACCATGTGGAATTCAAGTTCCAGGAATAGGTGAAAGATGCTACACGAAAAGATCCTGAATATCAGTTTCTATGGAAGCAAACACAAGACACAAAAAATCAAGGAAAACAATTAGATTATACAATCGGTAATGAACAACTATTTGTTTTCCAAGGAAAGATATACATTCCTAATCAAATGAGTTTAAAAGAGTTGATCCTAGATGAGTATCACTGAAGCTCATATTATGGACACCCTCGTTACCAGAAAATGTTAACAACCATCAGAAAATATTACTTCTGGCATGGTATGTGCAAAGACATCGTTGAATACTTGACTAAATGTTTGGAATGTCAGTAGGTTAGGGTTGAGCATTAACACCCAATAGGCTTATTGCAACCCATAACCATACCAGAATGGAAGTGGGAAGTTATATCACTGGATTTTATTACAAGCTTAGCAAGATCGAAGAGACACAATGATTCTATAATGGTAGTGGTTGATTGGTTGAGCAAAGAAACTCATTTTATTCTTGTACAATCCAATTTTAAAATTGTGCAAATTGCTGACATCTTTATGAGGGAGATATTTATATTACATGGCATTCCCAAAATAATCATCTCAGACAGAGATGCAAAGTTTACTTCAACCTTTTGGAAGGCACTGTTACCAGAATAGGCACACAAATCCTATTTAGCACAACATATCATCCTTAGAGGGATGGGTAGATGGAGCGAGTGAATCAGATATTGGAGGACATGCTATGAATGTATGTAATGCATAAACACATGAAATGGGAATAATATCTACATTTAGTAGAATTTTCCTACAACAATGGATACCAAGAATCTCTCAAGATGAGTCTGTTTGAAGCCTTATATGGTATACAATGTCGAACTCCATTAATTGGAACAGTCTAGAAACAATACTAATGCTTGGGCCAGAAATGTTGGCTAAGATGCAGCGAGAAGTAAAGAAGATCCGACAAAATTTCAAGATTGCCCAAGATAGACAGAAAGTATATGCAGATCAAAAGAGGACATATCGGGAATTCGAAGTGGATGATCATGTTTATGTGAGAATTAAACCCAAAAAGAGTACTTTAAGGTGGCATACTTGTGCCAAGTTGTCCCCCTGATTCTATGGACATTTCCAAATCTTGGAAAGGGTGGGGCCAGTAGCCTATCGGCTAGATTTACTAGGACACATATGAGTGCACGATGTGTTGGATGTGTCTGTGTTAAAAAGATACGCACATGATCCAAAGAATGTAATACAATGTCAAAATATTCAGGTAGGAATGAAATGGGAATTAAGATCTCTATGGGAGACAAATAAATATTTATTAATTAAAAATTTTGCGCATTTCAGGTCAAACCAGACAATGAATTTATGGTAGAACCTCATCATATTCTCTATGAGAGAGAAATAATGCATCGAAGGCGAGCCATCACCCAAGTTAAATTTCAATGGAAGCACTTTAGCCTGGAGGAGGGGACTTGGGAAGATGAAAGCTTTGTGCGAGAAGCATATCCAGAAATATTCACTGGAATGGCATAAACATTGAGGAAAGTGTTTAACTTATGTGGGGGAAGATGTGACACCCAGATTTAATTTCCTTAAAAATAAATTTTAATTTACACATTGGAGTTTATTTTAAATTTAAGTAGGATTAAAAATCATGTTAATCAAGTTATGAACTAATGATATTTCCTTTTAATAAAAAATTTAATTATGGTATGTTTCATAAATTGACGGTAGAAGTTTTCCAAGATTCTAGAATAGTTGTATTAAGCAGTTATTGGAAGTTACCTTTCCTCTGAGGATAAAAGGAAAATACTAGAGAAGGAAATAGGTTTTGTTGAAGAGAAAAAGAAACAACTAGAGAGGTGTAAGGAGAGAGTGTCCAGAGCTGGTAGAGACCAGTGGAACTCTGCTACCTGACATTAGAGCAGAGACTGGACAGGGGTCTTGAGGTCTACCTCATGGAGAACCACTATGAAATCCTACTCTGGTGAGGAGCACGGGGGGAGCTGAGGACGTCATTGCCTCTATCACGGTTAAGAGGATTCAATCAACCTTACTTATCTGATATAAGTATACAAGACTGGAATGAAATGGAAAATGATTTCTCAAATATGTTAATCCCTAAAAATAGTTTTTTGTGTAATGTGAACACTTTTTTACAGGAAATAGATAGGAACAAATGTTTAGATTTTTTGAATGTTGCATGAACAAATTTGTTTCCTGGAATAGTTTTGCTGTAAAATTAGTCTTGTGGAAGGGTAAAAGAATAATTTTTTTAATGATATATAATAGTACAATAGTGGAACTCCTATAGGAAACAAATGACAAGATGGAAAATTAGTCCATTAAGGGAGGGATATCTCCAAACGAGACAGTCTCTCTTGTGAATAAGAACAAAAGAAAATACACAGAATAAAGGTTTGGTATTAACCCTCTTGAGGTGGTCCGGTCACCTATTTAATTTCTTTCTATTGTGAAAATTATTATTTTGGAGCAAAAGAAAACCAGAAAATGGAAATTGAATAGTAAGAGAAAAATTGTAGGTACGAGAAACCCCTGGTCTCCAGCTGCTGTGCAGAAAATTTCAATTGGGTAGTCTCAGAAAAAAGAGCATAAGCACATAGAGTAAATAAAATCCAGAACCTCCAACAATTTCAATGAGGATGATTATTCTTCAGTATAACAACTACGACTATGCTCTAGTCTCATGTGGACTAGAGCATAAGAAATAGAGAAAAACTATTATTGAAAGCAAGAGATGGACAAATAATCTCTGTCACAATAGTATCCCTTGTGGGTAGGAGAAAACCTTTGTGATAAATAAATACACATGGATTATACACATAAACAGTGTGCAATAGTATTAGAATAGCGGCAAGATGAGCAAGAAATGCTCGAATAAATAATAGTAATGAAATTTTAACAAAATAATACTTAATCAAATAAGAGTCTTCATGGACATTAATGATGTTGTGAATTAAGTATCAGCTAAGCCAAATCCATATGAAAATATATAAACTAAGAACCAAAGAGAATTACAAGAACATTATTAGCACAGAATTCAAAACCTAAACTGTTCCAGAATATATGTTTATACGAGAGAATTGCAAATTTAGCAGTAAAAATACATTTTTGTGGAGAAACCGGAAAAGATTAGGAACGAAGGGGTTGTTCCAAAGCATTCCAATAAACGAAGTACCTATACGGGAGTAAGTGTTAACAAAATACTAATATACAACCATTGTGTGGCTCAAAACAACAAGTAAGCATAATAATAATAATAAAATTGTTCAATACATATATACATTAAACCCTCTACACGATTGTGCAAAATAATTGGAATTGAAAGAGAGAGCTCCACTCTCGTATCAACAAAATTTAAACATATCTATAGAAAATCCCTTATGCAAAGTCCTAAAAGAAAATAAGAGAAGCTACCTGGAATGGCTTCATAGAACTTGTAGTGAGAATTCAGGTTATTAGTCCAGGAGAGCCAATGCAATGTTGGAATGTTGTGGGTACAGGGGTTTTCAAGGTTACCTGCATGGCAAGAAATACAATTTTTCGCTCTAAAAAATGTTCCTAATAATTTAAACCCATAACATAAAATAAAAAACCCCAAACTAGGTTCGATAGAGAGCTTACCTTTCGGGTATTAAGGAGGCAAGCTCCACACGCCTCTAAATGGAAGCTAAATTAAAACGAAGAACAATATTGAAATTACCCCTTAAAATAGAGATAATAATTAACACATGAACCAAATTAAATAGATCACCTTCTTCGGTTGTCAAGACTTTGTTTCCATTGACGAATTTCAAACCTTGCAGTAAGTTCCTCCACAGAATGAGGGAAGTTCAGGGAATGCAAAGCCCATAACAGAGCAAAGTTACCATAGATAAGTTGACTGCGAAAAGGAGTAGATATAAAATCCTTGAACCCCAACAAAGCCGTTGCAAGAAGGACTATAAGTGTAAGAAATATCAGGAAAGGAAACTGTGATATGAGATGGAGGTGCTATCAACATACTAGGTTAGGTAGAATACCAAGAAGAAGACCACGACATGTTGGAATTGCAGAGCAAATACTGCCAACAACATAACCCAAATGAGAAATCAATTAGGGTTCAGGGGGTAGGGTAATACCCTAACCGCCTTAGAACTTGTTTCAACCGTTGTTCTAAACAAAAATCATTGACGATGGATAGGCATAACAACTGTCCCTCAAATTAAATGAATTTTGAAACCCGATACTATGACGAATCTAGGAATAAATTATATCAATCTACATATAATAATGTTTCTAGGGTAATAGGTAAGTTAACTAGGTTGTAATGGTTTAGTACATTGGAAATATTTAACATAAATTGCGCTGACTTGAAATTTGAGTGCCTTATGTAATAAATCATTACCAATCTAAGGCTAAGAGCTTAAACAACATCATCATAAACCTAAGTGAGATCATACATTAGCCCAACTTTGTTTTATTGATTACGATTAAAGCCTAATCTTGGAAAAGTCATATAACAAGCTATATGGACCTGTTTTAATTAGAAATGATAATTAGGATGATAAAATATTAATAGATGCTATAATATGTAACAAAATATTGAGGATTTTGTTTAAGTACATATGATTGCTTTAAGAAGTAAATTGTGTGTATGGTTTCATTTAGAGGATTAATTTAGGAAATAATGCTAGAAGTAAAAAAAAAATTATGAAGGGTAAAGAGTTTATGGTTAGATGTTACATAAATCTTGAATATAAGTAATATAAATCCAGAGTACATTCAAAATTATTGAATAAAGTGAGATTTGTAGATACATTGGAGTGGCTTAGCTTTTTTCGATTTAGCTAGGCATGGTCTTATGACTTCAAGTGGGCACATTTGTGGAAGGAGACTCGCCCATGAAGGCATGCTCCAAATAAGTCCAACATCCTCAAGTCCCAGAAAAAAAATCAAATAACTTCAAATCTTGTCTTGGTGGGGTTTGGTGGGTTTTGTAAACGTGTTGTCATCAGGTTTGGACAGTGTTGGAAACTTGGTGGTTGGTGTTGGTGAGGCAATGCATGCAGATAGAAACAACTTACTAATCAAAGTTTATTCGAGTCCAAACTCTGACCAGAAGTGGTAGTAAGAGATGCACTTTCTCAATCTCACTCACAAGTCCAGGTACTTCCGTTAATGAATTATGAATATTTAATACAAATTTACAAATAGAAGAAAAATTTGAATTCTGCTATTAATGCAGTGTTGACTTTAATTCAGAACTACCCAGAAGCAAATGATCAGAATGAAATGGATCCTTATTAATGCAACATGTTTCAATAAAATCTCTTCTTATTCATCAATAATGCATTTCAAAAAAAGTTGTTGTGAGAGAGAAAAAAAATCAGGAATGGCATCATATGACAACGACAATTAGCCATTTTGAATCCAGAGAACTTCGAGACAGGAAGAAGTTCACCAACCTTTTGTACGTTGGCCATCTATAACCTGAACCGATTAAGATCTTGTTGCTTGCCATATCCTCAGAAAATACTATATATTCTTCGTGTTAATGGAGTGAAGCTCTGCCACGATTTTTGGACATGCTCTGTTCAGGGTGCAGTTCTTAGTCGCACTACAATAAATTGAAAAAAAGAAGAAGCGTGCATCGTAGTACTTGAGAAATTCCATCGCATGATATGATATGCCATGGATTTTTTTTTAATATAATGTTGTTTCTTTATGGTTGGGCAGCCTTTGTTTTGTCATTGGTCCTACTATTCAGAGATGTGCAATGCGCCGCTCCAAGACACAACACAAAATACTTCGACTTCCATGTAAGATACAAATTTTCGTATTGTTATATCATTGTGTTTCGGGTTTTGAATTTGAGGATATATATATATATATATATATATATATATATATATATATATATATATATATAATGGGTGAATTGGTAATTTGGGATGAGCAAAATCCGAAATTCAATTACAATGGCTACCACTATTCACCAAAATATAAACCTATTTAAATTTTCCATATAGGTATTGTTGGTCACCATTTTCAATATGTTTAATTAATTTTACCACAGTAACATGTGTTCTGAAAATGAAATCTGACACGAACTCGAATTATTGTCCTTTCCATAAAAAAACACACTATTGTTTTGATTGTACTAAATTTTACAGGTACAATATCCAAATACAACCCACCTGTGCCAGTCCAAGCCTCTTCTAATAGTGAATGGGAAATTTCATGGGCCTATGATTGCAGTAAATGAGGGTGATAATGTGATCTTGAAGGTTACTAATCATGTAAATCACAATACCACAATTCACTGGTATGACACTCAATATTTTTGATTTGAATGGTTCCTTGAGTATAATTGCATTAATTGACATGACTCTTCAGGAATGGTGTTCGTCAATTTCAAAAAGGATGGGCTGATGGTATAGCTTATATTACTTAGTTTCCAATACAGGAAGGGAAATCCTATACCTAAAGATTCAAGATCAGTGAATAGAGCAGTACTCTACTTTGGCATGCTCACATCACATGGCAACAAGCATCTGTCCATGGAGCATTTATTATCTATCTAAAGCAAGGGATTCCATATCCATTCCCAAAGTGTTGGTGTACATGTAGATAGTTAGCCTTAATTATCTTTAGTTGAAATCTAGATATTGCATGTGATGTGCACTTGTCTTTAGCTAGTTAAATTGAGTGCTATACATGCACATAGGTAGCCTTAAATATCTTTATTTCAAATCTAGATATTGCATGTGTTGTGCACTTGTCTTTAGCTAGTTAACTCGAGTGATTACATGTGGTGTGCACTTGGCTCTAGTTAGTTAAAATTAGTGCTTGCATGTGGTGTATGTGCACATTAACATAAAATAAAGCACACTTAGCTTCAGTTAGATTTAATTATGCTTAGTTATTGCATGTACAACTAAGCTTAACTTTCTTTTATGTATTGATTCTCAAACTAATATTGATAAATCAAATTAATTCTCAATTCCAATTTTGTTTTTCAAATTTCGCAAGTTTTTGTAATAATTCTTCAGTTAGATCCGTATTTGTGCTCTAATAATTTTACATGGCATCAGAGCTACAAGGGTTTGGAGAAGTTGCATGAACAATTTTTTGTAGGTTTGAAGAGAAAATAATTGGAAATTGTTTGAAGATTTGATTTGCAGATCAAAATATTGGAGAACTGCCACAATTGTTGCTACAACTACAAGGTGAAAAAAATGGAGTTCTCATCTTCAGTGATTCTTACTCTGTATAACTAATTCCAACGAAAGCAAAAGATGTTGCTTCACCTCAGAGGAAAAGGCTTGTATCGAATAGTTATGAATACGGAAGCTGAACCCAATTTCGGTGTTGAAAAATCCAAATATTCAACAGGATGGACAAGGCTTTTGGTCTTCTATCATTGTCCATATCTCCAGCATTGCGTTTCCATGTGGACACATGCAACACTTTGTCGAGTTTTGGACAATATTGGAGAATTTATTTGAAAAGAAGGATGAGATGCAGGTCCATATTTTTTAAAATGAGCTAAATTCCTTAGATCCAAATAGCTTTGAGAACATTCATTATTTCTTTACAAAATTTAAATCATTTCTTCTACAACTACATGATTGTGGTATCGATAAATAAAAACAGGAAGGTCAATTGATCCTTTTTATTTTGTCTAAATTAGCCCAGAATATGCTATTTTCATTTCCACATTTCATACAGTTAGACTTGCAACTGGAGAAAAATGGAAAATGCCCTAATTTTACGCATATATTGAGTCTCTTATTCATGAGCAGGATAAGCTCATAAAAACGGGTTCATTAAAGTCTCCAAGTGCACATGCACTTTCCATGAATGAGAAATGAAATTCCAACTCGAAACCAAACTAGCAACCTAAAGGAAAAGGAAAGGAAAGAGATCTAGATCCAAGAAAGGGAGGAAATCCAAACCTCCAGATGTCTCTTCCAGCTCCAAGGGTAAGAAGAGAAAGAAGGGAAACTCAAAGTGTCCTTATTGTAATAGATGCTACCATCCTAAATCCTCTTGCATGTAGAATACGATTGATCTAACGGTAAAGACTCTTTAGCAAAATAATCTTCTTCATCACATTCCAAAAATTTCTAAGAAGAATACGGAGGAAAACTCATTAGAAACAAGGGGTAGTGGTCATGTTTTTATTTCCCTTCATTCTACACCCTAAGAATGTATCATCGATTCAAGAGCTTCACATCATATGGCTTCTTCAAAGGAATCCTTTTCTTCTCTACATGCATACTTAGGACCTCCTATTCTCATGGGGGACAATTCTGCAGTTGAAGCAACTGGACAAGGAAGAGGGAAATTCAAAGTTGGAATTTTTGAGAATTTATTGCATATTCCAAGGCTTTCTGTGAATCTTATTTCAGTGTATCAGATGACACACACAGGTATCAGATGACACACACAGGTATCAGAAGGAAAGTGGAATTTAACTCAAATTCTGTGATCATTTATGACATGCAAACCAACTTGAAGATTGCATCTGGAAAGGTAAATGATCAATCTCGTCTATATAAATTTTATGATTTTGTTCCTCAATCAGATTCTATTTTTCTTCTTACACATGCAAATGAAGAAAGTAGGATTTGGCACGAGAGATTTGGGCACTTGAATTTAAGATATATACAACAACTTAGCAAACAAGGGATGGTCAAAGGATTTCAAACCATTGAATTTTCAAATGGTGTTTGTAATGGATGTGCTCTTGGAAAGCATCCACAAAACAAGTTCGAGAAGGGGCATGCATGAAGAGCCTCTTCACCTTTGGAACTTGTACGTAGTGATCCCATGGGTCCATTTCCAGTACTTTCAATGAGCAGAGCAAGATATGTGTTGTCATTTATATATTATTACACGAGATTAACTTGGGTTTACTTCATGAAACTCAAGTCTAAAGTTTTTCAACATCTAAATATTTTCAAAGTGCATGTGGAAAATCAGTCTCGAAAACGCATCAAGATACTTCGCACAAATAATGGGAAGGAATATGTCAACAAATATATGAAGAATATTTGTAATGAAGAAAACATACAGTTGTAGCATACATTTCCTTACACTCCACAGCAAAATGGGGTGGCCAAAAGGAAGAATCGATATTTGAAAGAGATGGCTAATTGAATGTCGCATGAAAGATCTCTTTCGTCAAAATTGTGGGTTGAAGATATCAACTATGCCTAATACATCCAAAAAATATCTCCTCATAAATTTGTTGCTAGAAAAACACCTTTTGAGGCTTGGACTGGCATGCAACCTGAAGTCATCCATTTCCTCATTTTCAGATCTCGAGCATGGACCCGCATTCTTACAAAGAAGAGAAAGGTTTTGGAGCCTCAAAATAAATCATGCATGTTTGTTGGATATTCTGATGAAGTCAAAGGGTGAAAATTGCTTGATATCAACACTGAAGAGCTCTTTATTGAAAGGAGTGTCAAGTTTGACCAAGATATTTTGCATGCACCAATAGATGAACTTGTTACCAAGTTTCCATCACCACTCATTATGAGTATGTAGATGAAACTTCAGATCAGAACTCTGATGAAGATGAGCCTTTGCCTGTGACACCTATTGGACCACCAGTTGTTTAACATCGAGATGATACTTCCTCATTTAGTTCGTGTTAGGGTCCTATAAATATAGGATTCATAATTTTGAATTGACTTTTGATAGTCTTGTAAAATATGTACATACCTTGCTTTGCAAGTTGTTTTCCCATATTTTGAAAAAATAAAAAATAAATAAAAAAGAGAAAAATAATAAAAATAAAAAAGAGGGTAAAAAGGTCCTAAAAGAAAACTCAAAGGACTTGAAAAAATATAGACCCCAAAAAAGAAAAAAGATGAAAATAAAACCTGAAAGTGAGCAAGTCCAAATGCCACTACTTTTTTACTTTTCTGCAAAATAAATAATTATGGCAGAGTGTTAATAAATTCCATAACCATTGATGAGTTAAACTGTTTAAACTTAACTTGTCATGTTTTCAATTTCAAGTTTTTAGATAGTGAATAAAGATTTGTCAGACAATTTAATCCTGATAGATTAGTAGATAGATAGAGAATAATGAGGAGCTCAACAGTTTAATATGAGCCCTAAGATGAAATAAGGTAGATCTAGATAGTTTGTGCTTTAAAAGAATAAATGTTTCAAAGTTGCAAGCCTAAATGCACCTACCAAATGAAGAAAAAATGTTAGAATAAGGCTGAGTAGGTAGAAAAAAGTGGAGAAAACATGTAATAATGATCATCGAAAAAAATAAATAATTTCTCATCCCCTCTAAGTATTCATTATTCTAAGCTATCAGTCAAACAGGCTCAGACCATTTCTCTGAATTTTGTTGGGACCGAACCCAAGGCACGATGACTGGCTAGTCAAAAATATTGAGTTCTTATGTTAAATTCCCATTTATCATCATTCATCCTTCATTCATACATTTTAACCTTTTTTCATAAATAAAGACTCATTATTACTTAATGAAGCATATAAACCCATCTAATTAACTTCCATTCATTCACATACATACAAAAACCCTCAAAAATACTTTATACTAAGTATTGGTGAAATGATAAAAATACAAGCTTTGGTTTTACACTTTACTTAGTCATTTTATGTATTTTTGTGTGTATTCCATTCCCCTTTTCATATTAACTTTTAACTTAGTTTACTAAATTCTTAAAAAATACCTTATCCTACTTATTAATTCCCTATGTTTAATTATCCCCAAAGAACCCACTATTACTATGTTTTAGACCAAAGTTTATTACCCATGTGCTAAATCAAAATCCCCAATAAAAACCCCTTTAGTCTAAAACTATCGCTAAATAAATATCCTACCCCCTATGGTTATTAAATCATTCAAAAGGTTTAAAACTATATAATAAATTACAAACTGCACTAAATGTGTTTTATTTGGGCATATGACATATGTTCTAAACAAAACATATCATCCCGCTCATCGACGTATATCCTAAATTTTGAATTGAATTAAAACTCTTTATAAGGTCCAAAATAATTAACCCTTTGCAATTCATATATTAATCCTTCCCGCATAAACGTCAAACCCAAAGTTTTATTGAGATAGACTAAGGTTTATTTTTAATAAAACTTAACCCCACTCCTTGTCCATATCTGCATATCCCTGCTTCTATATATAAATCTTTACTTAAAGCTAATCAAAAGGTTTAAAGCCTATTTTAAACTGCCCGCATACATAATTTGACCGGTCCCACCATTTCCTTTGGCTGCACCTTCCAAGCCAATCTTGACCCTTCGCACTTGATTTCCAGATCCAATGCCCCAAAAGCAATATCACGCGCAAAAACTAATGGTTCGTTGGAATGAAAAATGGATGCGAAATGGGCTGTATTGACCATTTTTCCCTCTGTGACGTGTTAGGATTATATTGGATGGAGTTCATTTGGTTCTAAACCACTTACTACCCAATTTGCACGTGATAGCAACTCTCCGATTTTGTTTCAAATTCTGAAATCGCCTCCCGCCATTGACGAAATTTGCATTTAATGACAATTATGGTGATTGAATCAAAAGTTTAAAACCTTTGGTTAAGATATTTTTATGTCATCTCTGCATTTGCACTCTGATATAACTCTTCCCGAGCTCTGTTTAAAGCCTTTTAAGTCTTGATTCTCATCTTTTCGCCCAAAACCTTTGCAGTTATCAGAATTAAACCTTTGAAGACTGATTGAGAAGCTGTGCACCACTCCAGAAAAACCGCTGAAGCTTGAGTTTCAATTGAAAACTTCAGAAATCCTTTTCAGAGCCGGATACCTGCAAAAAGGTATTTTTCTCAAAATTGAAACCTATAAATCAAAGTTTAAACCGTCTTTAAGAGAACCAACGCATTTTTATTGAAGAATTAACTGAAACAAACTTTCTCAAAATACCAAAGTAGAGGCCAAACCTTGGAAAAATTTTCCCAGGAAGCCCTGTTTTCTATTGCAAGCCTTTTTAAAGCCAAATCCCTCAAATTTCACAGTCTAAAGATCAAATTTAAGGATTTAAATGGCTAAAACCTCTGAATTACCTTGAAAACCCTTTTTTTTCAATCAAACCGACTCAGAAAACCCTTGTTTTCTGTTTTATGCCAGTTTTACATCCTCAAATTAACCTAGTTGAGCAAAAAGTCCAAAAGAAGCCATCCTTAACCTAAATTTCTCAGTTTCATCCCTATTAAAAAGCTCCTGCAAACCGTCTAATCTTGAAGTAGTTACCTAAAATGCCTAAGAAACAGAGCACAAGAAGACTTGAAGGATCCAAAATGCCTAAATCTGAGGGATCCAAAGCCCCTAAGCCTACCCCAATCATCACTACCAAATCTGCTGTAATAGTAAACCCCCTTCAACCACCTATGGTTGCTGCTGAAAGAATTCCTTTGAGTAATCTTGACTATAAAATTGTAGACCCTGTTATTGAGTTTAATTTGCTAGATATACACAACTAGTGTTATGAAAAATATCTAGACAAAGATGATATTCCAATTTGGGAAACTCATTTACCCAAGTATATAGTCCCATTTACTCATCCTGGTCAAGAACTCATCAGACTTTGCCAAAAATACTATGAGCTAGATCAAAAGGCTATAGTAAGAGCTGAAAAAGAAATACGTTTTACCATTACAGCCCAGTCAATTAATCAAATGCTTCAATTACAACCTAATCCCCAGGCAGTCCCCTTGTCTATAGAGGCCTTAACTCAGTTATACCTTGGCCTAGATTTCCCTAAAAGGTTTATGATCTTTAAGATTTTTATGCCTTCTCATGTTGATATTCCAAAGATAAATCCTCCATAGTCCACAGCTAAATTTCCTGAAGGGTCTAGACATATTATCTCTATGCTATCTTTTATACTTAGATATTTTACAGATGAGTATACTGATGAATCTATTCTTGGTTTCTTGTCCACCATGTCTCCTGGTCAACCTCCATCAGTCATCTTTGACTATGCTAGTTTCATAGCATATACCATCCATTACCAGTTGACTAAATTAACCACATAAGGAGTTTTTAGATATTCATCTTATCTTTTCCATTTGTTTTTATTCTCTCAAGCAGAAAAATTTCCAGTTTCTTTGAAAAATATGGATGTAGAGGGAAAGCCTCTGTCAATTATCTTTTGGACTTCATTACTGAGAAAAGAATCCAGTGATTTCACTTATTCAAAGTTTTCAGAACTATTTTTGCATCCAGCAATGAGCATATTAAACAAATCAGAACAACCTAGAATCAGTGAAGAAATGAAAAGAATATTACAGCTTTTAGAGCATAACAAAGTTGGAGATTGGTACCTCTATGAAAAACATACATAACTAAGAATTTTTGGATCAAACTTGTTACCCTACAAGTTTCCTAAACATGTATGTATGAGAATTTTTGCACTTGAATATCTTAGGGAAATTCTCAATTCAGATTCAATTAACTTTATGGCAGCCAAGAAGAAGACCCAGTTTAAGTTAAAGAATCAAGTTGGGCCATTCATAATCAACCACAGAGATGCAGAAAAGGAAATAACAAATAAATTATCAGAGTTTAGATTTGATGAGAGTTTTCCATGGAATTATGATCCACAAGGGATCTTAAGAAAACTAAGGGTCAAATGTAAACTAACACCCTTTATCCATGAGTCAAAACCTGAACTAGAAAAGTTTTCCAATCAAATTGAATGGAGTGAAAACACCTTGATAGAGACAGCAAGCCAAATAGGAACAACACCAACTTTGGAAGTTGTCAAACAACCAGAAACATCAAAAAGAGTTAGAGAAGAAGGAGGTTACATAAAAGAGACAACAACTAAGACAAAATTTAAAGTAATTTATAACAATAGGCCTAAGATCAGTTCAATTGATAAGAAGAAGATAACAATTGATATTGATGATACATATGCTCCAGTGACCAATGATGATATAGCAGCAACCATAATCAATGAAACACTTATGGAAATTCAAAAGGAAAGACCAGTAAGCCATAATGGCACACAAAAGACTGAGAAGAAACACAGAATGGAAGCCTCTTCCTCATAGCCAGCTGAGGAAAATGACTTGGACATCAAAGAGAGGTATAAGCTAATTAAGAAGAAGAATGAGGAGATAAAGACATAAATATATTCTCAATTCCCGAAGCAGAAGCCTGGAAATTAGAATATGTTATTATCAACATTTGACTATTCCAACATTAAAATGATGATGTCATTTTTACAGCCTACTACCTCAGCACCCAAAACAGTATCAGACTATAAAAAGGTGGACCTTGAGGTAGACACAGAGAATATTCATGAGCTCGACCAGATTGAGTTCCACAGACAGACCTCTGAAATGTTGTATTCTACAGTGGAAACCACAACAATGAGTGCCAATAAACTTCAAAATACCATACTTAATATGCAAGATCAGACGAAAATGGATAAATCATCATTTTATGCCAAGGACCTAAGGATCAAAGCCTTAGAGGAACTAGTTTTACAGGTGGGATATGATCCCTCAAATATCCAAGCAGCAGAACTATTAATCAAGAAAAATAATGAAGACATAGCAGCTTTGAGAAAACAACTCAAGCTTCCTCAAAGTGAGCATCCAAAAACAAAGGAAATCCTCTAGGATCAAAGTGAAAAATAAGAAATGATGGATCTCATACTTAAATTGAAAACACAAATCAAGGAGATGGAAACAAAAAAGGACCAGCTTGTCCAAGAGAAAGAGATTGTAAAAGAGCCAGAAATTCCTACAATTCCTACAGTCATCCCGGTGATTACTACATCAGTGCCCTCTACTTTAGGAGAGAAATTAGCACCAAAGGGGCCACTAGTAACTGCAGTGCGAGTGACTTCAGCCACCATTTCAGCTACAGACTCTTCTACCACAAATATACAACAAAAAGATGAAGCCAGCAAAATTGTCAAAGCCATGGAAGAAATGTCTTTAAAGACAGATGAAATGAACAGAATGAATAAGATAATTGAAAATATTGAGAGGACAAATAAGACAAATAAGATCAATTCCAGAACTCATGAGAAGAAAGCAATCAGATTGGGAGAGCAGCTCAAGAATTTACAAAAAGAATTGACTTTCATAGAGAAGATCTCATACATTAAAAATCATCTCTGGACTAACATAATTGAAGCCATTCATAATCAATGGCCTTCAATTCAGGTTATATATGAGCAGAAAGAATCCCTATTAGCAGCCCAAACAGAGATACAAAAGATAAAATATGAGTTAACTGATAAGCCTGCACAGGCTTTAAAACTCATTACATTTCTAAATAGCAAGAACAAGAAGGAACTTGAAGAATTGCAAATATCAGACAGGATAGAGACAATCTTGAAAATCAAGAAGGTTGTCACTAAAAAGAGCTTAATGAACAATCTTGAAGAAAAGTTTGAAACAATGAACCTTTCCATAACTAGATTTATGGTAAAATATACAAATCTTAGATAGAAAGGCTTAGCAGACATACATGTATTCAATGAAAAGCTTATGCCACAAAAGGACTATGACAAAAAGATCAGGGAATTTGCTAAAGAATAAGTAAACAAGCCACTAGCGCAAGGCACTCCTACATGCAAAGTTTTACTTCAGTATGTTGAGGATTTATTTTTTCTACAGCATGAAATTATGCACCTCTTTGTCATCAAGCCTACTTTTTCAAGATACATAGAGGCTGAAGAAAACTTCAAGAAGCTGAAAAATGTCCAAATTCCAAAAGCAGAAGAGTGGAAGAATTTCACAGATTTGATGTAAAGATGGAAGGTAAAAACAGTGAAAAAAATACCCAAAGATAGTAAAAGAAGAGATAAAATGAAAATACAATTTGCTAATTTTTACTGCTAAAAGATAATTTTACAGCAGTAAAACAGTAAAACTAATGGTCAAAGAGTATCAACATTAAATAGCATCAGGTTGAAGAATATCAACAAGAAAGAGTATCAGCGAAGGCAAGTCAAATGCATGAAAATATCTAACAACCAGCAAGTTGGACACATAGGCAGCCAAAAGCTCTTTGTTAACAATATAGTTCTATTTATTTTGGATAAAAGAGGATAGCTTGCTAGTTTGTTAAGAAGCTGTCCCTTTTATTATGTAATGATATTTTCTTTTTCCTAAAGTTATTCCTAGAACTCTTCTAGGATATTTGTAATACTTTTTATATAAATACTTCAATTTCAGAAGTATTCAGTGTCGAATAAAATTGATGGACTTACTATAGACATTTTTGTTGAACATTGGAGGCTATTGTGTGTTTGAATTTGAAGTAGAAGACTGGACAAGCTGACTGGCATCATAATTCAGGATCCCTGTGATAAGCTGATGAGTGAAGTACTTCCTACTTGTCACTGTTTCATTTTCTAAGTTTCATGCATTCATTTTATGTTTGTTTTGTCTGAATGTGTAATTAGGAGTATTACTACAGGATTAGTCAAGTGCTCCCTGTCTTTAACTAGTTTCCATTTTAATGTTCTATTCTAATTTCCGGTGCAAGGAACCATTAATTTCTCCTTCTCCCTTTTGACCTTTTCCTTCTACTTCCATTTTTCGGATCAAAGGATCCTTAAGTGCCCTTTATCCCGATCATACCACCTCACAAAAAACCGCTTTCCCAAATATTTGAGGGTTATCTATCTTGCCCTGAATATATTTTTACCTTTTTGGCCTTGATTTCTAGTGCTACTAGCTTAATTTAGACTCTATAACCCAATGGACAAGTATATTTCTCTCTATCTTACCTCCAAGTGAATTTTTCCCACCAAACCCTTTAAACCAAAACCAAATTGTACTTTCATAACTAGCCTAATATTGACAAATTAAAACAAAGTTAAATCTTAAAGAGAGAGCCCTCTCTGAACCCCAGGAAGGCTATATTATAGAGTTTGAAGTAGGTTTGTGGTTACCTCTAGAGTTCTTTGAATTAAATCCAAAATCCCACAACTTAAGAATTTACTAGAGTGATAATAGTTCGGAAGATTCTTGACCACCTTCAACACAAAAATAACATAGCATGAGTGATATCATTGATGATCCTGCCTCTATAACTCAGTTTGATGAAGATGAAAAAGCACTCTTAGCTATGGAGCCATGCATGCCCATTCATGCTTATATGATGCATGCGTTTTTTCCATAGACTTATGCAGAAGCAACGGGGCATCCTAAATGGGAAGCGACAATGGATGAGGAATATAACTCTCTCATTGAGAATCATACTTGGGATTTGGTTTTTCTACCTTCAAATCGTAAACTAGTGAGGTACAAGTGGGTTTACCAGACCAAGAAAACAACAAATGGCCTAGTTAGTCGATATAAGGCATGGTTGGTAGCAAAAGGTTTTCAGCAGGTACATGGTGTTGACTATGATGAGACTTTTGCTCCAGTGGCCAAAATGGATTCCATTCGGCTAACTCTCTCCATTGCAGTAACAAGAGGATGAGAGGAGCATCATATGGATGTGAAGAATTACTTTCTTTACGGTGATATCGAGTAGGAAATATACATGGAGCAGCAACATGGATACACACACAATTCATCTCTGTTATGCAAACTAAAGAATTCTCTCTATGGCCTCAAGAAGGCACCTAGAGCATGGTATGAAAAGATGGATTCCTATTTGTTATCTCAAAATTTGTATGCTGCAAATCTAATTCCAATGTTTATTTTTTGAATAAAATTGACTCCTTGTTAATCATAGTACTATACGTAAATGATCTTTTGATAACTGGTAGTTCAGATTCTGTCATTACTGAGATTAAAACTACATTGCATAAGCAGTTTTCTATGACAAACATGGGCTTGCTAAATTTCTTCCTTGGACTAGAGATTAATCAGAGTGGTTCTGGGATTACAATTTCTCAACCAAAGTATGCTAGAGATCTTTTGGCATGATTTCACATGAGTTACTGGAAGCTAGCAGACACACCTTTTTTATCAGGGATAAAGCTTGAGAATGGAAAAGACACACCATTGGTTGATTGCACATTGTACTGTCAGCTTGTGGGAGTTATTCTTTATCTCACTCATTCTCGTCTTGATCTCTCATATGTAGTAGGAGCAATTTCTAGATACATGCAGGAGCCACATGAGTTACATTATAAAGCTGCAAAGCACATCCTTCGATATGTCGAGGGGAAAATCGCCTATGGGATTCATTATGCAACAAATTGTTCATTGGATCTCATTGGGTTCACAGATTCAGATTGGGTTGGCAACAACATTGATCACAAGTCCACCTTTGGTTATGTACTTAGTTTGGGATTTGACCCAATTTATTGGTCAAGCAAGAAGATGCTACCATTTCTTTATCATCGGCAAATGCCGAGTATAGAGGAGCAGTCAATGCCACTATTCAAGCCGTTTGGGATCAGTGTCCATCATCCAACTGTCATCTGGTGTGATAATCAAATTACGCTAAAGTTTTGCAGAGATCTAGTGTAGCGGCAACAGACCAAACACATCGAGATCCACATGCACTTCATTAGAGAACTCATTCATTATGGGATCATTGATTTCAGTATTGTCCTAGTTCCGAGGAGACTGATGATATCTTCACCAAGACTTTCCCTGACCAAAATTTTCGATTTCTATGAGATCGTCTATGGGTGAAGGACACGACTGCCTAGTAGTTGTCTTTTCTCTACTTTTGCAATATATTTTGAGGGGGGTTTTTCTTTCCACTGGGTTTTCCCTATTTTCTCTTTTCATGCATTGTATATGGGTACCTCAAATGGCCATGTTGTCGGGACTCATTCATTTTTCATCACATTGACGTAAGTTATGCTTAAGGGGGGGTGTTGGTGTACATGCACATAGTTGGCCTTAATTAGTTTTAGTTCAACTGTAGATATTGCATGTGATGTGCACTTGTCTTTAGCTAGTTAACTCGAGTGCTATACATGCACATAGTTAGCCTTAATTAGATTTATTTTAACTCTAGATATTGCATGTGATGTGCACTTGTCTTTAACTATTTAACTCGAGTGCTTACATGTGGTGTGCACTTAGCTTTAGTTAGTTAACTTAGTGCTTGCAATTAATAGAACGTAAAGCACACTTAGCTTCAGTTAGCTTTAATTATGCATAGTTATTGCGTGTACAACTAAGCTTAACTTAGTTTCTTTTATGTATTGATTCTCAAACTATTATCGATAAATCAAATTAATTCTCAATTCCAATTTTATTTTTCAACTTTCGGCAAGTTTGTACTATCATTCTTCAGTATTTGTGTTCTAATAATTTTACACCAGCAAGATTTTGAAGTACTGATTCTTATCGGTATTGCTAAATGTTGATATTCTTGTTTCAATTGGGTTTAGAGCGAACAAATGCAAATATAAAATGTTTCAGTGTTGGAGTATATTGAAAATGTGTATTGTGGAATATAGGTGAATGGTGGAACGGTGATCCAAACGCCGTGGAAGCAGAAACCCTGTGTCTGATGCGTATGCCATCAACTGACAACCAGGCCTGCTCTATCCATGCTCTGATTAAGGTATTTAATCTCTTCTTTTTTAATATAATCATAATGGATGCGTGATACAACAAAGACAAATTAATATGCATCATGTTTGGTACGGAAATCTGTATCATGTTTGGTACAGACATCCAGGAAGTTTACAAGCATGACCAACTTATCAAACACTAGAGGTGCGATCTTTAGCTATCAAAATATGAATATGATTTAGTTTTAAATTTTATGAGAAGGGTTCGAGCATAAGTTAATTTTTTGGAATTTCATTATTGGAAAGATCTAATTTCGACATAGTTCTGTACAATTAACACAATGGCATCGTTTAAAAAGTTCATAAAATAATTCAGAATTAACACAATGGCATAGTTTAAAAAGTTCATAAAATAATTCAGAAATTTTTGTATACGAAAATTTCTGGTAATTCATAATATAATTCAGAAAATTCTCTATGATTATAAAAAATTTTAGCAGAAATTTTTGAAAGTAGCTATTTTGTTGTGTTTATAGACAACTCCTTAAAACACTTATGATCTTTCAATGTTACAAATAATTTCATTCCAATGCTTAATTACTTTAATTTTATTATGGATTAAGTAATATATATATATATATATATATATGTAAATAAAGAGTATATTAGTTAGTTTTTGTTAAGTTTAATTTTTATTATGTTATATAGTAAGGTTGAGGTTCCAACATTACAAATTATTTCATGCTATCTTTTAAATGTTTTAATTTTGATACTAAGTGCTTTAATTTTGTTATAGATTGTGTAAAAAATAATATATATAGATATATAAAGAATTTTCATTATGTTATACGGTAGGGTTGAGGTTCCAACATTACAAATTATTTCATGTTATCTTTTAAATGTTTTAATTTTGATACCAAGTGCTTTAATTTTGGTATAGATTGTGTAAAAAATAATATACATAAAATATATAAATTAAAATACAATATTTATGAGGGATATATTAGTTAGTTTTTGTGAAGTTCAATTTTTATTATGTTACATGGTAGGGTTGAGGTTCCAACATTACAAATAATTTCTAATTATTTTTTAAATGCTTTAATTTTGTTATGGAGTGTGTGTATGTGTGTGTGTGCTTATTAGTTAGTTTTTGTGAAGACTAATTTCTATTTTGTTATAGTTGAGGATGGGAGTTAGTTATGGAATAACATATGTGTTGCTTTCTTAGTAACTTTTATTTCTCCTTTTCTTTTTCTTTCTTCTTTTCTTTTCTTATTTTTGATATGAAAACTAGTACATAGTCATATTGTATTATACTAGTAGTTTTTGTGAAGTTGAATTTCTATTATGTCACATGTAGGGGTTGAGTATGAGAGTTAGCTATAAAATAGAATATGTGTTACTTTCATAGTAAACTTTCTTATTCTTTTTTTTCAAGAAAGAAGTAAGCACTAATATTCAATATATGAAAACTAGTACATAGTCATATTATCTATAATCAGCTGCATATAAATCAGAAAATAAGATAATATATCATCTAAAAACAAGTAAATGCCTTATTAAAAACATCATGATCATCCTTAACAACATCTTATAATCAGAAAAAACCTTTAAAACAATATTTTATATTAGACAAATTTACTTATAAAAAAGTTAATCAATAATAAGAAAAAAAAATTCTATTAAAATATATATTTCACATTGCTTCGTTATAAATACAAATTTAAAACTAAATTTTTATTGCATAAATTTTAACATTTAAATATTGATTATTTAAATATTGATTGGGCTGAATTAATTTTTTAAATTATAAAAATATGATAACAATGTTTTGATGATTATATTTTGTAATTTTATATTACACATTTAAATATTTTATTTTCTAACATTTTATATATTTAAAAATTAAATTTAATATTAAATTTTTTATTATTATATAATTTAAATCAATGCTAATTATATCATTATGATAATAAATATGTTTATTTCTTTGAAAAATAAATTTATTTAAGATTTGAGGTTTACAAATAACATACTAATGAATTTATATTATTTTGAGTTTGTTTTATTAAGTTGAATTTGTTTATTTATTTTATATTATTTTTTAGATGTATATTTGATATTTAAATGTTAGTAAATATTTGATAATAAATATACAAGCTAATGACTAATAACATATTAATGAATTTATATTATCTTGAGTTTGTCTTATTAACTTGAGTTGTTTGTTTATTTCACATTATTTTTTTAGATGTATATGTGATAAATTCAGTGAGACCTGGGGCGGCAACTTTGTGAAATAGTTATGAGTGGATGCATCATGCAAACGTAAATGGTCGTCTTAATTATCTTCAACTACTTTCCACTTTTATACCATCGATACTGAAAATTCCACTTTTATATCAACTAGATTGAAGAGGTATTTAATGGTATCTTTATATTGTTATTCTTCCTTTTTTTTTTACCAGAAAAGAAGTTATAAGACAATTGGTATATTTAAATTTGAAAAAAAATTATAAACAAATTTTATTTCAATGATATGTTTTATATTTTTTTTAAGGTTATTTCTTGATTTGGGCTTTTATGATTAAGTTGTTATGAGAATTATTTTTGAATATAAAATCACATTTAGTGAACCCATATGATTATGTTATGAGAATTATTTTTGAATATAAAATCATATT